>SKCR01027395.1:0-316782 GCA_019454045.1 Zanthoxylum bungeanum
GTGCAATACTAGCCTATTCCGCATTAACGATGTCCAGTCTCGATAATACTCCGGCTAGGGATATTTAACGATAATCATTCGGGGACTGATACTGTCTCATATCATTCTCAGTCCAGGAACTAATCATAGGGACCTCTCTTATTTATATATCTATGGTGATCTAATCACAAAAGATGAGAGTGCAATTTCCTTGTCACACAGTTAATTTGCTACAACAACACAATGATCTGTGCAAATAGTGACGCTATGGGTCATTTTGTCCAACAATTTTGACCTTTAACTGACATATTTCATAAATGAAACGTGCAGCTACAGCAAACATTATCCAAATGGATTTATCGTGGCAACAGGTAAAAGGTTGAACCGTAATCAACATAATGTTGATAACGATACCTTTCCGCTACAAGCCTAGCTTTGTACGTTGGTATGTTGCCTTCCATGTATGTCTTCCTTGAAGACTTATACAGTACCTATAGGCACAATGCCTTATGGTACATCAACTAGTATTTTAACATAGTTGTTTTACATGGAATCCATTTCGGACTCATGGCACTTTGCCATGAAAGGGAGTCGATACCTTGTATCACTTCCTCATACGTAGTTGGGTCTTCCTCAATAAGATTGACATCTTTATGAGGTGAGATCAGAAACCATACCCTAGGTTGTTTTCTGACTCTCTCCGATCTACGCGGTTCTTGTGTATACGAAGATTATGGTATATGTTCATCCTTGATGAACAGTTTGTGTTCCATTAAGGACTTCATACCTTGAACAGTATTACTCTGATTTTCATCGAGTTTTACTGTCCTCCCACTTACCACTGTATATCGGTATTCCTCTAAGGAAGACCGCACGGTGAGCAACAATTGCAATTGTTCTCTGGTGAGTTGTATAAGTACTATACTTATGGTTTTCTCTAGGATAACCTACATTTGACACTTATCCGATTTAGGTTTTAGTTTGGTATCATCCAAACATATGCCCAACATACCCAAATCTAAAGGAATGCGAAACCCGGTTTCTTTCCCGTTGATATCCAATATGGATTCTGTCATATTGATTTTCATGGAACCTTATTCTAATAAGTTTTGCACTGTTAATGCATATCCGTTGAAGGAAACGATAGCTCAGAGCGACTCATGATAAACCTTATCATGTCCAACAAAATTCGGTTTCTCCGTACGGATACACCATCAAACTGACGTGTCTCGGGAGGAGTCCTCATTTGAAAGAATATTTACTCTTTCAAGTATTTGTGAAACTTATTGCTTAAGTATTTTCATCATGTTCATCACGTGATGTTTAATACTTTAGCCGATCTGTTTGTCTACTTCGTGTTGAAACTTTAAAAGTTTCTGATTTGTGTTCTTCAAAAGTAACACATAACCATAACGTGATGCCACATCCGTATAGGTCACGAAATATTCATATCCACATCTAGCCTAGCTAGATATGGGCCCACTAACTTCACTATGAATATGGCTTACAGATCGATGGCATTTATCACTATTACCAAGTAAATAGTATTTTAGGTACTTTACCTAAAGAACTAGATTCGTAGACTTTATTTGAATAATCAAATCAGTCCTAGTACCCACTCTTCAAAAGTGTGGATATACGAGTCTTGTTTATTGTGTCCTAGACAACAATGCCACATTTAAGTTTCATCTGATCAGATCAGTATGAGCTATTAGTTTGTCATATTATATGTTCGAGATTTTATTTATATTCAAAATATAAATACTGTTTTCACATCTAATGTGTTTATCTCAATGTCATCTTTATATAATGAAACACTTTAGTGTTCTAGAATATAAGGTTTATCCATAATGGAATAAACACTTATATAGAGATAATGTTTCTAGTCTAACTAGTTACATTATAACAGTTTCCTAATTTAAGTACATTCCCGAAGGTAGTTCCTAAATTTAGGTATCTATGGTCGAAACAGCGACTTTCGTCCCATTTCCGATTCGCAGATTAACCTCAGCTTGAAGTCAGTATCCTGCTCACAGCAGATTCTGAACATCAATACATATATTTTATGTACCACACTAAGTATTTAAAATCCAATTTCAATACTAGTAGTGAACATAATAATGACGAATATATTTAAGTCAGAGCCTTGCTCTTCTTCTTTAATTCCTTCATGTCTGCCATATCCAAACGGCAGTCATTTTGGGATATGTTCTTTATCTTCCCAGAAGATCATAATGATTTTGCCTTTACCATTTTTCAATATTTCAAAAGTCTTTGGCAAGCCTTGAATTTCTAGAATATTGACGTAAAGTGCGCCTTGCGCTACTTTTCTAATTGCAAAGTTTGACTTTTATCTCCTTGAGATTAGTCATTAATTCTCCAAGAATTATTAATTGCAAATTTAATACTTCTTAAATCTAAACATAGATTTATTACAAGTATATTGAATTAAGCACTAAAATCATCATCACATAAATCTTCCAAAGATTATGCTCTACTATTTGCTTAATTCTGGGCTAAGGCATAATAGGTTATTTTATCAAATAAAGTAACTTATTATTTATTTCCAGGACCATCCTGAAATTTCTTCCCAGTTTGAAAATTAAACCATTTAAACATTTCAATCCAAGATTATGTTTTAAATGTCCAATCTTTCAATATATCTTGATTTTAATAGTCCAACTATTTAATCAATAATTAAGGTACTAATTATAATGATTACAATAGTCTAACTATTTAATCAACTATAATTCAATAGTTTAAAATCAATTATATTGATTACTATAATCCAATTATAAAATCAACTACAATTGAATAGTTTGAATATATTGTCCAACTATTTAATAAAACAACAATTTAAATATTAGTCTAACTGATATTTAAATCATAACGACGAGTGATATTTGATTGAGCGCGTATGGCAAGTAATTGAACGAGTATTGCAAATTCAATTCTTGCCTCCCACTATTTTTCGGCGAGCCTCTAACCCTCCGTCGAGTACTCGGGAAACCGCGTTTCCTAGTGGGCTAGGATCCCGTTAAATAACACACAATCTTGACTTTGGCCAACAAATTGTATGATATTTAACTAGGTAGATCTCTAAGATCAATTGGATCCAATCCAATTCCTAGATCCAGTAGGCGGATATCCAAATCCTTAACATATATCTTATATATGCCAATACATCTAATGTATTGCCTAACCTTTTTCCTCTCAATCAACTAAGCTTTGGCTTTGGCACAACAAGCTTAATGATCCCAGTCAAGCGCGACCCATTGACCATGGAAAGCTTCGTAATCAATGTCGATGGACAAGAAATGGTCTTGACTTTGGCCAACAAACCACAACTTGGACAAGACACCAATATAGAACAAAAATCTCGTGATTCAAACACATATTCGACGGACAAAGGGCTTGACTTTGGCCAACAACCCAATGCCAATCTAGGATCTTGAGTATGAATCACTCTATGGAAGGAAAAAACACATGAAATTTGATGAGGGTTTTTCGCGTGCAAATTGGCTACCAATTTATTATCTTTGTTAAGGTCTCATCAGCATACACCCTTAACATGCATTCTAAATATAATAAAGCGCATATGAAAATAAACAATAATGATATGCGGATGGATACTTAACACATTGATCCCAGATCAAATCTTTCTTTAACTCTCATGCTAGCACTTGTATCACTTCTACTACCGTTACACTACACTTCTAAAGAAACCTCATATATATTGAGGGGAATAGATGAGAAGAGAATACAAATAGAAAAGAGGTGATAAGGCTGGACACGCAGGTCAATTTAATAAATCGAATTTATTACAACAATTTCCAAAATTGCCCCCACCCGACTAATATCCATCTGATATACACTATTCATTCATCACACAACCAAGTATTCACACAAGCATGTTATCAATCAATCTAATCAAATTAATTAATCTGATAATTAGTGATCATCCAATGTTCAAACAAACGATTGATTTTGATCGAGTCAAACTCGTTTTCGAATTAGTACTCAAAGTACGAATTCTCGAATTAAATTAAACTACGTCATTAAATCTAATTTAATATGCATTCAATTCTAATTCGTTATTTAATTCCAAATTAAATATTACACTTTAATAATAAACCTTTTATACGACTTAAAATTCCAATTTAATCGCAACGCGTCTCAAAGACCGATTAACGTCCAACGTCAATTCAATTAAAGTCCAATGGGCTTTTAATTGATTTCTTAAGGCGTGGACTTTTGGTCAACTCGGGTCAAACCGAATAACCAAAATCCAATACGGGATTTACCCAATAAGCCCATAAATCAATCTTGGCCCATTAGGCCCAATTAAACTTTAAAGGTTCATTAAATCGTATTTGGGCTTTATGGAAGCGGTTTTGGGCCCAAATGGATCCAATCCAATTTGCCTAAACCTAACTTTGTACAACAAAGCCCAACAAGCCCAATGACAACTTTAAAACCCAAAATCCAATTTCAAGGCCCAATTAATTAAATACAAAAATCCAATTTCACATTCAATTAACCTAAAGTGTATTACATGATTAATTACCCAAATTAACATTTCTAAAACATTAATTTTTACAATTAATCATGCACTATTTCATTATCACATGCCCACACATTTAATGAAAAATCAAACCCATTTACATGCTTCAAAGTCTTGGCAATTTGGGGATTTTATGTCCGATTCAAATTCAATCCAATCAATTACACAATCGACATTAAATCATATACCCAAATGATTTCCAATTCATCTAATGAACAAAAATCAAAATTCCAAGACAATTAGGGCTTATTAAATTCGGCCACCATAAGCAAATTGGGGAAAAATGATCCAATCACATTTTCATGAAATTGGTCTAATCAATCTTCAATTCAACCATATTTAAGCATACTAAATCATCCAATTTCATAAAATCATGCTCAAATTCAAAATACCCAATTTATCATTTTAGGCCAACTTTAATATTTGGGGAAAAATGTTTCAAACATTAATTCATGAAATTGATCTAATCAATATTCAATTAAATATGTATTAAGCATACTTAAACATCCAATTTATTCAAATCATGCTCAAATACAAAATACCCAAATTTTAAGCCCTAAACTTTAATGTTTGAACCTAGGCTCTTGATGCCATTGTTGGTTTTATTCTAGGTCCCAAGATCATCAAACAAGCATTAAGATGTGTGAAATACATATCAAAGAAGTTGCGGAATACTTACATTGATCGGTTGAGACGATTTGATGACGAACAAAACTTGAAATTCCTTCTTTGAAGTGGCGCAATAGTGAGCAGTCCACTGCTTCCATTTTTCAGTTTTGAGCTGAGATTTTGAGCTTCGAATCTTCGTCGTTTGATTCCCGGCTCGTGGGCGAGTTTCCCTAACACCTTTGTATGTCTCCTAGGAGTGTGCTAGCACTTGGGTTTTGCCACAAAACCCTCAAATGTCCACCATGGTCCACGCCATTTTGAGGCAGTGAACTGCCCCTCTTGGGCGTGATTTCATGAGGGAGAATGAGAGAAAATAAGATAGATGAGAGAGAGAGAGAGTTGTGTGTTCTTTTTTCTTTAGGGTTGCAAGTGTATCTAATACACTTCTCTTGAATTTCAAATGAATTTCATTTGAATTTGCTTTTTAAATGTCAAACAATTAAAAGCCCAACAACCACACTTTATGTCACATCAAGTCATATCAACTTTAATAAAGTGATATGATGTCAAGTCACATAACTCAAAGTGACAAGTGATTTGACGCTTGATGTGACTAATGATTTGACGCTTGATACGACTTGCGTGCCACACTCGAATTCGAAATGCGAATGTGCTCGCAAATAATCTCGGGCTCAGATTCGTTAATTCCAAATTAACGATTTCTTCGTTGCGTCGTAATTAAATCTAATTTAATTAAATAATTATGCCAAGCATAATTACTATTCACGTCGCTAATGAATTAATTCTAAATTAATTCGTTCGCCCGAATTAAAATCCAATTTTAATTCCGCGTCGAAATCCAATTTCGTTTAATATATAAAATATATTAATTATCGATTAATTCCAAATTAATCGTTCTCTCTCTTTAAATTGATATTTTATCCTAGATAAAATATCTCCGTAATTAATCCCAGATTAATTTTCTCTCTCTTCAAATTAATCCCAGATTAATATAAAATACGAGTCATACGTCATCGGTGTATCATTGGGAAGCGACCCATGAGATCTCCGGATATGTTGGCAGTAAATTTGGTCGTCGGACTATCCGAACACGTAAGTACCAAGTATTACGTTTTACCAATTTACAAGACAAGGTTGGCCTCTAGCAAAGCGTCATGCCTACCCAATTCTACGGAAATATCCTTACAGGAATATGTGATCTATATCAGGCGTAGTATACGAAGTATTGCGTATTTCGATCCAGTATCGGATGATCACGTGCTAGGCCTGGGGCTGGATATGTGTCTGTCCCGTACGAAGTACATGTCGGATGTCTGGTAACTAGTCTCTATAATCGGATATACATGACCGAGTCATAATATCCCGATAGCCGCGCAGCATATAAGAGCACTAATACCGTATCCTACGTGACCATCTTCTCCATATGACTGGAGTGACACTTCCGTCTTGACATCACACCCAATACACTACGATTCTCAATATACCCAGCATCAGCGTACACAGAACCTGTTAAAGCCCTGGATGACCTCAACTAAAGTACATTGATTGTCGCAAGTATTAGCGGTGCAAGTCTCAGGTTAAGAACAAATACACCTACCCTGATTGCAGACTCCCATAGACACAATGTCATACTACCAATGGGATTCTGCGGTGTTCTAATCGAGAGCGAAGCTGTTTCCCGTACCATCGGTGAAACACAACCTCCTATTACACTTGCCTGAGTATCCTATACCCAGATATACGAGAACTATGCCGTTATGTCTCATATAACACGCACAAGTGTAATACTAGTCTTTTATGCATCTATCGATGTCCAATCTCGACAATGCTCTGACTATGGATGTTTAATGATTTATCATTCGTTGATTGATACTGTCTCATATCATTCTCAATCTAGGAACAAATCATAAGGACCTCCCATTATTTATATATCTAAGGTGATCTAATCACAAATGATAGGAGTGCAATCTCCTTTGTTACATAGTTAATTTGTACAACAACACTATGATTTGTACAAATAGTGACGCTATGGGTCATAACTGTCCAACACTCAAAGCTTGGATTCAACATACAACACTTGGATCTTGGAGATCAAAGTTAAAAATTTTAAAAGTCAAATCCGTTCATTGTTAGTATTTTCTGCATCTTATAATGATCTTTATCATGTTTTCATGCTTATTAGATCCTTGGCATGTTCTAGGAACAACTAACAATGGTATCATGAACCAATTTTAAGCATAAAAAATTCTATGGTTCTTGAGACTAAAATTTGGGGCTTTTTGTTTTGAATATGATTCTTTCAAATTGATGGTTTGAGCATGCTTAGAATATGATAACTTAGAGTTATGCATGATTAGATTTGAGATAAATCAAATGAATAAAAAAATCACATTTCCCTTAGTGAGGCCGTGAGCTACTGCCAGTGGACTGGAATTTGATTTTTGATTTTTACCTCTTTGGATGGGTTTAAATTCATGTTTAAATGTTGATTGTTGGTTTGATTGGATTGGAATCAAAGTCAATAATGTTTATGTTAAATTCAAAGAGCATGTTGAGCATGAAAATGATATGTTTTGCTTCAATTTGTGTTGAGCATAAATTGATTAACTTAAGCATGATTAATTAGTTAATTAAGATGTTTTGGAAATATTAAGGTTAATTAATTAATCAAGGGTAATACACTTTAATTATAATAGTTAAAATATTTGGAATATTAAAATTATAATAATTGCCCTTTTAAAGTTTATTGGGCCAAAAGTGTGTAATTGGGCTAAATGGGCTTGGTTTGACTAAGTTTGGTTTTGGACTTTTGGATTGGATCCAGTTGGGCCCAAAACCAATTCCATAAAGTCCAAATACATCACTTGGCCATTTAAAGAATTTAATTGGGCCTAATGGGCCTAAATTGATTTGTTGGCAATATGGTGATTCCTATTGGGCCTTGGCATTTTGGGTTTGATCCATTATGGCCAAAGCCCATGCTTTAAGAATCAATTAAAAGCCCATTGGACTTTAATTAAAATGACATTGGATGTTATTAGGCCTTTGAGACCCATTAAGATTGGATTTGGAATCCAAGTCTTTAAAAAAAATTTATAAGTGTAAATATTTAATTTGGAATTAGTATTGAATACAAATAAATTGGATTTAAAGTTGTAGTTCGATATAATTTAAGAATACGTACTTTAAGTAATTATTCTTAAACAAGTTGGACTCGCGCAAATCAAATCGTTGTTTGAACATTGGATGGTCATTAATCGAAAATTAATTAATTGGATTAGATTGATTGAATAACATGCTTTGTATGAATACATGAATGTGTTGTATGAATATTGTATATCAGATGGATATTAGAAGGGCGAGGGCAATTTTGGAAATTGTAATAAATTTAGAATTTATTAAATTGGACCTGCGTGTCTAGCCTTTTATCTCCTTATTTTTTATATTTCTCTTCTCACCAATTCCCCTCAATGTAAATGAGGTTTCTTTATTGTATTATGTAATTGGGTAGGAGTTAGAATAGTTCAAGCCGGGGAAAGGAAAGGGAGTGATTTGTTCTAGGAACAATTTGTTTAAATATCCATCTGCATATCATTATTAATTTACTTTTCGCGCCTTATGATGTTTTAGAAGCATGCTTAAGGGTGTATGATGAGACCTAATCAAAGATAATAAATTGGTTGCCAATTTACGCGAAAAACCCTCAAAACATATTAAACATTTTTCCTTCCGTTGAGTGATTCTTACTCAAGATCCAAAGTTGGCATTGGTTTGTTGGCCAAAGTCAAGACCTTTGTCAATTATGGATGTGTTTGAATCATGAAAGTTTTGTTCCATATCGGTGTCTTGTCCAAGTCATGATTTATTGGCCAAAGTCAAGATCACTTCTTGTCCATCGACATTGATTACGAAGCTTTCCATGTCAATAGGTCCCGCTTAACTGGAATCATTAAGCTTGTTGTGCCAAAGCCAAGGATTAGTTGATTCAGAGGAAAAAGGTTAGGAAAAAATATTGGATATATTGGCATATATATTGTATATATGCTTCGGACTTGGATGTCCACCTACCGGATCTAGGAATTGGATGATATCCAATTGATCTTCGAGATCTACCTAGTTAAATATCATACAGCTTGTTGGCCAAAGTCAAAGTTGTGTGTTATTTAACGGGATCCTAGCCCACTAGGAAACTAGAATTCTCGAGTACTCGACAGAGGGTTAGAGGCTCGCCGAAAAATAGTGGGAGGCTAGTATTGAATTTGTAATTTCATTAAGATACTTAGATTTACGCGCTTTCAAAATATTTCGTCAAAATTATTTTATTAGTTGGACTAATACAATGTTATTTTTCTTGTAACAATTAAACTGTACCCAAATATCTTTGACTAGATAGTTGGACTATCATAGTCAAGATGACTGGAAAGGGAAATGTCTGAGACATTATCATGGGCGAAAATGTCTTTAAGGGCACGAACTTTTCCGATTAGGAAATGAATCTAAGGATAGTCCTTGGAGCCGAGAGGCTGCTGTACACTATACAGAGACCTCTTGGGCCTAAGCCCAAACCTGATGAACTGCTTGAGCTGGAGCTTTGGAAGACTCACAGCGATGATTGTGATACTGCTCAGTCAATTATGCTTACTGCTATGACTCAACATTTCCGTCGACAGAACAGGGACTTGGATCTTTATAACATGTTGGCAAGGTTGCAAGATCTTCACCGATCTAACAGAAGGTCGCAGAGATATGAGTTAGTAAAGAAGCTCTTCCATTCACGTATGTCAGAAGGCATGTCTGTTGAGCCCTATATGGCACAGATGATTGCTGACATAGATGAGCTTTCTGAAATGGGGATAGTCTTCGAGGCTGAGATTACCATATATATGATCTTGCAATCTCACCCCGACACTTGGAGACAGTTTATCATAAACTATAATTTGATGAACACTAATGATACTCTTGGAGACTTGTTTTCAGTTCTCAAGGAAGTCGAGAAGGATTTACTTAAGGGCAATAAGCACGAGGCGCACTTTACTTTAACATCTCAGACACCGAGGGCTGGGCCCAAGGCGACTGGAGGTGTGAAGAAGAAGAAGCATAATAGAAAGGGCAAGGCCAAATCGTCAATGGCTTTTGGGAAGCCTAAAGACAAATATCATGATGTTTATCTCCAGTGCGACAAGCGGGGTCACTGGAAGAGTGACTGAAGCGAGTACAAGGCACTCCAGAAGGAGATTAAAGCGGACAGGGCACCGGCTTTAGGTATGTTTGTTATTGAAATAAACATGACTACTTCTAGTTTAAAAAATTGGATTTTTGATTCTAGTTGTGGTACTCACATATGTACTGATGTGCAGGATCTGCGGATTAGCAGGAGACTGACCTCAGGGGAGATTGATCTACGCGTTGGAAATGGGGCACCAGTCGCCGTTTTGGCCGTTGGCAATTTTGATTTAGAACTGCCCTCAGGGCATGTACTTGAACTTACAGACTGTTATTATGTACCTAGTTTGAGTAGGAATATTATTTCTGTATCTATGTTAACCCAATGTGGGTATACTTTTGTATTCAGGAATACTGGGTTTTCTGCGTATAAAAATGATGTAGAAATTGGCACTGCTGTTGCAAATAATGGTCTTTATATTTTGAATATAAATCAATCTCAAACTTATAATATAACAAATAAAAGGCTCAAAACGAGTAACAAAGATGAAACTTACATGTGGCACTGTCGTCTGGGACATATAAACAAGACTCGTATATCCACACTTTTGAAGAGTGGGTACTTGGACGGATTTGATCCAAATTCATATGACGTCTGTGAATCTTGCTTATTAGGTAAAATGCCTAAATCACCTTTTAGCGGTAAGGGTGAACACGCCACCGAACTGTTAGCCCTCGTTCATAGTGACGTATGTAGGCCTATGTCTAGCCAGGCTAGAGGTGGATATGAATACTTCGTAACCTTTACGGATGATGTATCGCGTTATGGTTATGTGTATCTTATGAGACACAAGTCAGAAACTTTTGAGAAATTCAAAGAGTTTCGACACGAAGTTGAAAAACAGACTGGCAAGAGTATAAAGACATTAATGTCGGACCGTGGTGGCGAATACTTGAGCAATGAGTTTCTAGATTACTTGAAAGAATATGGTATTCTTTCACAGTGGACTCCTCCTGGAACACCCCAATTAAAGGTGTGTCCTAACGGAGAAACCAAACTTTGTTGGAAATGGTAAGGTCTATGATGAGTCACACTGAGCTACCTATTTCCTTCTGGAGATATGCATTAAACAGTGCAATTCTTATTTTGAATAAGGTTCCGTCAAAGTCTGTACAACAGACTCCGTATGAGTTATGGATAGGAAAGAAACCAGATTTCTCATTCCTGAAGATTTTGGGATGCTGGGCATACGTCAAACGTTTGGAAGGTACCAAACTTGAGCCCAAATCGGATAAATGCCTATTCGTAGGATATCCTAGGGAAACCAAAGGATATTACTTCTATCACGAGAGAACAAAGTATTTGTTGCTCTACATGCGGTTTTCCTTGAGAAGGAATTCCTAAATACAGTGGTTAGTGGGAGGAAAGTAGAACTCGATGAAAATCGGACTGATACTATTCCTGACATAGAATCCTCAACGGAACAAGAACAGTCCATCCGGGATGAGACTGTACCACAATCTTCTATTACATAAGGACCACGTAGGTCGGAGAGAATCAGGAAACAACCTGAGAGGTATGGGTTTCTGATCTCAGCTCATGTAGATATTAATCTCATTGAGGATAACGAACCGGCTACGTATAAGGAAGCGATACAGGATATCGATTCCGCTTTATAGCAAGAGGCCATGAAGTCTGAAATGGATTCCATGTACACCAATCAAGTTTGGACACTGGTTGATGCACCAGAAGGCGTAAAGCCTATTAGATGTAAATGGGTCTTCAAGAAGAAGACCGACATGGATGGCAACGTACAAATGTACAAAGCTAGGCTTGTAGCGAAGGGGTATCGTCAACTTCATGGTGTTGATTATGACGAAACTTTCTCACCAGTTGCCATGATTAAATCCATTCGGATAATGCTTGCGATTGCTGTATATTTCGATTACGAGATATGGCAGATGGACGTTAAAACTGTTTTCCTTAACGGAAACCTTTTGGAGGATGTTTATATGCAACAGCCTGATGATTTTATCATGCCTAGACTTGCAAACAAGGTCTGTAAGTTAAATCGGTCCATTTATGGACTGAAGCAAGCATCGCGGTCATGGAACCAACGTTTTGATGAGATCATAAAAGAATATGATTTCATTCAAAACGAAGATGATCCTTGTGTATATAAGAAGGTTAGTGGGAGAGCGCTGACTTTTATTGTCCTTTATATTGATGATGTATTGCTTATGGGCAATGACATTCCCATTTTAACATCGGTGAAAGGTTGGCTTTCATTAAAATTCTCCATGAAAGATCTGGGAGAAGCAGCCTATATTCTAGGAATAAAGATCTACCGGGATAGATCTAGAAAGCTGCTTGGACTCTCCCAGAGCATGTACATTGACAAAGTGTTGAAAAGATTCAACATGGATCAGTCCAAGAGAGGACTGTTACCAGTGTCACATGGCATCACTCTATCTAAGGACATGTGTCCTCAAACTCACGATGAGAGAAACAACATGAGTCGGATACCGTTCACCTCGGCAGTCGGATCGATCATGTATGCCATGATATATACGTGACCTGATGTCTCGTATGTTTTGAGCATGTGTAGTCACTATCAGGCCGATCCAGGTGATGGTCACTGGAAGGTAGGTAAGAACATCCTTAAGTATCTTAGACGAACTAAGGATGCTTTCTTAGTTAATGGAGATGGAGAACTTGAGGTAACTGGGTATACCGATGCGAGTTTCCAAACTGATAAAGACGAATCTAAGTCGCAATCCGGGTACATATTTATTTACTTTGATATATAAATGGTAAAAGTCAATATGATTAGTTCCGGATTGAGATGATATGAGACAGTATCAATCCATAAAGGTTTAATCATTAAATATCCCTAGTCGTAGTATTATCGAGACTGGACATCGATAATGCAGAATAGACTAGTATTGCACTTGTGCGCGTTGTGAAGGCATAACGGCATAGTTCTCATATGTTTAAGTATAGGATACTTATGCAAGTGCGATAGGAGGTTGTGTTTTACCGATGGTATGGAAAACAGCTTCGCTCTAGTAGACCCCGCAGAATCCCATTGGTAATATGTATATGTGTCTATGGGATTCCGCTTCAGGGAAGGTGTATTTGGTCTTAACTTGAGACTTGCATCACTAGTACTTGCGACAATCGGTAAACTTTAGTTTTGGTCGTCCAGGGCTTTAACAGGTTCTGTGTACGCCTCTACTGGGTTTATTGAGAATCGTAGTCTACTGGATGTGATGTCAAGACGGAAGTATCATTTCAGACATATGAAGTTGATGATCACGCATGGATTCATAACTAGTTCTCTATTGTGTTGCAACCATCGGGATAATATGACAAGGTCATTATTATCCGATTCAAATAGACTAGTTGCTTGATATCCGATATATGCTTCGTATGAGGCAGACACTATTCCAGCCCCAGGCCTTGCACATGACATCAGATACTGGATCGCAATACGCAATACTACGTATTCTACGTCTAACATAGATTGTATAATCCAGTAAGAATATTTCTGGAGAATTGGGTAGGCACGGTGTTTTGCTAGAAGCCAACCATGTCTTGTAAATCGGTTAACACGTAGTACGAGGTACGTACTTAATCAGATAGTCTGATAACCGGATTTACTGCCAACATATCTAGAGATCTCTTGGATCGCTTCCCAAAGATTCACCGATAACAGTTGATTTAAATTAGAATTAATCTGGGATTAATTAAGAGAGAGAAAATTAATCTGGGATTAATTGAGGTATTATTTAATCTGGGATTAAATGTGTTCGGAAGAGAGAGAACGCGATTAATTTGGAATTAATCGGTAAAATAAATTTAATAGTTAAATTTGATTTTTCTATTTAATTTATTAATATGGGCTAAAATTAATATATCAGATATATTAATTGGAATTAGATTTCAACAAGAAATTAAAGTCGGACTTTAATACTTACGAACAGATTAATTTAGAATTAATTCGTAAACGACATTCGTAATAAATTTATGATGCATCGTTATTTAATTAAATTAGATTTAATTATTTAACTACAAGAATTCATTTAATCGGATTAAACGGATTCGAGCCGCGGTAAACATTCGTAGAATCCATTCAAATTTTGAATTCAAATGTGGGGCCCACATTTAATGTGGTAGTTGGGGGAGTGGTTGGCATTTATGCCATACCATCCACTTTCCAACAACCTTGGAATGGTTTTGGTGAAACCATTTACCCAACCACCTTGTTTAGGTGAAGAGGGTAAATTGGTTTCTACCAAAACCATCTCTCTCTCTCTCATTTTGGACATAGAACACACACTTGAAACCCTAATGCCTCTCCTTTGGGCGTGAACCTCCTTGCTCTCTTCTCATTGATTTTGTGGCAAAGTCAAGTATGCTAGCACTTCAAGGAATCAACAAAGGTGATAGGGAAACATCTCAAATCTTGGATTCAACAAACAACACTTGGATCTTGGAGATCAAAGTTAAAAATTTTAAAAGTCAAATCCGTTCATTGTATGTATTTTCCGCATCTTATAATGATCTTTATCATGCTTTCATGCTTATTAGAGCCTTGGCATGTTCTAGGAACAACTAACAGACCTAGGAAAAAGAAAAAGAAAGCTCTAGTAGTCAGCAACGGTTAAAGACGAAGAGATGAGTGTAGTAGCATCTTTGGAAATTCGCAAAGATAATAAAACCACAAGTTAGATGCCAAGAGGATTCGAGGACGAATCCTATTTAAGGGGGGGAGAATTTGTAAGGACCTAGTAGATATTACTACTGCCTATGACGATATTATTACGTATGGGATAAAGGAACGTAAAAAAAAATCATGTTGGGATTCAAATACAGTCATGAAAAGACTTTGGGAATGATCGGTAAAGTCCTCGGGGTCCCCGAGAAGAAACTGTACCGTATGCCCTTTTGTACTATATATAGTATTTTCGGCATAACTTTTTCATACGAACTCAGAATTTTATGAATTTTATATTGTCAGAAAGCTTAGATCGAGACCTACAACGTTTACGTTAAACATTTATCTAAATTGGAAACAAAACTAGGTCAAAAACGCGTGTTCAAATCTAGCTGAATAGTGATTTCGGACCCAAATGTCAAAAACACCAAACTTCTCCATTTCTCTAGATATTTCTACACCCTTCTTTGTATCAATTAGGTCCACTATATATAGGACAACTATTCACCATCTACCAAAGAACAACGAAATGGAGAGAAAAGAAATGAGAAACCGAAAGAAGAGAAGATGAAAAAATAGGGAAAGAATAAGAGAGAATAAGAAGGAAGAAGAAGGAGAGAAAGAAAGAAGAAAGAGCAAGGATAAAGCAAAGAAGAAAGCTAGTGGTGAGGCCTTGAAGATGAAGAAAAACCAAGAGGAAAAAGGTAAAATAATTTGAACCATTTTCTTGATTCTTGAAGTCTTTGAGATTTGATAATCTAAGTAAGATATTGGCTTGGTAGTGATGATGATAATATTAAATTTATATTAAAAACCATGAAATCTTTATAATTTCCAATTTGAAGATTTTGGGTAAAAACTTAATAAATGATTGGAACTTGTTTTAAGTAATAATTGGGGGTTGATGTGTGATTAAATGGTGTGAAATGATGTATTGTGTTGTTTTGAGGTTGAAGACATTGAAAAGGAAGGAAAGATTTGGGTGGTCGAGTTGATGTGTAAATTGGGAAAAGTTTAGAAAATTAGGTGGTAACTATATTTTGATAGATTAAATGAATGATTAATGATGATTATATGGTAGTTTAAGATGTGTGAAATTGATATAAATGGTTGGATTGAGTATTGGAAATGATTTGGATAATTAGGAATGAAATTGGGCAAAAATTCACACAGTTGCAGAAATCCAGAAATCAGGAAATCGACATAGCGTCGCGACGCGGAGAGGCCTGGCGTCGCGACCCATGACAAAATTTCTGGGCGGATTTTTCAGGTAGCCAAATTGATTTTATACAGTTCCAGCTCCAACCCTAAATAGTTAAGGCCACCCTTAGGACCCTAAATCAGTTCTTTGGCTCACTTTCCTTGTTAGTACGACATAATATAATAGATTACAACCTTACACACCTAAAGCTAGTAAGTTTAGCTTAGTACCAGAATTCATCTCGTAACTTGGAATCTGATCAAGCTATCACCTTTAGACCATTGCAGGTAATGCGATATCTTTCAACTAAGCTGTGTCGTTCTTTTCGGATTCCAAGCACTGTGAGTTGGCACTTTCCTTTTCACTTATTTTTCGCATCGTATTTTGATAACAGACTTACTTTTCAGCAACTAGGGTGTTAGCCAAGTTTGTTTTTATATCATATATGATTCAGCTTGATTTAAGAAGATTTATAGAAACATATGATTCAGTTTGAGCTTTACGTTTTCAGAATATGTTTTATAATTTTCTTTCGTGGCATGAGATAAAACCTCACCCCAGTATGTAACTTGATATAGTGGAATTGACGGATTCAGAGATATGTGCACATGTGGAGGATTGAGGGGACGCTCTCAGATCCTCGAGAAGGACTAGGGTTGATAGATCCCCGAAATCTTGTTTGATGGCTACACTGCCAGTCGAGCTGTTGCCAGTTGATTTGTTATCCTGGACGTAGGGCACCACTAGCCTCAGAGATGCCGCAGTTAAGCTGTTGTCCGGGGCATCGAGTACCATCAGTTTTCATAGATGCCGCAGTTGAGCTGTTGTCCTGGGCATCGAGTACTCTCAGTTTTCAGAGATGCCGCAGTTGAGCTGTTGTCCTAGGCATCGAGTATATTCAGTTTTCAGTTTTCAGAACATCAGTATATAGTTTTCAAAAGTCAGGCTTTAAAGAGTTTTCAGAAACTAGTGTTTTAAAGACAATTTTCAAACAGATGAAGTTTTTAGAAACAGAGTTTTGATGTAAAGATGTTTTGAAATCATGGTTTTAAAGTTAAAAGATTTTTATTGATTTTCAATTTTTAGTCCACTCACTTAGATCGTATGATGATCTAACCCTCCTCTAGTCTTATCTATTTTGTAGGGATTCTAGGAGGAAGAGCTCTGGAGAATGGATACTGATGCAGTCACCAGGGATGGAGTCCATCATTACAGAGTCACAAAGCATAAGAGTCTAGTTTAAAGTCAAAGTATTTATATGCATTAGTATTGTGGTAGTCATTATAAGTGTCTATTAAAGTATTGTAAAAAGAAGCATTTTTGAGTATGTATTTATAATTAATAAAAGTATTTTATGATCATTGAGTTAAGGTCTATATGCATGACATTGCATTCAGACAAGTTTACGATACAGTCATTAGATCAGAGGCTTATGGGGTTGGCATAACTAACCCATGCCGGTAATATCTCCCGGATCGAGGATGTTACACCTTTACCAACTTAGGATTTGGTATTACTTCACATTTGATTTTGAAATCAATTAATTAAGTAACACATTCAATCATCTTTTCTTCTCTCTACCATTCACGCCCAAAAGCTTCTCCCTCTCCCATACTTATCTTGGCTGAGAGCTTCAAGAAACCAAGGAAGAAATTGTTGCAATTTTTCCTAGTGCTAGCACACTCAAAGAATCATATAAAGGTGATAGGGAAACCTTTCCCAAGAGTTTGGAATCCATTCTTCAAAGCTTGGAGCTTGACACTCAACCTTGAAGGAGCTTGGAATAACTTCAAAGAGAGCAAAATTTTGAACTCTACACATTCATCCCACCGATCAAAGTGAGTATATTTTCGCTATATTTCTTTTCGTATTCACATCATTTTATGCTTGAAATGATCTTGGTTTGACCTTAGAAACCCAACAATGGTATCAGAGCCTATTTGAGTATGAAATTGAATTAGGGTTCTTAATCTAAAATTTGGGTATTTTTTATTTGAGCATGATTTGATCAAATTGTTTGTTTGAGTATGCTTAGATAATATTAACTTAGAGTTATGCATGATCAATTTTATGAAAAATTAATTGGATTAATTTCCCCAAAAACATAGGCTTGTCCGAATGTGTAGAGCCCTTGTAGCTTATGGTGATTTTGATTTTAGGTCATTGGATGAGTTTAAAATGTAAGGATAAATTGATTTTTGATTTATTTGGATTGAAATCAAATTAATGAAAAAAATCCGTTATTACCGTGAGCCATGGAGAGCATGTTGGACTTGATTTTGCTTCAATAATGTTGGACATGTATTGATAATATTAAAACATGATTAATTATATAAATTGGTATTTTGGAAATATTAATTTAAATAATTAATTATGGCTAAACAGTTTAATTAATTAAATTGTGAAATTTGGAATATTAGAATTTAATTAATTAGGCTTAATTTGGAATTGGGCTAAAATTGTTGTATTTGGGCCTAATGGGCTTGGCTGGGCCAAATTGGTTTAGGACAATTGGATTGGATCCAAATTGGGCCTAAGCCATTCCATTAAGTCCAAATATAATAAATGGGCCTTTTAAAATTTAATTGGGTCTAATCGGCCAAAATTAATTTATGACAAATAGGGTGATTCCTTAATTGGGCCTTGGCATTTGGGTTTGACCTATATTGGCCAAAGCCCATGCCTTATGAAATTAATTAAAAGCCCATTGGACTTTAATTAAAATTGACATTGGATGTTAATTGGGCCTTGAGACCCATTAAGATTAGATTTAGAATCTAAGTCATAAAAGCGCATTAAAAGTGTAATTATTTAATTTGGAATTAAATAAAGAATTAGTATTGAATACAAATTAAATCGGATTTAAAATTGTAGTTCGATATAATTCAAGAATACAGACTTGGAGTACTTATTCTTAAAACGAGTTGGACTCGCGCAAATCAAATCATTGTTTGAACATTGGATGATCACTTAATTCAAAGATTAATTAATTGGATTAGATTGATTGAATAACATGCTTTGTGTGAATACATGGATGTGTTGTATGAATAATGTATATCGGATGGATATTAAATGGGTGAGGGCAATTTTGAAAATTGTTGTAATAAATTTAGAATTTATTAAATTGGACCTACGTGTCCAGTTTTTATCTCTCGGTTCTTTGTAATTTTCTTCTCACTAATTTCCCACAATGTTAATGAGGTTTCTTTATTGTATTATGTAATTGGGTAGAAGTTAAAATAGTGTTAGCTGGGGAGAGGAAAGTGAGTGATTTGTTCTAGGAATAATTTGTGAGATATCAATCCGCATATCATTATAAATTTATTTATCGCGCCTTTTTATGCTTTTAGAATGCATGCTTAAGGGTGTATGATGAGACCTAATCAAAGATAATTGATTGGTAGCGAATTATGCAAAAAAAGCCTCAATAAATATTAAGTGTTTTCCTTTCATTGAGTGATTCATTCTCAAGATCCAAGATTGACATTGGTTTGTTGGCCAAAGTCAAGACCTTTGTCCATCAGCTTTATTCCATATTGTATGTCTTGGCCAAGTTGTGATTTGTTGGCCAAAGTCAAGATCATTTCTTGTTCATCGACATCGATTACGAAGCTTTCCAAAGTCAATGGGTCCCGCTTAACTGGAATCATTAAGCTTGTTGAGCCAAAGCCAAAGCTTAGTTGATTCAGAGTAAAAGGTTATAAAAATATATTGGATATATTGGCATGTATATTGTGTATATGTTTCGGACTTGGAGGTCCACCTACCCGATCTAGGAATTGGATGAGATCCAATTGATCTTAAAGATCTAACTAGTTAAATATCATACAGCTTGTTGGCCAAAGTCAAAGTTGTGTGTTATTTAACGAGATCCTAGCCCAATAGGAAACTAGGTTTCCCGAGTACTCAACAGACGGTTCGAGGCTCGCCGAAAAATAGTGGGAGGCCAGTATTGAATTTGCAATTTCATTCAAATACTTGGCATTACGCGCTTTCAAATTATTTCATCAATTATATTTATTAGTGGGACTAATATTTTATTATTTTTCTTGTAAAAGTTAGACTGTACCCATATATCGTTAATTGAATAGTTTGACTATTGCAATTAAGATGGCCAGAAAGTTGATTGTTAGAGACATCGTCATGGGCAAAAATGTCTTTAATGGTTTGAACTTTCCAGACTGGGATATGAACCTCGGGATAGTCCTGGGGGCCGAGAAGTTACTCTACACTATAGAGAGACCTATTGGGCCTAAGCTTGAAAATAAGCAGCTGCTTGAGCTTGAGCTTTGGAAGACTCATAGCGATGACAACTCAACTGCTCAATTCGTCCTACTCCCTATAATAACCCCTCAATTTCGACGTCAGAACAAGGGAATGGATCCCTATAGTATGATGTTGAAACTGAAGAACCTTCACCGATATAACTTTAGGTCGCATAAGTATGAGGTGCAGAAGAAGATCTTTCGTGCTCGAATGTCAGAGGGTACATCTGTTGAGCACCATGTGTCACAGATGATTGCTGACATCGAACAGCTGGGACAACTAGGCATAGTCTTCGAGGCTGAGACTTCCATAGATTTGATCTTACAGTCTCTGCCCGATAGTTGGAGCGGGTACATCACGAACTACAACATGTTGAACCAAGAAGATAATTTTAGAGAGTTGATGGTTATGCTTAAAGAAGCAGAGAAAGAACTAATAAAGGGTAAAAAGCGCGATGTGCACTTCACTTCAATATCTCAGTCTCCGAGGGCTTGGCCCAAGGCGACTGGAGGTGTTAAGAAGAAGAAGAAGAAGGGCAAGGCCAAATTGTCAAAGTCTTCTGGGAAGGCAAAGATAAATCCCAAGATGTATGCCTGCAGTGTGGCAAATGGGTTCATTGGAAGCGTGACTGCCGTGAGTACAAGGCGCACATGAAGGAAATCAAAGCGGGCAAGACACCGGCTTCAAGAATGTTGTTATAGAAATAAACATGTCTACTTCTAGTTTTAAAAATTGAATTTTTTATTTTGGTTTTGGTACTCATATATATACAGATGTGCAGGATCTACAGATTAGTAGGAGACTGGCCTTATGAGAGATTGATCTATGCGTTGGAAATGGGACTCGAGTCACCGTTTTGGCCGTTGGGACTTATGTTTTGGAACTGCCCTCAAGACATGTACTTAGACTTTCAAACTGTCATTTTGTACCTAGTTTGACTAAGAATATAATATTTGTATCTTTATTAGCCCAATGTGGGTATACTTTTGTATGTATAAACAATGGGTGTTTTATGTATAAAAATGATATGGAGATATACAGTGCTGATGTAAATAATGGTCTTTATATTTTGAATATAAATCAATCTCAAACATATAATGTAACAAACAAAAGGCTTAAACTAAATAAAAAGATGAAACTTATATGTGGCATTGTCGTTTGGGACACATTAACAAGACTCGCATATCCACAATTTCGAAAAGTGGGTACTTGGACGGATTTGATCCAAATTCAAATGATGTATGAGAATCTTATTTATTAGGCAAAATACCTAAAGCACCTTTTAGCTATAAAGGTGCACGTGCCACCGAACTGTTAGCCCTTGTTCATAGTGACGTTTGTGGGCCAATGTCTAGCCAGGCTAGAGGTGGATATGAATACTTCTTAACCTTTACGGATGATGCATCGCGGTATGGTTATGTGTATCTTATGAGACACAAGTCGGAAATATTTGAGAAATTCAAAGAGTTTCGACACGAAGTAGAAAAACAGACCGGCAAAAGTATTAAAACATTACGGTCAGACATGGTTACGAATACTTAAGCAATGAGTTTCTTGATTACTTGAAAGAACATGGTATTCTTTCACAGTGGACTCCCGGAACACCTCAATTAAACGGTGTGTCCGAACAGAGAAATCAAACTTTGTTGGACATGGTAAGGTCTATGATGAGTCGCATAGAGCTACCTATTTCCTTCTGGGGATATGCATTGAGCTGTACAATACTTATTTTGAATAAGGTTTCGTCAAAGTCTGTTCAACAGACTCCGTATGAAATATGGATAAGAAAGAAACCGGGTTTCTCATTCCTGAAGATTTGGGGATGCTGGGCATACGTTAAACATTTGGAAGGTACCAAACTAGAACCCAAATCAGATAAGTGCCTATTTGTAAGATATCCTAGCGAAACCAAAGGATATTACTTCAATCACCCACAAGAGAACAAAGTATTTGTTGCTCTACATACGGTTTTCCTTGGAAGGAAATTCCTAAATGCAGTGGTAAGTGAGAGGAAAGTAGAACTCGATGAAAATCGGAGTGATACTGTTCCTAGCACAGAATCCTTAACGGAACATGAACAGTTCATCAGGGATCTGGCTATACCATAATCATCGAATACACAAGAACCGCTTAGGTCAGAGAGAGTCAGAAAACAACCTGAAAGGTATGGGTTTCTGATCTCACCTAATTTGGATATTAATCTTATTGAGAATGACGAACTGAATACGTATGAGGAAGCGATAGAAGGTATCAACTCCGATTTATGGCAAGAGGCCATGAAGTCCGAAATGGATTCCTTGTACATCAACCAAGTTTGGATACTGGTTGATGCACTAGAAGGCGTAAAGCCTATTGGTTGCAAATGGATATTCAAGAAGAAGACTGACATGGATGGAAACATACAAACGTACAAAGTTAGGCTTGAAGCGAAAGGGTATCGTCAACGACATAGTGTCAATTATGATGAAACTTTTTCATCTATTTCCATGATTAAATCCATTCGGATTGTGCTTGCTATTGCTACATATTTTGATTACGAGATATGACAAATGGACATCAAAATCGTTTTCCTTAACGGAAACCTTTTGAAGGATGGTTATATGTAACAACCTGACGGTTTTGTCGTATCAACACTTGCAAACAAGTTTTGTAAGTTAAATCGATCCATTTATGGATTGAATCAAGCATCACATTCTTGGAACCAACATTTTGATGAGATCATAAAAGAATATGATTTCGTTCAAAATGAGGATGATCCTTGTATATATAAAAAGGTTAGTGGGAGCGCACTAACATTCATTATCCTTTACGTTGATGATGTATTGCTTATTGGAAATGACATTCCCTTGCTACAATCGGTGAAAGCTTGGCTTTCATTAAAATTCTCCATGAATGATCTGGTAGAAGTAGCCTTTATTCTAGGAATAAAGATCTATCTAGATATATCTAGAAAGCTGCGTGGACTCTCCCAGAGTACATACATTGACAAAGTGTTGAAGAGATTCAACATGGATTAGTCCAAGAGGGGACTGTTGCCAGTGTCACCGGGCGTCACTCTTTCTAAGTACATGTGTCCTCAAACTCAAGATGAGAGAGACAGTATGAGTCGGATCCCATTCACCTCGACAGTCGGATCGATCATGTATTCCATGATATGTACGTGACCTGATGTCTCATATGTTTTGAGCATGTAGTCGCTATCAGGCCGATCCAGGTGATGGTCACTGGATGACGGTTGAAACAACCTTAAGTATCTTAGACAAACTAAGGATGCTTTCTTAATCTATGGAGATGGAGAACTTGAGGTAACTGGGTATACCGATGCAAGTTTCCCAACCGATAAAGACAACTGTAAGTCACAATCTGGGTAGATATTTTATTTGAACAACGGAGCAGTAAGTTGGAAATCTTTCAAGCAAGAGACTGTTGCCGATTCAACAACAGAAGTGGAATATATTACTGCAGCTGAAGCAGTAAAAGAGGCAGTTTGGATCCGTAAATTCCTAATTGGATTAGGAGTAGTTCCGTTAGCAGCTGAGCTTGTTCCATTGTATTATGACAATAACGGGGCTATAGTGCAGGCTAAGGAACCACAGTCTCATCAACGATCCAAGCATATTCTTTAACGTTTCCATCTGATTCATGAGATCATACATCGTGGCGATGTGAAGATTGAGAAGGTCGCATTAGAGAACAACATTATAGATCCACTGATGAAAGTTATTCCTCAGTAAATGTTTGAGCGACATGTACATAGTTCAGGTGTTAGATGCTTGAGTGACCGGCTATAGGCCAAGTGGGAGATTGTTGGACAATTGTGACCCATAACATCACTATTTGTAAAAGACATTGTGTTTTTTCTACAAATTAATTATGTGACAATGGAAATTGTATTTTATCATTTCGTAATTAGATTATTTTAATATATGAATGATAAAAGTCCTGATGATTATTTCCGGATTATAAGATATGAGACGATATCAATCCACAAAGGTTTAATCATTAAATATTTCTAGTCGTAGTATTATCGAAACTAGACATCGATAATGTGGAATAGACTAGTATTGCACTTGTATGTGTTATGGAAGCGTAACGACATAGTTCTCATATATTTGGGTATTGGATACTCATGCGATAGTAATACGAGGTTCTGTTTACCGAAGGTACGGAAACAGATTCGCTTTGGATAGACCCCTAAGAATCCCATTGGTAGTATGACGATGTGTCTATGGGAATTCGATTCAGGGTAGGTGTATTTGGTGTTAACCTGAGACTTACATCGCTAGTACTTGCGACAATCGATACGCTTTAGTTTTGGTCGTCCAGGACTTTAACAGGTTCTGTGTACGCCTCTTCTGGGTTTATTGAGAATCATAGTGTATTGGATGAGATATCAAGACAGAAGTATCACTACAGTCATATGGAGATGATGATCACACAGGGATACAGAACTAGTACTCCAATATGTTGCAACCATCAGGATAATATGACAATGTCATGATTGTCCGATTAAATAGACTAATTTCTTGTGATTTGATATATGTTTTGTATAAGGCAGACACTATTCCAGCCTCAGGCCTAGTATGTGACATCTGATACTGGATCAAAATATGCAATACTACATATACTACGCCTGACAAAGATTATATATTCCTTAAAGAATATTTCTGGAGAATTGGGTAGGCATGGCGCTTTGCTAGAAGCCAACCATGTCTCATAAATCGGTAAGAATGTGGTACTGGGTACGCACGTGTTCGGATAGTCCGACGACCGAATTTACTACCAACATATCCAGGGATCTCATGGGTCGCTTCTCAAAGATTCACCGATGACATATAACTCGAAAATGATTAATCTGGGATTAATTAGAAGAGAGTGAAAATTAATTTAGGATTAATTACTGTGAAAATTTATCTGGGATAATATTCTGTTAGAAGAGAGAGAATGATTAATTTGGAATTAATCGATTAAAATAATATATTCGATATATTAAATGAAATTAGATTTCATAACGAAATTAAAGTTGGATTTTAATTCGGGCGAACGAATTAATTTAGAATTAATTCGTGAGCGACTTTAATAGTAATTTTGCAAGGCATAATTATTTAATTAAATTTGATTCAATTAAGTCGACACGGAAAATTTGTTAATTCAGAATTAACGAACCCGAGCCCAGAATGTGTTTGCGAGCCCACTCTGATTTTGAATTCAAGTGGGGCCCACAAGTCACATCACCTAGTCACTTTAATCAACTTTTAGTTGATGGAATTTGGTGGGTTGTTGATGACTTGTTCAACTCACTAATGTGATTGATGATAAACCTTTACCAACTTAGGATTTGGTATTACTTTACATTTGATTTTTGAAATTAATTAATTAAGTAACACATTTAATCATCTTTTCTTCTCTCTACCATTCACGCCCAAGAGCTTCTCCCTCTTCCATTCTCATCTTGGCCGAGAGCTTCAAAAAACCAAAGAAGAAATTGTTGCAATTTTTCCTAGTGCTAGCATACTCAAATAATCATATAAAGGTGATAGGGAAACCTTTCCCAAGAGTTTGGAATCCATTCTTCAAAGCTTGGAGCTTGACAGTCAACCTTGAAGGAGCTTGGAACAACTTCAAAGAGAGCAAAATTTTGAACTCTACACATCCATCCAACCGATTAAAGTGAGTATATTTCCGCTATATTTTTTTTTCATATTCATATTATTTTATGCTTGAAATGATCTTGGTTTGACCTTAGAAACCTAACATCCATGTCTCTGACTAACCAATTGCTTGAGTTTTTTAATACTAAATTCTCTAGAAATCTCATCTTTCTTGTGCATACTGCTCTCAAAGTTCATGGTCCTTTGTTCATTTCTATGCACATGTCATCATACTACCCCTATCTATTATGTATCACTGAAATTATTTCTAAAACTTGCAATTATATTCAACATTCTTTATCTCTATTTATCATCACGAGCTTTTTATTTCCAAAATTGTGCCATATTGGTCATCTGTCTTTTCTTCATCTTTATTCTATTCTGACTTCACCACTCATTTAATACTTCTAGCTATAATAAACTAACTTTAAAATACTCTTAATAACTTCTGCTACTTTCCATGTTTAAAATGTTCCCGTAATTCTTCATGTTCTGACTCATAACCTTTACTTCCCTTAGCCTGTGTATATTTCAAGTTCTTCAGTTATTCTATTTAAATGACTTCATAGAATGCACGTTAGCTTAACAGTTATCATCTGAGCTTAACAGTTATCATCTGAGCTCAACAAACTATTTGACCTTCTCAATTTTCCATCTTGCTAAACCTTTTGTTCTAATAAATTTTCTCCTTCGAGTCTTCACATTTATGACTATCTCTGGGTTTTGGTCTTTATGATTTATAAATACACTTTTTGTATACTCTTATCGTCCTCCAACGGCTCACATACTTAGCTCATTTCTTCAAGATAGTTCCTCCGATACTACTCCTCGTAAATTTAATCTTGTGCCTTTTATGCTAGAATAATGTACTTTTCTGAATTTTTGGCTTCTATGCTGGTACAAGCACAGTTACGATAATACCCTAAATTTCGGTCTTATTCTAGTTCCTCAAAACTTATTGTTCCTTAGTACTATTGTAAACCTCTCTTATCATCATACACATTTGTTATTATTTGTCTGGTATCTAAATTATTACTAACCTTTCTTCTGACGTCTTTGCCTTTTATCCGGCTTTGTCCTTTAACTGAACTCGTGCAATCAATACTTTTGTCTCTTATTTACAGGGGTAGCAACTTCTATAATTCTCAAATTATGTCTATGACTATCTCTTTTGCCTTCCTTACTTGCTTGACTAGGACATCATCTCTTAATC
Source organism: Zanthoxylum bungeanum (assembly GCA_019454045.1). Lineage (NCBI taxonomy): Eukaryota > Viridiplantae > Streptophyta > Magnoliopsida > Sapindales > Rutaceae > Zanthoxylum > Zanthoxylum bungeanum. The sequence continues at coordinate 27,389 of SKCR01027395.1, forward strand.
ATCTCTTATAGACTATCTTTCTTCTAAACCTTCTCTTATTTTCTATGGTCTAATCTAACTTCCTGAATTGATATCAAATATCGCTCCCACTACAAGTTATAAGATAATTTTCTTCGATAAGAAAACAACAGAACCATTAAGTATTAAATACTTTGTAAATAATTCTGACATCCTATTAAACTTATACGAAAGATGTCTTAGGGTCTTTTCATCTTATTAATTATGTTGTTCCATTTATAGTTTATCACTCTCACATTTGACTTCAATAAGTCAAGTCTTTTCTACAATGATTAATATCTACTGTTACACACCCAGTTATAAAATAATTTTATTACTCGGGATCATATAAAAGATATTCTAACAAATAAAATATAACATTCTATTAAATAGAATAACTGATAAACTTTTGCTTGTACATTCGAGGCGCAAGCACTTTCAATTATATAACTATTATACAAAAGAAAGATTCAATTCTCAAACTTTTCAAGATTTGAATTTTCTACCTATACATATCATAGACGAACGCGAGGATTATTTTCATGGTAAAATGGAAACTTTTTAAGAAATTAATTAAAAGACAATAAAAACTAAACTTAAGGGATCAAACTGAAAATTAGCACACAAGTAATAAACAATTCTAGAGATATCTAGACACGTAAAAATGTAATATATATATATATATATATATAACACACACATATATACACGTGACAAGCGCACACACGCACACATGTAATTAAACAACACACTTATATAACACACGCACACACAAACTGAATAACACACACATGACCTAGAAGGAAAGAAGAAGATGAGAAGAAAAAGAGGAGAGAGGCGAAGAAGAATGAGGTAGAAGAGAGAGGAGAACAAGTCCGAAATTTGGAATTTAATTTCGTTTGTAGGGATAAATTGTAAGTACTGTGTCTATATTTCCTTGAATTTGATTTAGTTTTGTAATTTGGGTTGGAATGAATTTTTAGAAATTGGACTTGTTATTAAGATAAAAGTATGTTAAAAGTAATTTAGACTTGATATTTTGTATGAAATCAGAAGAAATTTTTAAGGATAGAAAAGTTTTGAAGTTGGAGAAGATTGGCAGAAACCCTAGAATTTTGGGATTTTCGGAAGTAGGGTATAAGTTTAAGAATTGGTTAAATTGGAATTTTAATAAGCAAGTTATTAAATATTTAGGTATTTTATCAAAATAGAATATGAATTCAGATTGCTATAGAGGTGGGTTTTGATAATCTTAATTGCTTCTTCATTTTATATATAGTCTGTGGATGCATGTGTCAAAATATTTTAACACTTTGAAGGCAATCCTGAGTCATGACTTGCTTGTCATCTTAGCTTTACTGTGTAAATGGATTTTAGGTATTTCAATATATTAAGATTGAGAAAAGGAACTGGCAATGATAGTGATTCTAGATTGAATTGGGTCTCTTCAAGGTAATAGGAATCAGTGCATGAAAAGTCTCAATGAGAATGTTGTCAATTAATTTCGACCAAAAAGATATAAAGCAAATCAAACAAAAAGGCTGCAGAATAATTAAAAGTAGACAATGCTTGGTTTTGGTGTCTTTAAAAGTGGACAGTCGGTCTATTACTATCTAGAATTACAATCAATTAGTATAGAAAAATAATACAATTTGGAATTAAAGTAAGCAATTTACATTTTACAAAGTATAGAAAACACCTTCTCCTCATTTCTTTATTTTGGTCTAAATATGCACTGGTAGAAACTGTTGGGTTTCTACTATAGTCCCAAAATCAATTCAAGCAATGAAACATGTGTGAATACTATAATAAGTATGGCGGAATGATACTTGCAAAGATCGGATTTGCGATGTGAGGAACAATAAAAATTTTCTTCAAGCGTTTTCTGCATTGATGCTCACAGCAAAGCTCCATTTTAGTGCTCCATGTTCGTCTTCAAGCTCCAAGCTTCATGTGAGGATTCCATGCTCATAGGAAAGGTTTCTCTATCACCTTTGTATACCTCTTTATGTGCTAGCATTGGAAAGATTTGCCACAAATCTTCCCTTTTACCCTTTATCATTTTTGGCCTAGCCTAAATGGAGAAGATGAAAGAAAATGGCCCTTGGCCGAGACATGGAGAGGAGAAAAAAAGAATTACGTTCTTTTGTGTGTTATGATATCATATACCAAAATTGAAAGTCAACATACCAAATAATAAAATAATGATATATTTCTTTTAAGTCACACTTGAGTGATTTCCACTCAACCATCAATCCATCACTCAAAAGTGACTTGACATCACATCAATCAAAGTGACAAGACGTCTATCATTTGATTGACAAATGATGTGATGCGTGATGTGACTTGTGGGCCTCACTTGATTTGAAATGCGTGTGGGCCCGTAAATACTCCCAGACTCAGGTTCGTTAATTCCGAATTAAAAAAATTTCGTTGCGACGTAATTAAATCAAATTTAATTAAATAATTATGCCTAGCAAAATTACTATTCATGTCGCTAACGAATTAATTCTAAATTAACTCATTTTCCCGAATTGAAATCCGATTTTAATTCCGCGTTGAAATCCAATTTCGTTTAATATATCGAATATATTATTTTTATCGATTAATTCCAAATTAATCGTTCTCTCTCTTTAAATAGTATTTTATCCCAGATAAAATATCTCTGTAATTAATCATAGATTAATTTTCGCTCTCATCAAATTAATCCCAGATTAATAATGTACGAGTCATACGTCATCGGTGAATCTTCAGGAAGTGACCCTTGAGATCCTTGTATATGTTGCCAGTAAATCCGGTCGTCGGACTATCCAAACACGTACGTACCTAGTACTATTTTTTTACCGATTTACAAGACATGGTTGGCTTCTAGCAAAGCACCGTGCTTACCTGATTCTCTAGAAATATTCTAAAGGAATATATGATCTATGTCAGGCGTAGTATACGTAGTATTGTGTATATCGATCCAGTATCGGATGATCACGTGCTAGGCCCAGGGCTGGAATTGTGTCTGCCCCGTACAAAACACATGTCGGATATCTGGTAACTAGTCTCTATAATCTGATAACTATGGCCTTGTCATATCATGCCGATAGCTGCGTGACATCATCTCCATATGTCTGAAGTGATACTTCCATCTTGACATCACACCCAATACACTACGATTCTCAATATACCCAGAAGAGGAGTACACAGAACCGGTTAAAGCCCTGGACGACCAAAACCAAAGTATATTGATTGTCCCAAGTATTAGCGGTGCAAGTCTCACATACCCTGATGCAGACTCCCATAGACACAAAGAAATACTACCAATGGGATTCCGCGGGGTCTATCTAGAGCGAAGCTATTTTCCGTACCATCGGTAAAACACAACCTCCTATAGCACTTACATAAGTATCCAATACTTAAATATATAAGAACTATGTCGTTATGTCCTCACAACGCGCACAAGTGCAATACTAGTCTATTCCACATTACCGATGTCCAGTCTCGATAATACTACGAATATAGATGTTTAATGATTAAACCTTCGTGGATTGATACTGTCTCATATCATCTCAATCCGGAACTAATCATAAGGACCTTCTATCATTTATATATCTTGGTAATCCAATTACAAATGATAAAAGAGCAATTTCCTTTGTCAGATAGTTAATTTGTACAACAACACCATGATCTATACAAATAGTGATGCTATGGGTCATAATTGTCCAACAATCTCTCACTTGGCCTATATGCAATCACTCTAGTGTCTTACACCTGAACTATGTACGGGTGGCTCTAACTTCTGCTAAACAGCTTTCGTCAGTGGATTTATAAGGTTATCATCTGATGCGATTTATTCGATCATCACATCGCCACGATGTATGATCCGATGAATCAGATGAAACCATATGAAGTACATATCGGATCGTTGATGAGACCGTTAATTCTTTAGCCTATGCTGTAGCCTAGCTTAGCTGCTAACAGAATTATATCTAATCTAATTAGAATTATTTAGATCCAAAATGCTACTTTTGATGTGACAGTTGCAGCAAAATTCCACTTTTTTTGTTTATTCAGTAACAGTATCTTGCTTAGAAGATTTCCATCTCACTGTTCCATTATTCAAACTATATAGTACAGTTTTTGTGACTTATTGTCGTCTTTGTCGGTTCGGAAACTTGCAACAGTGATCCCAGTCACTTCAAGTTCTCATTCTCCATAGCTTAAGAAAGCATCCTTAGTTCATCTAAGATACTAGAGGATGTCCTTAACATCAATCCAATGACTATCACTTGGATTGGCCTGATTGTGACTCCATATGCTCAAAGCGTATGAGACACCAGGTCTCGTACATTTATTTCAATATACGAGTACTTAGAGAGTGTCAACAACTTTTAGATCTATCGTAGTAGATCTTTATTCCTAGAATAAAGGTTGTCTTTCCCAAGAATTCTATGGAGAATTTCTCATAGCAGAAAATGGTAGCTCAGAGCGACTCATGATTAACCTTATCATTTCTAAGAAAATTTGGTTTATCTTTTCGGACACACCATCAGAATTGAGGTGTTCCAGGAAGAGTCCACTATGAAAGAATACTATACTCTTTCCGGTAGCAAGAAACTTATTTTTTAAGTATTTTCCATCATGGTCTAATCGTGACGGTATAATACTTTAACCAATTTATCTAACTATTTCATGTCGAAAATCTTTGATTAAATCAAAAGTTTCCGATTTATGCTTCATAAGAAACACATAATTGTAATGTGATGCCACATCTGTAAAGATTACGAAGTGTTCATATCCACTTCTAGCCTAGCTAGACATGGGCCCACTAATGTCACTATAAACGAGGGCTAACAGATCGGTGGCATTTACACTTTTACCAAGTAAAAGGTACTTTTTAGCACTTTGCCTAATATACTAGAATCGTAGACATCATTTGAATTAGAATCAAATTCCGTCCTAGTACCCACTTCTTCAAAAGTGTGGATATACGAGTCTTGTTTAATGTGTCCCATACAACAATGCCACAAATAAGTCTCATCTGATTAATTCAGTTTGAGCTATTTGTTTGTCATGTTATATGTTTGAGATTTATTTCTATGCAAAATATAAATACTGTTATTTGCATCTAATTTTTTTATCTCAATATCATATTTATAAAATAAAACACTTTAGTGTTATAGAATATAAAGGTATACTCGCAATGGGTTATACTCGATATAGAGATAATATTTCTAGTAAAACTAGGTACATTATAACAGTTTCTTAATTTAAGTACATGCCCCAAAGGTAGTTCCAAAATTAAGAATTCTACGATTAAAATAGCGACTTTCGTCCCATTTCCGATTCGCAAATAAATCTCATATGAAGTCAGTGACCTGCTAATCAGCAGATTCTTCACATCAATACATATATATGTACCACATTTAGTATCTAAAATCCAATTTTCATACTAGTAGTGAACATGTTTATGATAAACATACTTGAAGTCGGAGCCTTACACCGCCTTCAATTCCTTCATGCCTGCCTTGTCCATACGGTAATTACGCTTCCAGTAACCCCATTTGCCACAGTCTTGGCAGGCATCTTGGGATATGTCATTTGTCTTCCTAGAAGACTGTGATGATTTTTCCTTTGCCCTTTTCCACACTCTAGAAGCCTTCAGCCAAGCATTGGCTTTCTGGGATGTCTAATTAAGATAAGCCTTACACTTCTTGCCTTTTTGCAAACTTTGGCTTTGTCTTCTTGAGCATAGCCATTAACCCTCCAAGAGTTTACTATTGCAATTAATGCTTCTAAGATCTAAGTATAGACCTATACAGATCTTTCAATTTCAACATTATGGTTTAAAGATCTAATCCTTAGTTATGACGATGAAATTAAGGAGTCATTATGGCAAGGATAACAGATTAAGCACTAAAGTTATCATCACATGAATCTTCCAAAGATTTAAAATTCATAATAGTTATGAATAAATCATTCATTAGAGAATCAATGGTACTTAAGGTAAAAATAATTAGAGGGGTATAACGAACATTATGACTTGACTCTAATTACGATATACTCAGTCAATTCGTATATAATGACTATATCGTTGGACACCGACTTGGTTCGGCTTATTATATCATCTGCGGCAATGAGAGTGCAACTTCAGGTTTTTAGTGGAATAACCCGCGGTCATATAGTTGTTCTCGTAAGGAATATTATTCCAATAGTCTAGAAAAGCTTACAAACATGTCTATAGGTCTTGAGGGCATACTCGAGGATCGGATAATGCAGAGGTAGTGCCTAGTATACGGGTATCCTAGACATACTACGTGTTACCGGCAGGAAATAAGCTGTACTATTCCTTTGAGCTTGTGACTCTCTAACCATGAACAACACTAATACTATTTTCTATATTTAAAAATATTATGTTTGTGACCATAGCCCAAACTTAATAATATAATATGCAAATTCAGCATCAATAATCGTGTACTTATTAACAATTACTTTTACAATGACTATCACATAGCCAAAGACTTAATACATAACTTTTACTTGACTTTGACTAGACTCTTACTCTCTCTTACTTGAACTGGTAGACTTCATACCCTAGTGACTACATCAGTATCCGTCCTCTAGAGCTCTTCTTCCTGGTATCCTGGAAAACAAGAAACTGGGAGTGGAGGGTTAGACCGTCGTATGATCTAAGTTAATGGATGAAAATTGAAATACGGTTATAAAAATATTTGGTTCTAAAACCAAAGTTCAAGGAATAGCTTTATACGAAAACACTTTTTTTGTCTGAAAACTATGGGCATCTTTTTGAAATCTGGTATGAACTATTTTTGTAAAACTTATATTTTCTAAAAGTTTCTTATAAAACTATTTTTCTGAAATCTTTTCTAAAGTCTCTATCTGAAATAAAAAATATTTACGAAAGCTGGTCTTTATCTCCTGAAACCATAAAATCCTAATTTGAAAACGTTTCTTTCTCAAACATAACTTAAATCATAAACTTTCATGAAATAAATGTAATAAAATTCATCTAACGCCTAAAGTGTAAAAATAAGTCTGATATGAAAAATAACAAAATGAAATTCAATTAAAAGGAAAATGTCCACTCACAAATTTAGAATTTGACTGGCACTAGTTATTTTACCAAAGAAAATTATGATTCCTGCGATGATCTACATTTTACAAACTAGATTAGAAATAGACGAAGAAAAGTACTATGAAATAAGGCAAAATTTATTATTTAAGTGGTTACTATCACTCCGACAGGTATCATATTTATATTAAAATATAATATATATATATATATATATACTCATATAAACTCGTATATATATATATATATATATTATATATACGAGTTTATATGAGACCCTTAGGGTGGTTTCTCACATGCTAAGGTGAACCGGAATGGTTTAAAACTGATTTGGGATAATTTTAGGTCATAGGTCACGATGCAAAGCCTTGCGCGTAATGTCATTGTAACATCCTGCCTAGGCCAGGATGCTACCGGCAGGAGACAGAGAAAACCCATCTCCATAAGCCTCGGATTCTAACAAAATTTCAGCATGATGTATTAGTAATATCATGCAACCTGGCTTACAGCCAGCACCCTGCCTACACAAGCAAACTCAATATATATGAAATCATCATCAAGGCCTCAGGCCTGAACTCAATGAATGAATGTAAATACTTGGCCTTCGGCCAGAACTCAAATATAACTATGCTATTACATAACTTATACATATGAAATACAAATGTAAATACAAATACTAGGGTCGTGAGGACCCATAACTCGACCCAGGACTCAATGACTTCCTTGACTGCAATTGGAACGATCCACCGCCTTTAAAGTCTTCACAAAAATCCTGCAAGCTCAATGTAACTGGTACTGTCCTGCAAAACTACAAACTGTTGAGGTGTGAGTCTTAAAACTCAGTACGTAATCATGCAAAAATACTTATAAAGTTTGAATTAATTGCCTATTACTTGTTCATTTCACAAACCTGTCATTTTGTTACTGTACTTTTAACTAATCACCACTTGCCAACTTCTGTTTACTATTTACATTATCAAACACCTATAATACACACACACACACACACACACACACACACACACACACACACACACACACATATATATATTTATATATATAAATATATATATATATATATTCCTATATCACAAACACAAGAAGTCTCATCATACTACTGATGCATTACACTGAATTATGCTTACTCTCTATACTCGTTACTAATCTGGTTCAAGTATCTATTATAACTTTCTCTCTTGCACTATCTTGAAATGTCATCAAGTCAGACAACTAAAGTATTATTCATGTCAATCATTTAGTGCAGTGTACATATAAATGTTACCACTTCATCATCATCTCGTATTCTTATTATATGTTCTTTCTAAGTAAGTATATAACTCATATGTGCATCATTGATACATATTCATTTAAATAAGGTCATACTATTAAGCACTCATACCTTACAACGTGATACTTCTATATGAACGTGCTCTACCCAAAGTTAACCATATATGCATACTGATGCAGTCAGGTCACAAATATTTATATCAACTAAATACTTTTAAATGAAAACTAAAATATATGATTTATATGCATAACTTGTAAACCATACTCTACTTATCATGCAATGCTTTCATAAAATCTTTTTTAAAATCTTTCCTGAAATGTTGTTTTCGGGAAAACTCTTTCTGAACACTCATTTCTGAAAGTTTCCTTCTGAAAACTCTTTGCTGAAAAACTTTACTTGAAAACTATTTTCTGCTTTAAAATTTCGAATCACTCGCAAACCGATGTTTCTGAAAACTTTCTTTTCTAAAAGGCTTTTTCTGAAAACTGTAACTGAAAACTGAGATCTGAAAAACTGTTTCCAAATTCTGTTTCTGTAATCTTGTACTGAAAGGCAAAAATCTGAAACTGAAAATTTGAAAACTAAAAACTGCTTTACGTCCCGGAAACCGACTAAACTTGACGTCTCTCTACACCTAGGAAAACGACTTAACTAGATGTGCTCTACACCCAGGAAAACGACTCAACTGGGCATCTCTGAAACTGGTGGTGCCCTACGCCAAGGAAAACGACTCGACTAAACGTAGAGCCACATGTCCAAAATAGTCCGATGACCGGATTTACTGCCAACATATCCAGGGATCTCTTGGGTCGCTTACTGAAGATTCATCGATGACGTATGATTCGAGCATAATTAATCTGAGATTAATTACGGAGAGACTTTATCTTGGATAAAGTACTATTTGAAGAGAGAGAGATAAATTTGGAATTAATCGATAAAATAATATATTTGATATATTAAATAAAATAAGATTTCAACGCAGAATTAAAATTAGATTTTAATTCGGGCAAACGAGTTAATTTAGAATTAATTCGTTAGCGACGTGAATATAATTTTACTAGGTATAATTATTTAATTAAATTCTATTTAATTACGTCGCGACGGAAGTTCGTTAATTCATAATTATCCAACCCGAACCCGGGAGTGTTTATGGGCCCACTCGCATTTGGAATCGAGTGGGGCCGACATGTCACATCACATGTCACCTTAAGTTGCTTTTGGTTGATATGTTTAGGTGGAGTTGGTGAAAGCTTTATTTACACTCCAAAGTCAAGCTTTGATTGACTATTACCAAATACACTTTTGGCATTAGATATAAATTGTTTTTGAAAACAAATTAACCAGCTTCACTCCTCTCTTTCCTTAGCCGAAACCAACAAAGGAAAAACTCTCCCCATTTTCTTCTTCATCTTACCGAAAATTGAAGGAAGAAATAGAAGAATTTTGTTGCAAAATTTTTCAAAGAGCTAGCACTCCTCAAAGGAATCATACAAGGTGTTAGGGAAACTTATTCAAGAGCTTGGAATCCATAAAAGTTTGGAGTTTGGACAACTGTTCTTGGAGAAGTACCTTGGTCGAAACTAGTGGGATTTTTTGTGCATTTGATGCATCCAAAAGCCGATCAATGTAAGTGTGTTTCCGCCACTCTTCTTTGATTATTCATTCACATTTTATGCTTAATTTGATCTTGGGACTAAACTAGAAACCCAACAGAGACAAGTTTCCTCAGGATCAATAATAGATTGCTCAGTGTAACTTTTTTCACTGTCATACTATAAAGGTCAAACCTTTAATAAGTTCACTTTGCTTTTACTGCCCAAACCATTTGCATATTTTATGAACGATTCATAATGAAAGCTCAATCAAGTTCAAAACTTGATCGTAGTAAGCTATGAACAATCTTAGATATATAGTCTAATCTAACTTCCGGAATCGATATCAAATATCACTCCCACTGTAAGTTATAAGATAATTTTCTTCGATAAGAAAAAAAAACAGAACCATTAAGTATCAAATACTTTATAAATGATTTAGACATCTTATTGAACTTATATGGAAGATTTCTTAGGATTTTTTTCATCTCATTAATTAAGTATTTCCATTTAAACTTTATCATTATCATATTTGATAGTCAACATCCGATGTTACACACAAAGTAATAAAGTAATTTTATTACTATGGATCGTAGAAAAGATATTCTATCAAATAAAATATAATATTCTATAAATAGAATAAATGATAAAACTTTTACTTATACCTCCGAGGTGCAAGTACTTTCAATTATAAAACTATTATACAAAAGAAAGATTCAAATCTCAAACTTTTTATGATTCAAATTTTCTACCTATACATATCAAATAAGTAACTGTAGAACCTAATGAAACCTTAATTAAAGGGATGAAAAGTGTTACTAGAGCATATCCCATTAGTATTGAAACTAATTCAGTAATACTCAATATCAAGCAATTCAAATCATATAAGATTCAATTCCTCATATTAACCAATTCCATCATAATGGAATCGTAGAAGAATAATATTGAGTAAGAATCATATTCATTAAATAATCTTAGGACTAATTGTCATAAATTCATATGTGTGATTGTATCAAACATCTTCGAACAATTCAAAGACTCATTATGAATTTTAAAGATGCAGTTTTCAAAACTTCATAACGAATATCTTTGAACCATTCAAAATATTCCATTAATGTTTCATTAGAAAAATATTGAAAGTTCTTGAACCATTCAAGACATTCAATTTTTTTCTTTTGAACTATGTAACTAAGTCATGACAACTGATTAACCTAGTTAAGAAGTAAAGAAACTATCCAAGGCAATTCATAATTCATTAAACTACATACATCCAGTGTATTAGTTTAATAAATCTTATGCTTCAATGACAATCACTGGTTAAATGAGATTTAATCACATTCTCGAATACAATATTCATTAAATGGATAACGATATGTGGTATGATTTGTATCAGACCATCATTTACCATATGGAATAAGCATTTAATGCTTAAGTGATAAAAAAAACTCCTAAAGCATTGTTCTAAGTTATTTACTGAACCGAATATTTTTCTTTATGTTTATCTCTTCATCAATGACACTACTAGTCATATTACAAAAACCTCATAAAGTATTGTTCTAAGTTGTTTACTTAACCGAATATTTTTCTTAATGTTTATCTCTTCATCAAAGACACTGCTAGTCATGTCAAAATGTTTTTTTTTAGAATCGCGTAACTAAGTCATGAAAACTTATTAACAAAGTTACGAAGTAAAGAAAACTATCCAAGGAAATTTATAATTCATTAAACTACATACATCCAATGTATTAGTTTAATAAATCTTATGCTTCAATGACAATCATTGGTTAAATTAGATTTAATCACATTCTCGAACAAAATATTCATTAAATGGATAAGGATATATGGTATGATATCGTATCAGACCCTTTACTATATGGAATAAACATATAATGTTTTAGGGATAAACAACTCATAAAGCATTACTCTAAGTTATTTACTTAACCGGATATTTTTCTTAATATTTATCTATTCATCAATTACACCAGTAGTCATATTAAAATATTTAACAATTATTTATAAAGAATAAGTAACTATCCGATGGTCGCAAGTTCTGATATCATTGTTAGAGATATGCCTTATATCCAACTTGCGGATGGGCTATATGTACATGTATTTGTAATATTTTCATTAATTAACAATTATTTATAAAGAATAAGTAACTATCCGATGGTCGCAAGTTCTGATATCATTGTTAGGGATATGCCCTATACCCAACTTGCGGATGGGCTATATGTACATGTATTTGTAATATTTTCATTAATTAATAAAATGGCAATCTTTATTATATGTGTCTTACATAACTTATATGAAGCATCAACCCGATAATAAAGCCCTTGGAGTAATAAGACGATGGCTTCCACGCTTTATGAGAATCATTACTCTTAAACGTTCATAGTCATAGTTTTTTTAATAATCTGGGCGTTCACAAAGTGGAGAGACATCAACACTATAATAAAGCCCTTGGAGTAATAAGACGATGGCTTCCACGCCTTATGAGAATCATTACTCTTAAATGTTCATAGTCATAGTTTTTTTAATAATCTGGGCGTTCACAAAGTGGAGAGACTAGCATGATGATATGATCGGCCCTTAAGTTAGGTAGCCGATCTCATAGGCTACTAGCGGAGATCCGTCCGTTTGGTGTATCACATGGATAAATGAGTTGTTCGTGTCCATCGAACTGACCACCGAAAGTTTTCATATGGAGTGTTTATCCTATGTGTCTGTGAGAACTTTCATGTATCGATTATATGACTAGTCCTTAGACTTGAGGTCCTTACAATCTTATATGTGGATAAAAATAACTTTGACATTCTTCTTCCCCGGTTTAAAAGATTCGGTATGAGGGTATGATTCGGTCATTTGTTGAAACACATGAAGTTTGTAAATATACAACAGAGAATCGCCACTCTCTCGGATAATATTTTCTTATAAGAGTAGCATCCCAGTTCATAGGTTGATATATATGATCAGTGCTTGAGACTGTAGCCACAGCGGAAGAATCATGTGAGATTCTTGGGTTAGCACGATTCATGACACTATCAACAATATGGGTAGACAATTTTCGTACCCTAGGTCAATAGGTGGGTATACAGTGAGGCGAGAGACAGTATTATATATAAATCGTAAACAGAATGGGTATATATATCTTTCCTTCTTATTTGGGGGCCTTGGCATGTTGCTAGTGTTAGTGTTCCTAGAACATTCATAGGATCTAATAAGCATGAAAAACAATTGATATGATCATTATAAGGTGCGGAATAAACTTACAATGAGTGATAGAGCTTTAAAAAATTTTGAGAGCAAGATCTCCAAGATCCAACCTTTTGGATGATTCCAAGCTTTTGAGTAGTTTCCCTATCACCTTTGTTCACTTCCAAAGTGCTAGCTTTTTGTTGATTTGAAAACAAATCCAAGAGAGAAGAGATGTATGAAATTCGGCCAAGCCTTGGAGCTTTTAGGGTTTTTTGTTTTTTGATTTTTGTTAAGTTTTACAAAAAAGTGTAGAGATGTCTTTTGTTATTTACCTTTAGGTGAAAACATTTCACCTTTTACCCTAAACAAGGTAGATATTGGTGAATGATTTTCAAAAAGCAAAACAAGGTAGTTGTGTGGTGGGAACACCTACCACACATGGGCTCCAAATATTTGAATTCGAAATTCAAATATCTCTACGAATATTTGTCACGGCTCGGTTCCGTTTAATCCGACTAAACGAACCTTCGTCGCTAAATAATTAAATCTAATTTAATTAAATAACGATGCATCGTAAATATATTACGAACGTCGTTCACGAACTAATTCTAAATTAATTCGTTCGTTCGTATTAAAGTCCGACTTTAATCTCGTAATGAAATCCAATTCATTTTAATATATCTGATATATTAATTTTAGCCCATTTGAATAAATTAAATAGAAAAATCAAATTTAAATATTAAATTTATTTTACCGATTAATTCCAAATTAATCGCGTTCTTTCTCTATTGAACACATTTAATCCCTGATTAAATAAAGCCCATATTAATCCCAGATTAATTTTCTCTCTCTAAATTAATCCCAGATTAATTCTAATTTAAGTCAACTGTCATCGGTGAATCTTTGGGAAGCGACCCAAGAGATCTCTGGATATGTTGGCAGTAAATCTGGTTATCAGACTATCCGATAAAGTGAGTACCTCGTACCACGTGCTTACCGATTTACAAGACATGGTTGGCTTCTAGCAAAGCACCATGCCTACCCAATTCTCCAGAAATATTCTTACTGGAATATATAATCTATGTCAGGCATAGAATACCTAGTATCTCGTATTGCGATCCAGTATCAGATGTCACGTGCTAGGCCTGAGGCTGGAATAGTGTCTGCCCCGTACGAAGCACATATCGGATATCAAACAACTAGTCTCTTTGAATCGGATAATCATGACCTTGTCACATTATCCCAATGGTTGCAACACAATAGAGAACGAGTTATGAATCCCTGTGTGATCATCATCTCCATATGTCTGGAGTGATACTTCCGTCTTGACATCACATCCAATACGCTACGATTCTCAATAAACCCAATAGAGGCGTACACAGAACCTGTTAAAGCCCTGGATGACCAAAACCAAAGTTTACCGATTGTCGCAAGTATTAGCGATGTAAGTCTCAGGTTAAGAACAAATACATCTACCCTGACGCGAACTCCCATAGACACATATACATACTACCAATGGGATTCCGCGGGGTCTATCCAGAGCGAAGCTGTTTTCCGTACCATCGGTAAAACACAACCTCCTATAGCACTTGCATAAGTATCCTATACTGAAACATATGAGAACTATGTTTTTATGCCATCACAACGCGCACAAGTGCAATACTAGTCTATTCCGCATTATCGATGTCCAGTCTCGATAATACTACGACTAGGGATATTTAATGATTAAACCTTTATGGATTGATACTGTCTCATATCATCTCAATCCGGAACTAATCATATGGACTTTTACCATTTATATATCAAAGTAAATAAATTACGAAATGATAAAAGGCAATTTCAATACTATATAGTCAATTTTGTACAAAAACACAATGTCTTTTACAAACAGTGACGCTATAGGTCATAATTGTCTAACAATCTCCCACTTGGCCTATAGCCAGTCACTCAAGCATCTAACACCTGAACTTTGTATGTGCTTCTCAAACTTTGCTGTGAAATAACTTTCGTCAGCGGGTTTGCAATGTTGTCATCTGATGCGACCTTCTCGATCTTCACATCGCCACGATGTATGATCTCACGAATCAGATGGAAATGTCGAAGAACATGTTTGGATCGTTGATGAGACTGTGGTTCCTTAGCCTGCGCTATAGCCCCGTTATTGTCACAAAATAATGGAACGGGCTCAACTGCTAACGGAACTACTCCTAATCCAATTAGGAATTTACGGATCCAAACTGCCTCTTTTGCTGCTTCAGCTGCAGTAATATACTCCGCTTCTTTTTTTGAATCGGCAACAGTCTCTTGGTTGGAAGATTTCCAGCTTACTGCTCCGTTGTTCAAACAAATTATGTACCTGGATTGCGACTTAGAGTCGTCTTTATCAGTTTGTAAACTTGCATCGGTATACCCAGTTACCTCAAGTTCTCCATCTCCATAAATTAAGAAAGCATCCTTAGTTTGTCTAAGATACTTAAGGATGTTCTTAACCGCCATCCAGTGACCATCACCTGGATCGGCCTGATAGCGACTACACATGCTCAAAGCATACGAGACATCAGGTCGTGTACATATACCCTTACACAAACATCACTATGAACGAGGGCTAACAGTTCGGTGGCACGTACACATTTTCCGCTAAAAGGTGATTTAGGCATTTTGCCTAATAAGCAAGATTCGCAGACGTCATATGAATTTGGATAAAATCCATCCAAGTACCCACTCTTCGAAAGTGTGGATATGCGAGTCTTGTTAATGTGTCCCAGACGACAGTGCCACATATAAGTTTCATCTTTGTTACTTAGTTTGAGTCTTTTGTTTGTTACATTATATGTCTGAGATTGATTTATATTCAAAATATAAAGACCATTATTAGCATCAGCTGAACATATCTCAAAATCATCTTTATAAACAAAACACCCAGTGTTTCGGAATACAAAAGTGTACCCGTGTTGGGTCAAACAAGATACAGAGATAATATTCCTAGTCAAACTAGGTACATAATAACAGTCTGATAGTTTAAGTACATGCCCCGATGGCAGTTCTAAAACAATAGTGCCTACGTCCAAAACAGCAACAGGTGTCCCGTTTCCAACACGCAGAACAATCTCTCCTGAAGCCAGTCTCCTACTAATCTGCAGATCCTGCACATCAGTACATATGTGAGTACCACAACCAGAATCAAAAATCCAATTTTTAAAACTAAAAGTAGCCATTTTTATTTCAATAACAAATATACCTGAGGCCGGTGCCTTGCCCGCCTTTATCTCCTTCTGAAGCACCTTGTACTCGCGGCAGTCACGCTTCCAGTGACCCCGCTTGCCGCACTGTAGGCAAACATCCTGAGATTTGTCCTTTGGCTTCCCAGAAGCCTTTGACGTTTTGGCCTTGCCCCTTTTGATATGCTTCTTTTTTTGCACACCTCCAGTTGCCTTGGGCCCAGCCCTAGGTCCATGAGATGTCGATGCAAAGTGCGCCTCGCGCTTGTTGCCTTTATGAAGTTCCTTTTCAGCCTCCTTGAGAGTTGACAGTAACTCTCCAAGAGTATCACTGTTGTTCATCAAATTATAATTTATGATGAACTGTCTCCAGGAATCGGGGAGAGATTGCAGGATCATATCTACAGTAATCTCTGCCTCAAAGACTATCCCAATGTTGGCCAGCTCATCGATGTCAGCAATCATCTATGCCACGTGGGACTCAACAGACATGCCTTCTGTCATCCGTGAGCGAAAGAGCTTCTTCACTAACTCGTACCTCTGCATCCTCTTATTAGAGCGATGCAGATCTTGCAACCTCGCTAACATATTATAAGATTCCAAGTCCCTATTTTGTCTACGAAAGTGCTGAGTCATCGAAGCAAGCATAATGGACTGAGTTGTGTCACAATCATCGTTGTGAGTCTTCCAAAGCTCCAGCTCAAGTGTCTCATTCGGTCCGGGCTTAGGCCCAAGAGGTCTTTGTAAAGTATACAACAGCCTCTCTGAACCTAGGACAATCCTAAGGTTCATCTCCCAATCTGTAAAATTCGTGCCCTTGAAGACATTTTCTCCCATGATAATGTTGCGGACATTTCCTTTGCCTGTCATCTTGACTACAATAGTCCAACTATCTAGTCAACGATAATGGGTACAGTCTAACTGTTACATAGAAAAATAACAATATATTAGTCCAACTAATAAAGTAATTTGACGAAATTATTTCAAAGCGCGTAAAGCTAAGTATCTGAATGAAATTGTAAATTCAATACTAGTCTCCCACTATTTTTCGGCGAGCCTCTAACCCTATGTCGAGTACTCGGGAAACATAGTTTCCTAGTGGGCTAGGATCCCGTTAAATAACATACAACATTGACTTTGGCCAACAAGCTGTATGAAACTTAATTAGGTAGATCTCGAAGATCAATTGGATCTCATCCAATTCCTTGATCCGGTAGGTGGACATCCAAGTCCGAAACATATATACAGTATATATGCCAATATATCCAATATATTTTCCTAACCCTTTTCCTCTGAATCAACTAAGCCTTGGCTTTGGCACAACAAGCTTAATGATTCCGGTTAAGCGGGACCCATTGACATGGAAAGCTTCGTAATCAATGTCGATGGACAAGAAGTGATCTTGACTTTGGCCAACAAATCACAACTTGGACAAGACACCGTTATAGAACAAAACTTTCATGATTCAAACACATCTGTAATTGACAAAGGTCTTGACTTTGGCCAACAAACCAATGCCAACTTTGGATCTTGAGTAAGAATCACTCAACGGAAGGAAAAATGCTTACTATGTTTTTGATGGTTTTTCGCGTAAATTGGCATCCAATTTATTATCTTTGATTAGGTCTCATCATACCCCCTTAAGCATGCTTCTAAAACATCATAAGGCGCAAAATTAAATTAATAACGATATGCGGATGGATATTTAAACAGATTGTTCCTAGAACAAATCGCTCCATTTCCTCTCCCCTACTAGAACTATTCTAACTCCTACCCAATTACAAAATACAATATAGAAACCTCATTTGCATTGAGGGGAATAGGTGAGAAGAGAATTACAAGGAGTAAATAGATTAAAGGCTGGACACGCAGGCCCAATTTAATAAATTCTAAACTTATTACAATTTCCAAAATTGCCCTTGCCCTTCTAATATCCATCTGATATACATTATTCATACATCACATTTATGTATACAATCAAAACATGTTATTCAACCAATCTAATCCAATTAATTAATCTTTGATTAATGACCATCCAATGTTCAAACAATGATTTGATTTGCGCGAGTCCAACTCGTTTAAGAATAAATACTTTTGAGTACGTATTCTTGAATTATATCGAACTACAACTTAAATCCAATTTATTTGCATTCAATACTAATTATAATTTAATTACAAATTAAATATTTACACTTACATAGTTGCCTTAAAGACTTGGATTCCAAATCCAATCTTGATGGGTCTCAAAGGCCCAATAACATCCAATGTCATTTTAATTAAAGTCCAATGGGCTTTTAATTGATTCTTAAGGCATGGGCTTTAGCCATAATGGATCAAACCCAAAATGCCAAGGCCCAATAGGAATCACCCTATTGCCATCAAATCAATTTAGGCTCATTAGGCCCAATCAAATTCTTTAAAGGGCCAAGTGATGTATTTGGACTTCATGGAATTGGTTTTGGGCTCAATTGTATCCAATCCAAAAGTCCAAAACCAAACTTGGTCAAACCAAGCCCATTAGGCCCAAATATACACTTTTAGCCCAATTTATTTTAAAGGCATATTATCATAATTATAATATTCCAAATATCACAATTATTTTAATTAAAGTGTATTATGCATAATTAATTAATTAAACTCAATATTTCCAAAATATCAATTAACTTAATTAATCATCCTTAAACTAATAATTCATGCTTAACATAAAATCAAGCCAAAACACATCATTGCATGCTTGAGACATATTGAATCATAAGATCATCATTTCATGCTCAACATGCACTTTGATTTTAACATGAACATTATAGACATTGATTCTAATCAAATTAAACCAACTATCATCATTTAAACATGCATGTAAACACATTATTTCATGTTACAAAAAACAAAAAACTGCAGGGCATGGACAAGGTAGGTTCGGCCAAGCTATACATTTTTTTATTTTTTGATTCTTTTGACTTATTTCAAATCTAATCATGCATAACTCTAAGTTATTATGTTGTAAACATACTCAAAGCATCAATTTCAAAAAATCATGCTTAAAATATAAAAGCCCCAAATTTTTAGGTTCAAGAACCCTAGAAATTATCATGCTTAAATTAGGCTCTGATATCATTGTTAGTGTTCCTAGAACATTCATAGGATCTAATAAGCATGAAAAACAATTGATATGATCATTATAAGGTGCGGAAAAAACTTACAATGAGTGATGGAGCTTTAAAAAGTTTTGAGAGCAATATCTCTAAGATCCAGCCTTTTTTATAATTTCAAGCTTTTGAGTAGTTTCCCTATCACCCTTGTTGACTTCCAAAGTGCTAGCTTTTTGTTGATTTGAAAACAAATCCAAGAGAGAAGAGATGTATGAAATTTGGCCAAGCCTTGGAGCTTTTAGGGTTTTTTGTTTTTTGATTTTTGTTAAGTGTTACAAAAAAGTGTAGAGATGCCTTTTGTTATTTAGCTTTAGGTGAAACCATTTCACCTTTTACCCTAAACAAGGGAGATATCGGTAAATGGTTTTCAAAAAGCAAAACAAGGTAGTTGTGTGGTGGGAACACCTACCCCACATTGGCTCCAAATATTTGAATTCGAAATTCAAATATCTCTACGAACATTTACCGCGGCTCGGTTCCGTTTAATCCGATTAAACTAACCTTCGTCGCTAAATAATTAAATCTAATTTAATTAAATGACGATGCCTCACAAATATATTACAATTGTCGTTCACGAACTAATTCTAAATTAATTCGTTCGTTCGTATAAAAGTCCGACTTTAATCTCGTAATGAAATCCAATTCATTTTAATATATCTGATATATTAATTTTAGCCCATTTGAATAAATTAAATAGAAAAATCAAATTTAACTATTAAATTTATTTTACCGATTAATTCCAAATTAATCGCGTTCTTTCTCTACTGAACACATTTAATCCCAGATTAAATAAAGCCCATATTAATCCCAGATTAAATTTCTCTCTCTAAATTAATCCCAGATTAATTCTAATTTAAGTTAACTGTCATCGGTGAATCTTTGGGAAGCGATCCAAGAGATCTCTGGATATGTTGGTAGTAAATCCGGTTATCGGACTATCCGATAAAGTGAATACCTCGTACCACGTGCTTACCGATTTACAAGACATGGTTGGCTTCTAGCAAAGCACCGTGCCTACCCAATTCTCTAGAAATATTCTTACTGGAATATATAATCTATGTCAGGTGTAGAATACCTAATATCTCGTATTGCGATCCAGTATCAGATGTCACGTGCTAGGCCTGGGGCTGGAATAGTGTCTGCCCCGTATGAAACACATATCGGATATCAAACAACTAGTCTCTTTGAATCGGATAATCATGACCTTGTCACATTATCCCGATGGTTGCAACACAATAGAGAATGAGTTATGAATCCCTGCGTGATCATCATCTCCATATGTCTTGAGTGATACTTCCGTCTTGACATCACATCCAATACACTACGATTCTCGATAAACCCAATAGAGGCGTACACAGAACCTGTTAAAGCCCTGGACGACCAAAACCAAAGTTTACAGATTGTCGTAAGTATTAGCGATGTAAGTCTTAGGTTAAGACCAAATACATCTACCTTGACGCGGACTCCCATAGACACATATACATACTACCAATGGGATTCCGCGGGGTCTATCCAGAGCGAAGCTGTTTTCCGTACCATCGGTAAAACACAACCTCCTATCGCACTTGCATAAGTATCCTATACTTAAACATATGAGAACTATGTCGTTATGCCCTCACAACACGCACAAGTGCAATACTAGTCTAATCCGCATTATCGATGTCCAGTCTCGATAATACTACGACTAGGGATATTTAATGATTAAACCTTTATGGATTGATACTGTCTCATATCATCTCAATCCGGAACTAATCATATGGACTTTTACCATTTATATATCAAAGTAAATAAATTACGAAATGATAAAAGGTAATTTCAATACTACATAGTCAATTTTGTACAAAAACACAATGTCTTTTACAAACAGTGACGCTATGGGTCATAATTGTCTAACAACTAGATGTCAACCTTGGTCATTGAAATCGAACGACCATCTGATCAGAGGATAATTTATGTTCGATTAAATTATCACGATTCATTTCATGTCCAACTTGAGGGGAACCCAAAAGGTCACATACAACAAAGTCGAAATCAATGGTTAGCAGTGCACAATACTTATTTAACAACATTTATGATTGTTGTAGGAATTATTGAAAAGATCATTTATGAGGTTCCATAATGGCTTAGGGATTGGTGAATGAAGATAGGGGCACTTTGGAAATTGGAATAAATAGATAAAAATAAAAAAATTACTATTCATGTGAATAGTAATGTGTGAATAGTTATTTTTTTTTTAAATTTTTGCTATTTGTTTGAATTCCAATTCGGCCCAAACTCTTATTAGGGTTTTATAATCTCATTAAACCACTAAATTAAGATCCAATGGCTAAGATTAAATTGGCTTTTATCCCATATCATATTCTTAATTAATTTTTTTGTCTTTGGAGCACTATATAAATCCAAAGAATTTGTTCCAAATTTTTGCACCTAACCTTTCATATCTTGGGTTTATATAAGTGAGCAACTCTAAAGTTTAAGAGTAAGCCACTGATTTTTAGGATCCTTAAGTCTAATTGACTAGAGGAACCTCGAGTTAAAAGTTTTGAGGTATTTGCCTAGGCTAGCACCAATGGCAAAATACAGGCACT
This sequence comes from Zanthoxylum bungeanum, assembly GCA_019454045.1. Classification (NCBI taxonomy): domain Eukaryota; kingdom Viridiplantae; phylum Streptophyta; class Magnoliopsida; order Sapindales; family Rutaceae; genus Zanthoxylum; species Zanthoxylum bungeanum. Next base: position 49,497 of record SKCR01027395.1, read on the forward strand.
CAATGCGTAGTCTTGCCGTTGAGTTTTTGCTTTGGTGTGTCCATCTTTGGAGGCACACCTTGGGTGGCTCTTTGGAATGTGGAAGAGCTTGCTGAGTTCTAGAAAAGCTTGTAGATTGGAGGGAGGACTGGAGGAGTCTGCGGTTCAAATAAGTCATTTTTCTTTCTTTATTTTAATTAGAGTTCTTATGATAATTAGCATGTTTAGATTTATGTTCTTTTCATGTTTTATGAGTTTTATGCTTAGAATATATAGTAACATGCCTAGGCTGGTAGAATAATCAAAATAAATGGGTCTTGGGCAAATGGAAAAGCGGCACATTGTTTTTATTTTTCCGTTGCGCACTCGCGGCCGCTTCCCAACAGTGGTATCAAAGCGCCTTTTTGTTTTGATTAGTTCTCATTCTTTTGAACTCGAAATTGGGTGTTTAAAAGCTCATTGGAAAGCTAACACCCTGAAATTAATTTTAGGCACAAGTTTTGTATGATTAGATTAAGATTTGAATTGCGAAATTGCAGTTAAAGTTCACACATCTGCAAAAAATGTGAATAGTAAATTTATTTGAATAAAATAAAATACAATATCATAATTAAATATTATTCAATGTTATTTAATGCCTAAAATAATTCCAACATAATAAAACTCATATGCTTGATGATTCTATGTATGATTAGAATTTGCATGATTATTTTAGGGTGCAAGCATCTATAGACTTTCTAAGAAATAAAGAGTGTATTGCTTATCCCTTAGGTAAGTAATTATGCTGTGATGAACTTAGAGATTTATTACCTTTAAAGCTAATAAATATAAATCACTTGATTATAATAAAAGAAGTTATAAAATATACAAGTGGGGTGGGACCAAGGCGTTAATAAAAATTTCCAAACTAAAGTTAATTTAACCAAAGGTATTACTAGAGTTAGATAATGATTTGGTGTCTTCCTTCACTCACTACCTTTTTATAGCCAAAAGGAAAACCTGTGAAGACATCTAGATAATCATTTAGTCAAACTTACATTAAAGCATATTTAAAGTGTTGGACTAATTTGGAGGATCTATTGTTTATTACTGTCACCAAGGCGATAAGAGCCTAAGAGGTAAGGGTATTTAAGAGAGTTCGCTCCACCCTCCATCTGGGGAATTTTCAATGGAGGAATCCATTTAACAGTTATTCACTTAAACTTGCTAAAATCCTCAATAATAATTTAAGTCTAAAATTTGCCTCCCATGGTAAAGTATCTCCATTAAAGAGGTATTATGGCACAATATATAGCGGCAGCACATGAATTGGGTCGAGTCTTAGCTGAAAGGAATATGCACTTAATATATGACAGTGGTAACCTTGGAGTAATGGTGATCATTTCAAAGGTCGTATAGGAAAGAGGCAGTCAAGTCTTGGGAATCATCCCAAAACCTTTGGCAGAGGCGAATCTAATATGACCATCAAATAGAAAGGAACTTATAGTACCGGGTATGTCTGAATGACTGGTAGAAATGATTAACCGTGCTGATGCTTTTATTGTTTTACCAAGTGGCTTGGGTACGATGGAGGAAATCTTTACATTATTGTCTTGGGCGAATTTGAACATACACCAGAAACTGATTAGGCTGTTTAACGCTAATGGATTTTATGATTTTCTTTGTGTGTTGCTTGATGATGCCTGGTGAAATAGGTTAGTGTTTGATAAACTTTTTGATGTATTTTATTTTATTTTACAGATAAAATAAAATTGGGACTCAGTGGAATCATTGAGGAAGAAATGTGGAACAAATAAAGGCAAAGATAAACAGAAAGATTAACGTTTAGAACATAATCCTGGGTGAAAATGTATTTAAATGCTTTTATTTTCAGATTGGGAATAATACCTCAGGATATTCTAGAGAACCGAGAAGTTATTTTATTTGATAAAATGACATCTCATAGATTGATTGTTGTTTGGATGGTGATTTTTATCTGAAACAAGTAAATAAAAAAGTGCGAAAGTAAATTAAAGGAAAATTCCATATTATAAAACTATCTAGGGCTGTGAATTCTTCTAATATATTTTAAAAATTAAGTGATTAACTAATGTTTGTATCAATACATCGGTTTATTAACCTGGAACATGAAAATATGCAAAAGCCTTTGTCAATGGTCAGATGCAAACACCGAAATAACCCAATTAGTCATATGTCTATGTTAACCATTGACCTGAATTCATTAAGACTAAGTTCCAATTGTGGCTACCCTCGCCCGATAGGTATATGTCTATCCTGGAAGGAAATCTACCTAATAGTCTCTTGCCCCAAGAAGAGTTCGTGAGCTATTGCCTAAAATTTCTTCGTCAATTTTATTTTAAGTTCACCAAATCAATCTTATTAGTGGCCAGTTAGTAAAAAGCATTGAGCTTAAGACTCAAAAAATAAATCTTTATATTATCCAAGATAAAAAATAACCACTTATAAAATGGTGATATTGGAATTCATCACAACCCTAGATAAGGAGTTTAGGTACCACGCATATCTAGGACTATTAAAGACATAAATAAAGTAAATGACATAAAGTAAAGCTCGAAAATTAAAAAGATAAATTAAACAATAAAAAAAATACTGGGGTTCGAGGATTCGCTTTTGTTACTTCTAATTTAGATATCTCCCTTATTATAATATATAAACTTACATGACATTACCAACCGACCATATAGGTGATATCCTGATTAAGTCGATTTTATATTAATTCCAACCCACCATAATTGTGGTATCCAATTTAGTCAGGTAAAAAACAATTTAATTAAGTCTAACCAAACATAAAGACCCCATTAAGTCAGGTTTTAAGATGGTTTATATATATAATTAAGGGAGATTAATCTAAATATTAATAATAAAAACTTTACCCTTTACCCCAACAGATGGAAGTTACTAGTCTATTCCGCATTATCGATGTCCAATCTCGATAAAATACGACTAGGGATATTTAATGATTAAATCTTCGTGGATTGATAATGTCTCATATCATCTCAATCCAGGAACTAATCATAAGGACCTTCTATCATTTATACATCTTGGTGATCTAATCACAAATGATAAAAGAGCACTTTCCTTTGTCACATAGTTAATTTGTACAACAACACCATGATTTGTACAAATAGTGACGCTATGGGTCATAATTATCCAACAGTATGTTACCATCCATGTATGTCTTCCTTGAAGACTCATATAGTACCAATAGGCACAATGCCTTGAGGAACAACAACTAGTATCCAAACACAGTTGGTATATATGGAATCTATTTCGGATATCATGGCACTTTTCCATAATAGGGAGTCGATATCTTGTATCACCTCATCATACGTAGTCGGTTTTTCTTCCTCAATAAGATTGACATCTTTATGAGGAGAGATCAGAAACCCATACCTCCCAGGTTGTTTTCTGACTCTCTATGACTTACGCAGTTCTTGTGTATTTGAAGATTAATGGTACAGTTTCATCATTGATGAACTGTTTGTGTTCCATTTAGGAATCAGTGCCTGGAATAGTATTACTTCGATTTTCATCGAGTTTTACTTTCCTCCCACTTACCACTGCATATCGGTATTTATCTTAGGTAAACCTCATGGTGAGCAACAATTACATTGTTCTCAAGTGAGTTGTATAAGTACTATACTTTGGTTTCCCTAGGATAACCCACAATTAGGCACTTATCCAATTTGGGTTCTAGTTTGGTATCATCCAAACGTATGCCTAGCATTCCCAAAACTTCAGGAATGAGAAAGCCCAGTTTCTTTCCTGTTCATATCTAATATGAAGTCTGCCAAATAGATTTTCATGGAACCTTATTCAATATAAGAATTGCACTATTAAATGCTTATCTCTTGAAAGAAAATGGTAGCTCAGAGCGACTTACGATTAACCTTATCTTGTCTAACAAAATTTGGTTTCTCCGTTCGGAAACACCGTCAACTGACGTGTACTATACTCTTTCAAGTATTTGAGAAACTTATTGGTTAAGTATTTTCATCATGGTTAAACCGTGATGTTTTAATACTTAAGCTGATTTGTTTGTCTACTTCGTGTCGAAACTCTAGAAGTTTTCTGATTTGTGTTCAAAGGAAACACATAACCATAACGCGATGCCACATCCGTAAAGGTCACTTAATATTCATATCCACCTCTAGCCTAGCTAGATATGGGCCCACTTACGTCACTGTGAACAAGGGCTAACAAATCGATGACTCTTACACTTTTACCAAGTAAAATGTATTTTAGGCATTTTGACTAATAAATTAGATTCGTAGACTTTATATGAATAGAATCAAATCTGTCCTAGTACCACTCTTCAAAAGTGTAGATATACGAGTCATATTTAATATGTCACAGACAACACTGCCATAAATAAGTCTTATCTGATCAAATCAGTATGAGCTACTTGTTTGTCATGTCATACGTTTAAGATTTATTTATATTCAAAATATAAATACTGTTATTCCCATCTAATGTATTTATCTCAATATCATCTTTATAAAATAAAACACTTTAGTATTCTAGAATATAAAGGTATACTCGCAACGAGTTATACTCGATATAGAGATAATGTTTCTAGTCAAACTAGATACATTTAACAGTTTCCTAATTTAAGTACACACCCGAATGGTAGTTCCTAAACTTAGGTATCTATGGTTAAAACAGTGACTGTCGTCTCATTTCCGACTCGCAGATTAATCTCATCTAAAGTCAGTATCCTGCTCATTGCAGATTCTGCAAATGAGTACATATATATTTATGTACCACTTTTAGTATATAAAATCTAATTTTAATACTAGCAGTGAATATTTTATGATAAACATACTTGAAGTCAGAGCCTTGCCCTGTCTTCTATTCCTTCATGTCTGCCTTGTCCATACGACAGTCTTGCTTCAGTGGCCCCGTTTTCCATAGTTTAGGCAGACATCTTTGGGATATGTCCTTTAGCTTCCTAGAAGATTACAATGATTTTGCCTTTGCCCTTTTCTACAATTCAGAAGCCTTTGACCTAGCCTTGGCCTTCTAGAATGTCAAAGTAAGATGCGCCTTGCGCTTCTTGCCCTTTTGCAAACTTTGGCTTTGGCTCCTTGAGTATAGCCTTTAACTCTAAAAAAATTTACTATTGCAATAAATGCTTCTATGATCTAAGTATAGACCTATGAAGATCCTTCAATTTCAACATCAAGGTTTAAAGATCTAATCCTTAGTTATGACGATGAAATTAAGGAGTCATTGTGGCAAGCAAAAAGGATTAAGCACTAAAGTTATCATCACATGAATCTTCCAAAGATCATGCTATATTATTTGCTTAACTCTGGGCTTAGTCCTGAGATTTTATTTAATCAAATAAAGTAACTTCCTAGTTTCCAGGACTATCCTGAAATTTTATTCCCAATTTGAAAAATAAAGTCGTTTAAATACATTTTCCCTAGGATTATGTTTTAAACACCAACATTTCAATTTAATCTTGATTCTAATAGTCCAACTATATAATCAACCATACTTTTAATTAATTAAATTCAATTATATTGATTACTATAATACAATTATAAAATCAATTATTTATTGAATTAGTTTGAATACAATCCAACTGTTTAATTAAAACAACATTAAATATTAGTCCAACTAATACTTTAATTTATTTGGCGAAATATTGAAATGAGCGCGTATGGCAAGTATCTAAATGAAATTGCAAATTTAATACTAGCCTCCCACTATTTTTCGGCGAGCCTCTAACCCTCTGTTGAGTACTCGGGAAACCTTGTTTCCTTGTGGGCTAGGATCCCGTTAAATAACACACAATCTTGACTTTGGCCAACAAATGTATGATACTTAACTAGGTAGATCTCTAAGATCAATTGGATCCAATCCAATTCATTGATCTAGTAGTTGGACATCCAAGTCCGAAACATATATCTTATGTATTCCAATATATTCAATATGTTCCTTAACCTTTTCCTCTGAATCAATTAAGCCTTTGCTTTGGCACAACAAACTTAATGATCCTAGTTAAGCGGAACTCATTGACTTTGGAAAGCTTCGTAATCAATTTCGATGGACAAGAAGTGATCTTGACTTTGGCCAACAAATCACAACTTGGACAAGACACCGATATATAACAAAGCCTTCATGATTCAAACACATCCGCAACGGACAAAGGTCTTGACTTTGGCCAACAAACCAGTGCCAATCTTGGATCTTGAGTAAGAATCACTCAATGGAAGGAAAAATGCTTAATATGTTATGAGGCTTTTTGGCGTGCAAATTGGCAACCAATTTATTATCTCTGTTAAGGTCACATTTTCATACACCCTTAAACATGCATTCTAAAAACATAATAAGGCGCGTAAGTAAATATAATAATGATATGCGGATGGATACTTAAACACATTGTTCCTAGAACAAATCTCTTCTTTTCCTCTCTCCCGCTACATAAGTATTACTTCTACCCGATTACATAACACTTCTAAAGAAACCTCATTTACATTGAGGGGAATAGGTGAGAAGAGAAATACAAAGAGTAAGGAGGTAACATGCTGGACACGCAGGTCCAATTTAATAAATTCTAAATTTATTACAACAATTTCCAAAATTTCCCCACCCATCTAATATCCATCCGATATACATTATTCATGCATCGCAATCATGTATTCGCACAAGCATGTTATCAATCAATCTAATCTAATTAATTAATCTGAATATTAATGACCATCTAATGTTCAAACAACGATTTGATTTTGCTCGAGTCAAACTCGTTTTGCGAATAAGTACACAAAGTACGAATTCTTGAATTAAATTAAACTACAACATTAAATCCAATTAATTTGTATTTAATACAATTAATTTATTTAATTCCAAATTAAATACTACACTTTATTAACGAACCTTTACGACTTAAATTCCAAATTTAATCGTTACGGGTCTCAAAGCCCGATTAACATCCAATGTCAACTAATTAAAGTCTAACGGGCTTTCAATTAATTTCTTAAGGCAGGAGCTTTGGTGGTAGCATAGATTGGCACCCCCAGCTCCAGTTTGTGGCTTGGGGTATGACGTATGTAACGCCTCAAGACCACCAATTTCAGGGCAGGTATGGCATGCTTTGGGTGATGGTAATACGTAACGCCCCAATGTCATGGGTTTCCATATCTGGCTCTAAGGAGTATGGGGGGACGTCGATATGTAACGCCCCCATGCGTCATTTTTTCAGCAGACACTCAAATATCAATTTTTGAAAAAAAATGAGTTTTGAAATATCAGATTTTCAGAAAATAGTTTTCAAAGATACAGCTTTCAGATAGAGACTTAAGTTTTCAAAAACAGTTTACAGATGAGTAGTTTTTACAAACTGTTTTCAGAAAACAGCAATTCAAAAAGATAGGTTTTATAAAGAGTTTCAGAAAACAGTTTTCAGAGAATAGTTTTTCAGAAAAGGTTTTTAAAACGTATTTTATAAAAGCATGGTATGATAAAGTAGAGTATAACTCATAAGTTATGCATATAGATCATATATTATAGAAAATTATTTGAGATGTATATAGTTGAGATTAATGTATGATAGTATTATTATGCTTGTATATTTTTGTGAATGATGTCCGTATGAGTTGTATATGAGTAAATTTTTGTGAGTGATAATGCATGATAATATAATTATATTTTATATGTATGCATGATTTAAGGTTGTGTGATAAATGTTTCAAAGAAAGAATAGTTTAGAACTCCGATTTGATGATATTTCAATGAGATAAAAAGAAGATAATTATAATAAATGCCGAACTAGATTAGCAAAGAACAAGTAGGTAAGTGTTGAGATATCAAGGTAGCTCAGGGAAAACATTGTAAGATTTGACTTAGTGAATAAGTATATGGATGTTGAATGTAAACAGAAAACAAAACTTAAAGTTAACTTATGAATAGTTAGATAGACTAGTAGCTAGTAATAAGTTTGAAAAATGGATAAGGAATCAAAAAGATATATCAGACTTTGATATATCTGCATGATCACAAAAAGTTCATATTTATATAAAATTGAATCCAGCTTTGCATGTGTTTGATGCTCAAGGAATGAGCATAGTTATTTACTGAGTTTTATGACTCACAACCAAACAGTTTTGAGTTTTACAGGTTGGTGACCTGATCGGTCGACCACAGACACCAGAGCTTGAGGAGTCGTATAACAGTACTGCAGTCAGCCAGTCACCAGGTCTTGGGAGTATAAGTTTTATAAGTGCAGTTGAAAAAGAATTTGAGTTGTATGAGTTTAATTGTAAAAGTTTTTGTTTGTAAGTATTTTCGGGCATGAAGCCCAGTCGTGTTATGTCTCGAGTTTATTGTTTTAGTGATATATTATTGTTGGGCCTATAAGTTTTTGGAGGTGTTGTACTTTGATCCAGGTTGCATGAATTTTAGAAGAGGTCATGCCGAAATTTCATCAGAGTCAGGGGCTTATGGAGTCAGAATTAGCTTCTCTCCTGCCGATAATATCCTGGCTTAGGCGGGATGTTACACTTGGTTAGGGAAACTAATCATTTTTCTAACATCATTCGTCTTATTTGCGTGCGGGCCTAGGTTTGGGGAATCTAAAATCTCTGCATGCTTATGACATCTCACGTTTATTAGAAGCCTCTATGACTAATCCTGATTTCTTACTTCTGTTATCGTTCAAGATTTTCCTTGTTACTCGGGGTACTCACTATATATACGAAGTGTCTGAGGGCTATTGGATTGGCTTAAAGGAATTTTTCTGAGGTGGAAGGAATCTTACATCTTCTAGAAGCTCTAACAGTATCTCAAACTTTTTTATTCTCTTTACTATTATAGGTTCTAATACTTCCTTATCGATCTGATTCTGTATCTGTATCTCTATCTCTTCTTACATCTGGTTACTTTAGCATCCTTACATCTTTCCTTAATTTTCTTTTAACTTTTCATTTACACTCGCTTGGGTAACTTTTCTTAGAATCTTATTGTATGGTTTTATAGCTCATTTGTACTTTTAGTAATAGGTCAGAATAACTTCAGGAAAATTTTTAACATGTATTTAGAGTATAGTTGTTCTTGTAAGGAATGCTATTTGAATAGTCTAGAAAAGTTTACTAACCTGTCTATAGATCTTGAGGACGTACTCGAGGATTAGATACTGGAGAGGTAGTACCTCGCTTATGAGTATCTCGGACATACTGAGTATACCAGATCCATCATTCTGCCCACTGCAGTCACTTACTCCCTATACCATGCTCTGATACCATCTTGTAACATCCATTATCTGGTAGATGCTACATGCAGGGAATAGGCCATACTATCCCCCGAGCCTCTGGCTTTCTAACTAAAAGCTACACTATTATTATTTTCTTAATCAGAATCTTATGTATGGGACTAACGCCAAAACTCAACATCATGAAATACAAACTCAATATCAATTATCTACATAATACATTTGCTTACAATGACTATCACATAACCCAAGACTAATACATGACTTCTACTTAACTCTGACTGGACTTTCACTCTTTCTTCCTTGAACTGATGGACTTCATAACCTAGTGAGTGCATCAATATACGTCCTCTTGAGTTTGTCCTCCAAGAATACCTGCAAAACAAGAAAACTGGAGTAGGGGTAAGATCATTATACGATCTAAATGAGTGGACGAAAACTGAAATACTATTATAAAAATATTTGGTTCTAAAACAAAAGTTCTAGAAATATCTTTATACAAAAACTCTTTTTTTTCTTAAAACTCTGGGTTTCTTTTTGATAATCTCTTCTGAACTCATTCTGTAAATCTTATCTTTCTGAAAGTTCTTATAAATTTGTTGTTTTGAAATCTTTTTTTCTAAAAACCTTTTCTGAAATCTATTTCTGAAAGCTATTCTGAAATATATATTTGTCTCTGAAAACCTGGCGTATTGGGGCATTACATATCGCTATCCCCCCATACGCCTAACTAGAGCCACGAGTACAAATCCATGACTTTGGGGTGTTATGTATCGCCATCCTCCAAAGTATGCCACTCATGTCCCTGAAACTAGTGGTCTTGGGGCTTTACGTATCTTTGTTCCCCAAGCCACTGAACTAGAACTAGGGGTACAGATCTATGCTACCCTCGAAGCGCTGAAACTATGATCTAGGGGCATCTGTCATCCCTAGTCCTTAACTAGGATCTGGGGACGTTACGTATCGCCATCCTCCCAGTCAACTATATGTGCACATGTGTTCTCTATCAATTCCATAACTGAATCAAGTTACATACTGATGTGGGTTTTCCCCATGCCTCGACAACCATAAAATCATACTATCAAAATATTTCATTCTCAAATATAACTTAAATCATATACTTTTTATGAAATAACTATGATAAAAATAAAAATAATCTAATGTCCTAAAGCGTAAAAACAAGTGTGATATGAAAATAACAAAATAAAAGTCAATTTAAAAGGGTAGTGTCCACTCACCAATTCAAATCGGGCTGACATTACTCGCTTGTTGAGAAAACTCCAGTTCCTGCGATAATCTACATTTAATAGACTAGATTATACGTAGGCGTGAACGTGCTAAAACTATGAGTCGAAATATATTCATGGGGTCGGCTTTATTGACAGCTAATACAATTGTTACAAAATTAATAAAAGAATGTATGTCATGGCCGAAAATTACAGGGCTTGAAATGAGAATGGATTTGTTTATTTTGGAAACAAAATAATCCTTAGCATTAATATTGGAAGTTATGACTTTCAATATGGTTAATTGCTTATTCAATTTTATAAAATATTTTAATAATGGTAATTAAAAATTTGATGTTACAAATTCCTAGCCTTGGCCGATTTTCACAAGAGATGGAGGGGAGAGCTTGTTTTATTTTTGGAAATAATTTGACCTACGTATATAAAGAAGATTTTATTTTCTTTTTACTCGCTCTAATTCTTGGAACCCTAGCCACCTTCTTCTTTCTCTCTACCATTCTCTCAAAAGTTGAGAAACTCCATTGAAGAACAAGAAGAATAAAAACAAAATATTATGTGGGATTAAAATCTCTAAATCGTTTAGGGATTTATTTTTGTGAGTGTAGCCCACATTACTTTCCGTTGGTTGCGAGACATAGCTCGGAAGACCTTGTGGCGTTGAATCAAAATCATTATTCTCTTCATCTCTATCTCACGGCAGTGAGACTATTTTATTGTCCATTTATTTCATTTTAATTCGGGATTTTGGGAAACACCTAGGGAAACTTTTAGGGCTGTATTGTGGTTGTATTTTGAGTGAAAAATCAGATCCAAATCACCCTTGCAGTTCTTGTAAATTAGGGACTGATTTGTGTGCAGTTCCGTTGTGTAACGGGTCCAAAACAGTTTAGGTTTTCATTACAGTTCGGAGCTGTTCAGGGACTATTTCGGGTGTATTCCGGGGCTGATATCTCGTCCGAAACAGAAGTAAAATTTCAGTATACCCATTGGTTACATTCGGTCAAAGGAAGAGGAAAGCAGAAAAAAATTTCAAGTCCGATCTGTGTGCCTAATCGTTTCCGCTGCGCGAGGAAAGCGTTTCCTACATTAAACAAGTAGAGCAAAAGAACTATCGAGTACAAGCATTGTTAATAATGATAAGGATCACTCCTGTAAACTTTTTGATTCATGAAAAGGAAAATGTGAAGCCTAACCGTGGGGACACCAATATTTCCAGTGAGAGCCAAAATGTAGGACACATAAATTGGTGACATTGTTCTAGGCTAGCGGCCAAGTCGGGAGTATGGAATAGCTCACGAAGGAACTAAATCAGAGAATAAAGGAGTCGCCACCCAGTGTGAACTGGGAAAATGATTTAAGGCCGCACTCACCCTTCGCAAGGGAAGACCTCAAACCGTTGGGTTCAGAATGGTCATTTACTTATGCCACTTGTAATAAAAAGATTTGTGCAATGATTTAACCAAGTCTACGCAACCTACATATGCAAGAGTAACCTACGTCTAAGTTTACATACAACCTATGTCTAAGTTTGCATACATAAAGATAAAGCCTAAATCTAAGTTTTCATGCATAAAAGTAAGTCGGCATAACGGCAAGCACGCAAGCACATGAACGTATTAAATCGATAAACATGACAATATAAATAAATAACAATCTAAATATGAAAGTAGAAGGGACATAATTAAATTTCTAATGCAAAAGAAATAAATAAATCTTGCTTGGAAATAATCAACTAAATCATGCATAACAACAACGTACTAAACAACCTAATCATGCATAAAAGTAATATACTTTTTCTAATAAACAACGAATAAACACAAATTTGGATGAAACGAAATATGTATGTCTCTCAAGCGGTACGTGGCATTGTATCTCGAGTGCAGATCGCACTACCGTCCATTCGGATTCAGCTACGGAATTTACGTCCAGGTTTTCATTTGATATACCGCAAGAGATAACACATATTTTATTCATCCCATGGCCACAACATTCCCGAATCCACAATATACATGCGAAGAAATAAAAATAAATAACGGAAAGAAAGTGCAGGAATAAATAAAAATGGTGCCCTCAAGTCTAACCTCTTAAGTCGACTCTTAGAAGTGTGTTCGCGGTCGTCGGAAAGGTTGATGCTTTGTAACTTTTTTGATTTATTGGTTCGTTGTTTTCCTTCGTTGCCTCGCTATTTGGACTGCTGTTTGCTCACTGTTTCTGCGGTAATTGTGGGATGTTTTGCTGTTTGGGTATTTTTTTGGGACTTTTTTGTGGTATTTTAGGAGTTCAATTTACAGGTTTAAAGGTGCAGTTTTGGACAGTTTTTCCGTGGCAATAAGGTAGTTTCTGGATAGTTTTTTCGGTGGTAATCGGGCAGTTTTTAGGGGCTATTTTATGCCAGTGGAGGGATTGAGATGAAAGCAGTTTGGCGTAAAGGTCATGGGCTGTTTGAAGGTGTTATTGCGTGAAGGTCAGGGGAGTTTGAGCGGTCTTTGCGTGAAGGTCAGGGGCTGTGGGGGATTTTTACGTGAAAGTCAAGGGCTGTGTTATGGGGATTTGCGTGAAAGTCAGGGGTTGCGTGAGGGGGATTTTTGCGTGAAAGTAAGGGGCTGTGTGAGGGGGATTTGTGTGAAGGCCAGACTGTGTGAGGGGGATTTTTACGTGAAAGTCAGGGGCTGTGTGAGGGGGATTTTTTCGTGTAAGTCAAGGGCTGTGTTGAGGGGTCTTTAGGCGTGAGTGAATGGTAATATTTGAGTGAGTGGGCATGAATGCTCTAGCCTTGAATGTGTTGGTTTAGGATTCTTTTTATAGGAGAGGATTTGAGGTTGTCGTTGTGCAAGAAGGGAAAGAATATTGTGTAATTATGGGGATATCTCTAATTAGTGTGCCACAAGGAAAGAATCTATTTAATTAGGAAGGTATTTTGATTTTATTTTATTTTATTTTATTTAGTTTAGGAATGTGATTTAATTTAATTAGAAAAGTGATTGATTTGAATATTTTAATTCGGGAAGTTGATTTTATTTATTTTCAACATGTGTTTAATGTGTGTGTTTGTTATTTTAGAAGGCTTTGGGTGTGTATGTGTCTTATTGGGCGTGGGTTTGGATTTTTGATGGGCTTTGTGTGTGTTGCAGGGGTTTTGGGCTAAGGATTTGTGGCTTGCGAGGGTTTTGGGTCAACGGTGTGTTTTAAAATAGAGGTCCAACGAGCGAACCCACAGGTAAGAAAATGAATTTAGTCCAATAAGGTATGGATTTCTGACTCTTCCTTTTGACGTCCGTTTCCCGCGACTCCCAAAACTTAAAGAGGAGTGCCTCCATGTGAGACTCATCATCGGGACTTATATGCAAAAATGCAGTGCCTACAGTCGCCCCTACTTTGATGAGACTTGTGCAGTGTGTGACAATGACAATCCAATCAAAGTTATGCAATGCATTTTTACTTACTTGGCTCGCCACCTACCGCTTAACTTGCCTGTTGCTTTGAATTGAGTTGATCTGGTTATGCAATACCCGACATGCTAAACCTCATACCCGAGGTTTCGTGGTTGTGTTTCCATAGCCGGAGTGCCATACCTGGCGTGCTAAACCCCATACTCGAGGTGTCGCGATTTAGTCTCCATGCCCGGAGTGCCATACCCGGCGTGCTAAACACCATACCCGAGGTGTTACAGTTGTGTCTCTATACTCGGAGTGCCATACCCGGCGTGCTAAACCCCATACTCGAGGTGTCGCGGTTGTGTCTCCATACCTGGAGTGTCACACCCGGCGTGCTAAACCCTATACCTGAGGTGTCGCGGTTGTGTCTCCATACCCGGAGTGCCATACCCGGGGTGCTAACCCCATACCCGAGGTGTCACATTTGTGTCTCCATACCCGGAGTGCTATTCCCGACATTCTGATGATGTGTAGGCCTTAAGCCTGCAACTCATCCCTGAAATTGATACTGATGTGGGCCTTGACCCTGGGACTCATCCTCAAACGGATATCGATGTGGGCCTCACCCTCAAAACTGATACTGATGTGGGCCTCGACTCTGGGACTCGTCACAAACTAATACTAATGCGGGCCTCGACCATGGTACTCAGCCCCAAATTGATACGGATGTGGGCCTCGCCCCCAAATTAATACTGATGTGGGCCTCGCCCCCAAACTGATACTGATATGGGCCTCGACCCATGCTCCATTCTTGAAATGCCCTTCTCGGCATACTGAACCTCATCCCCGAGGCATTACTGATGAGATGGTTCATTCCCGAATTGTGCTGTATGAGAAATGGGAGACTGGTCACCTCTAGTCTCAGTTCATTTTTATGTTCTTTGCTGCTTTCTTTAGATTAATGTAGATCTCTCTATGTGTTGTTGCAAATCAATATATTGTATTGCCTCTCACGAGATAATCCTGATAGCTAAACATATTTTTGTTCTCAACGGATGCTTCATGTCGAAACTAGAGAACCTTCAAAGTACTTAATACACTCAACTCCGCTCGTCTGAAAGAGTGATCTAAACTAGACTCCTACTTTGTGTGTGCCAAGGTTGTTTCGCAACTTAATCCTTAAGTAAGCCAACTCGATGATTTTATCTCAGAGAATTGGTTCAGTGGGTCTAACCAACCTAGACGTCTTGATCATGCTCTGCAATTACTTCCTCATACTGAACATTATATGGTTTTCTTCTTCTTTTCTTTCGTCTCTTCATCTTCTTTTCTTTTCATTTTGAACTTCCTCTTTTTCTTTTTTCTCTTTTCTTTCTTTTTCCTTTTTTTTCGACACACCTACCCTTTAAGGTAGCATTTCTCCTCATGGTGGTCCTAATACTCGCCCATGGGTAGCTTCACGCTTATCGATTATAGGTGGTATATTTTTTCTTTTCTTTTTAGAGACTTTTTCTTCATTTTCAACCATATCACATATTGTAACATAAGTAAACCAGGATGGACATCTAGGCAAACGGTCATTCACTGATCCGCCATCTTTTCAACTAGTCATCTCGCAGACCACTCAGGCTTCTACTACTAAAATCCCCTAATCAAATGCTCGTGAGTCTAGCCGAGATCAACATCTAAGAATGTCGGATGAGAGCACCTCTCGCACTTATCGTTTCTAGTGTTTCACCATCAGCAAACAATGTCATCCCCAGACATATGCCTAACCATCAAGGACTTCACTCTCTCTCTCTCTTTTTCACTCACTCCACTGGAATTCTTCTTTTCAACCATTGATAATATGGGCTTCGCCCTATTGGGATTCATCCCATAAAATAACACTGATGTGGGCTTCGCCCTCTGGGATTCATTCCCGAAACCGATACTGATACATTGCTGATTTTGGTTGGCTTACTTTTGCCGCTTTCTCTTCTTCTTCTTTGATACCTGTGAATACAAAAAAAAGAACAAACAAAAAATGAATGCAAGTATGTTACGTGGATGCATGCATACATGATTGAATTTCCTACTCCGTTGGGTTAGGTTTTCTGCCAGTCCCCTTAGTGATCGCTCGGCTTTCTCTTCTTGAGGCAAAATACAACTTCAATTTGTCTATGTTGATCGACTCGATGAACTCGTTCCCTTCCAAGTCTGACAGTCTCACTGCCCCATTTCCTATTACTTTCTAGACTATATAAGGTCTTTCATAGTTAGGTTTGAACTTTCCTCTCAGATCGGTCGTCGACGGCATCGCCTGCTTGAGTACTAGGTCACCCTTTCTGATCTTGATGGGACACACCTTCTTATTGAATGCTCGAGCCAACCTATTCTGGTATAGCTGCATATGACATAAAGACTTCATTCTCTTCTCATCGAGCAATGCCAACTATTCAAACCTTTGCGAGGCCCATTCTTGCTCAGGTAATTCTACTTCTGCTAATGCCCGCATAGACTGTATCTCAACTTCCACTAGCAGTACCGCTTCAATTCCGTAGACCAAAGAATAAGGCGTGGCTCCTGTTTCTGTTCTCACAGAAGTTATGTATCCCCACAGGGCGTACGGTAGCTTATCAGCCTTATCTTTATAGTTCTCTGTCATCTTGGCTAGTATCCTCTTTATCGTCTTGTTGGCTGCCTCGACGGCCCCATTTGCCTGTAGTTTATAAGGTGACGACTTGTGATGTCCTATCTCGTACCTCTGTAGCATTGCCTTTGTTTCTCCTTGAAACTGTACTCCGTTGTCGGTTACTATATGATGCGGCATCCCATATCGACAAATGATGTTCCTGGCTATGAAATTTGCCATCTGCTTTGCTGTGACGTTGCAGAATGACTCAGCTTCTACCCAATTTGAAAAGTAGTCTACTACCACTACAATGAAGCGATGTCAGTTTGATGTGTGCGATCTGATTTCCCCCGAGCATATCAATTCCCCATGCTAAGAAAGGCCACGGCTCTAACAACTCATGCAACTTTATGTGCGACAAGTGATTCAAATTACCGTGCGCTTGAAAATCATGACAGTGCTTTACCAGCTTCGCGCAGTCAGCTTCCATGGTCGACCAATAAAAGCCTTGTCTCACTATCTTGCGGGATAAGTTCAATCCATTCATGTACGGTCCACATACCCCGGCATGTACTTCTTCCATTACTTTCTAAACCTCTTCTTTCTTCAAACACTTCAGCTGAATCCTATTTGCTTGTCACTTGTAAAGTTCTCCCTTCAAACTCACAAACTGAGAAGCTAAGTTTTGGATGGCTATCCTGTCCTTTCTGCTTGCTTCTTCTGGGAATTCCCCAAGTTCTAGATAACTCTGAATGTCGTAATACTAAGGTTTCCCATCATCGACCTCTACTTCTAATATCCTCTCTATCTCGTAGGCGGGTCTGTTTGTTGTCGTCAACACTAGAGGTCTCATCACCAACTTCTCCAGATTTTCCAAGTCACGGCTAGTGTAGCTAACGCGTCGGCCATTTGGTTCTCTTCTCGCGGCAAGTGCTGGAATTTACAATCGGGGAGGGCCCGTGTGTTGGACAGTTATGACCCATAGCGTCACTGTTTGTAAAAGACATTGTGTTTTTTGTACGAAATTTACTATGTAGTAATGAAATTGCCTTTTATCGATTTATGATTCATTTACTTTGATATATACAAATGGTAAAAGTCCATATGATTAGTTCCGAATTGAGATGATATGAGACAGTATCAATCCATAAAGGTTTAATCATTAAATATCCATAGTCATAGTATTATCGAGATTGGACATCGATAATGCGGAATAGACTAGTATTGCACTTGTGCACGTTGTGAGGGCATAACGATATAGTTCTCATATGCTTAAGTATAGGATACTTATGCAAGTGCGATAGGAGGTTGTGTTTTAGCGATGGCATGAAAAATAGCTTCACTCTGGATAGACCCCGCGAAATCCCATTGGTAGTATGTATATGTGTCTATGGGAGTCCGCTTCAGGGTAGGTGTATTTGGTCTGAACCTGAGACGTGCATCGCTAGTACTTACGACAATCGGTAAACTTTGGTTTTGGTCGTCCAGAGCTTTAACAAGTTCTGTGTATGCCTCTGCTGGATTCATTGGGAATCGTAGTGTATTAGATGTGATGTCAAGATGGAAGTATCACTTCAGACATATGGAGATGATGATCACGCAGGGATTCAGAACTGGTTCTCTATAGTGTTGCAACCATCGGGATAATATGACAAGGTCATGATTATCCGATTCAAAGAGACTAGTTGCTTGATATCCGATATGTGCTTCGTACGGGGCAGACACTATTCTAGCCTCAGGCATTGCACGTGACATCTGATACTGGATCGCAATACGCTATACTATGGTATACTATGCCTGATAATGATCGTATATTCCAGTAAGAATATTTCTGGAGAATTGGGTAGGCATGGTGTTTTTCTAGAAGCCAACCTTGTCTCGTAAATCGGTAAAAATGTAGTACGAGGTACGTACGTGTTCGGATAGTCCGATGACCGTATTTACTGCCAATATATCCGGAGATCTCTCGGGTTGCTTCCCGAAGATTCACCGATGACGTTTGATTCGAACTTAATCTGGGATTAAATGCGGAGAAACTTTATCTAGGATAAAGTACTATTTTAGGAGAGAGAAAGATTAATTTGGAATTAATCGATAGAATAATATATTCGATATATTATACGAAATTGGATTTCGACGTGGAATTAAAATTAGATTTTAATTCGGGCACTCGAATTAATTTAGAATTAATTCACGAGCGATGTGAATAGTAAATTAGATTTATTTACGAGGCATCGGAAAACTAGTTAATTTAGAATTATCGAAATCGAGCCCGGAATGTGTTTGCGAGGCTACTCTAATTTTGAATCGCGTGCGGCCGCAAGTCACATCACAAATCACATCGCGAGTCACATCACTTGTCATTGATGTGTGATGGTTGTTTAGTCACTTTTTGAATAGTGACATGTAGTCACTATTCATGATAGAAGTAGTTGAGTGCCATAATTGCCAAATTGGAGGGAAAAATGTGTGTTGACTTTTTGGAAATGGATATACCACTTTTGTTAACACTTTTTAGTATAATTATTCAAGTGATACAAAATCAAAACTCTCTCTCTCTTGAAACCTCTCCTTGGCCAAAACTTTGAAGGGAAAAAATGGAGATTTTCTCTTTTGATTTCTTTAGCCTTCTTGCTAGCACAAACTTGGAGAATCAAACAAAGGTGATAGGGAACCGATCTTGGAGCTTGGATTTCCTTCTCAAAACTTAGAGCTTTTAGATCTTGTTCATCTTCAACATCAAAAATCTTCCTTGGCCGAATACACATCAAAAGGAAATGAGGAATTTTTGTTGAGCATCTCATCACATTCGATCGTTGTAAGTGTGATTCCGCCACCCTTCTTGATTATTCATTCTTATTTCATGACTTATATGATCTTGGGACACTTATAGAAAACCAACAATGGTATCTTCAGCCTTGATTAAGGATGAAATATATTAGGGTATAATTTGGGGAAAATCAATTTGAGCATGTTTTGATTGAATTGAATGGTTGAGTATGCTTGTATGTGGATATAATGATATGTGATTAGATCAATTTCAACAAATTGTGATTGGATCAAAATTTGGACCCCCCTTTGGCTTGGCCGAATAGATGTTGTACCCTAGGCTCTTGGAAAATTTTGTTTCTTTAATCATTGGATGACTTGAAACATATGGGAAAATTTGATTTGTATATCAATCGGATTGAAAACGGAACCGGACATAAAACCCTACCTTGGCCGAGAGCTTAATGGCATGATATGGACTTTATTTTTCATGATACAATGTTAGACATGTGTTTATGATAAAAGCATGATTAAAAGATTAAATTAATATTTTGGAAAGATTGATTTAAAAAGGCTTAATCATGACTTTACACTTAAGACAATTGAATTTTAAAATTTGGAATATTAAAATTTGATTAATGGGCTTAATTTTGAATTGGGCTTCAATTTGTTATATTTGGGCATAATGGGCTTGGTTGGGCCAAGTTGGCTTAGGCCAATTGGATTGGATCCAAATTGGGCCTAAATCATTCCATTAAGTCAAAATGTAATAAAATGGGCTTTAAAGGTTTAATTGGGCCTTATGGGCTTGATATTGGTTTCTTGGCAAATGAGGGTGATTCCTCACTTGGACATGGTAATGGGTTTGACCCACATTGACCAAAGCCCATGCCTTATGAAATCAATTGAAAGCCCATCGGACTTTAATTGAACTTACATTGGATGTTAGTTGGGCTTTGAGACCCGATAAGATTAGATTTGGAATCTAAGTCGTTAAAGCGCATTAAAAGGTGTAAATATTTAATTTGGAATTGAATAAACGAATTAGTATTGAGTACGACTTAAATTAGATTTAACGAGTAGTTCGATATAATTCAAGAATTCGTACTTTGAGTACTTATTCTCAAACGAGTTGTACTCGCGCAAAATCAAATCATTGTTTGAACATTGGATGGTCACTTAACAAAGACTAATTAATTGGATTAGATTGGTTGTATAACATGCCTTGAATGAATATATGTGGATGTGATGAATGAATAGTGTATATCGGATGGATATTAGAAGGGAAAGGGCAATTTTAGAAATTGTTGTAAATTTAGAATTTATAAATTGGACATGCGTGTCCAGCCTTCTCTCTTATTGATTCTTTGTATTCTCTTCTCACCTAATTTCCCTCAATGTTAATGAGGTTTCTATTATTGTATTATGTAATTGGGTAGAAGTAGAATAGTGCTAGCCGGGAGAGTAAAGTGAGTGATTTGTTCTAGGAATAAGTTGTTATATATCCATCCGCATATCGCTATTAATTTACTTATATGTCTTATGATGTTTTAGAAGTATGCTTAAGGGTGTATGATGAGACCTTAACAAAGATAATTAATTGGTTGCCAATTTACGCGAAAAACCCTCAAAAGAATATTAAGAGATTTTTCCTTCCGTTGAGTGATTCTTACTCAAGATCCAAAATTGGCATTGGTTTGTTGGCCAAAATCAAGGCCTTTGTCAATTACGGATGTGTTTGAATCATGAGAGTTTTGTTCCATATCGGTGTCCTGTCTAAGTCGTGATTTGTTGGCCAAAGTCAAGATCACTTCTTATCCACCGACATTGATTGCTAAACTTTCCATATCAATGGGTCCCACTTAACTGGAATCATTAAGCTTGTTGTGCCAAAGCCAAGGCTTAGTTGATTCAGAGGAAAAAATTTAGGAAAATATATTGGATATATTGGCATATGTATTGTATATATGTTTCGGACTTGGATGTCCACCTACCGGATCTAGGAATTGGATAAGATCCAATTGATCTTCGAGATCTACCTAGTTAAATATCATACAGCTTGTTGGCCAAAGTCAAGGTAGTGTGTTATTTAACGGGATCCTAGCCCACTAGGAAACTGGGTTTCCCGAGTACTCGACAGAGGGTTAGAGGCTCGCCAAAAAATAGTGGGAGGCTAGTATTGAATTTTCAATTTCATTCAGATACATAGCTTTACGCGATTTCAAATTATTTCGTCAAAATTATATTATTAGGTGGACTAATATAATGTTATTTTTCTTGTAACAGTTAGACTGTACCCAAAACATCGTTGACTAGATAGTTGGACTATCGTAGTCAAGATGACTGGAAAGGGAAATTTCCGAGACATTCTCATGGGCGAGAATGTCTTTAAGGGCACGAACTTTACAGATTTGGAGATGAATCTAAGGATAGTCCTTGGAGCCGAGAGGCTGTTTTACACCATAAATACACCTCTTGGGCCTAAACCCACACCTGATCAGACACTTGAGCTGGAGCTTTGGAAGACTCACAACGATGATTGTGATACTACTCAGTCTATTATGCTTGCTTCAATGACTCAGCATTTCTGCCGACAAAATAGGGACTTGGATCCATATAACATGATGGCGAGGTTGCAAGATCTTCATCGATCTAACAAGAGGTCACAAAGATATGAGTTAGTTAGGAAGCTCTTCCGTTCACGCATGTCAGAAGGCATGTATGTTGAGTCCCATGTGGCACAGATGATTGCTGACATAGATGAGCTAGCTACTATGGGGATAGTCTTTGAGGCTGAGATTACTATAGACATGGTCTTGCAATCTCTCCCCGATTCTTGGAGACAGTTCATCATAAACTATAATTTGAGGAACACTGACGATACTCTTGGAGAGTTATTGTGTACTCTAAAGGAAGCTGGGAAGGAGCTTCTCAAAGGAAACAAGCGCGAGGCGTACTTTGCTTCGACATCTCAGACACTGAGGGCTGGGCCCAAGGCAACTGGAGGTGTGAAGAAGAAGAAGCATAAAAGAAAGGGCAAAGCCAAATCATCAAAGGCTTCTGGGAAGCCAAATGACAAATCTCAGGATGTTTGCCTCCAGTGAGGCAAGCAGGGTCACTAGAAGCGTGACTGCCGCGAGTACAAGACACTCCAGAAGTAGACAAAGGCAGGCAAGGCACCGGCCTCAAGTATGTTTGTTATTGAAATAAACATGGCTACTTCTAGTTTTAAAAATTGGATTTTTGATTCTAGTTATGGTACTCATATATTTACTGATGTGCATGATCTGCAAATTAGCATGAGACTAGCTTCAGGGGAGATTGATCTGTGTATTGGAAACGGGACACCTGTTGCTGTTTTGGCCGTGGGCACTTTTGTTTTGGAACTGCCCTCGGGGCATGTACTTGAACTAAATGACTATTATTATGTACCTAGTTTGACTAGGAATATTATTTCTGTATCTATGTTAACCCAATGTGGTTATACTGTTATATTTAGAAACACTGGGTGTTATTTATATAAAAATGATGTAGAAATTTGCACTGCTGTTCCAAATAATAGTCTTTATATTTTGAATATAAATTTATCTCAACATATAATATAACAAACAAAAGGCTCAAAATGAGTAACAAAGATGAAACCTACATATGGCACTGTCGTCTGGGATATATAAATAAGACTCGCATATCCACACTTTCGAAGAGTGGGTACTTGGACGGATTTGATACAAATTTATATGACGTCGGCGAATCTTGCTTATTAGGCAAAATGCCTAAATCACCTTTTACCGGTAAAGGTGAACGCGCCACCAAACTGTTAGCCCTTGTTCATAGTGACATTTGTGGTCCCATGTCTAGCCAGGCTAGAGGTGGATACGAATACTTCGTAACCTTCACAGATGATGCATCTTGTTATGATTATGTGTATCTCATGAGACACAAGTCGGAAACTTTTGAGAAATTCAAAGAGTTTTGACACGAAGTTGAAAAACAGACAGGCAAGAGTATTAAGACATTACGGTCGGAGCGTGATGGCGAATACTTAAGCAATGAGTTTCTAGATTACTTGAAAGAATATGGTATTCTTTAACAGTGGACTCCTCCTGGAACACCGCAATTAAACGGTGTGTCCGAACGGAGAAACCGTACTTTGTTGGACATGGTAAAGTCTATGATGAGTCACACTGAGCTACCTATTTCCTTTTGGGGATATGCATTAAACAGTGGAATTCTTATTTTGAATAAGGTTCCGTCAAAGTCTATTCAACAGACTCCGTACAAGATATGGACAGGAAAGAAAACGGGTTTCTCATTCCTGAAGATTTGGGGATGCTGGGCATACGTCAAGCGTTGGAAGGTACCAAACTTGAACCCAAATCGGATAAATGCCTTTTCGTAGGATATCCTAGGCAAACCAAAGGATATTACTTCTATCACCCACGAGTGAACAAAGTATTTGTTGCTCTACATCTGGTTTTCCTTGAAAATGAATTCCTAAATGCAGTAGTAAGTGGGAGGAAAGTAGAACTTGATGAAAATCCTAGTGATACTATTCCTGGCATTAAATCCTCAACGGAACAAGAACAGTCCATCAGGGATGAGACTGTACCATAATCTTCTATTACACAAGGACCGCGTAGGTCGGAGAGAGTCAGGAAACAACCTGAGAGGTATGGGTACCTGATCTCACCTCATGTAGATATCAATCTCAATGAGGATAACGAACCGGCTACGTATGAGGAAGCGATACAAGATATCGATTCCGCTTTATGGCAAGAAGCCATGAAGTCCGAGATGGATTCCATGTACACCAATAAAGTTTGGACATTGGTTGATGCACCAGAAGGCGTAAAGCCTATTGGATGCAAATGGGTCTTCAAGAAGAAGACTGACATGGAAGGCAACGTACAAACATACAAAGCTAGGCTTATAGCGAAGGGGTATCTTCAACGACATGGTGTCGATTACGACGAAACTTTCTAACTCATTGCCATGATTAAATCCATTCGGATAATGCTTGTAATTGCTACATATTTCGATTACGAGATATGGCAGATGGACGTTAAAACTGCTTTCCTTAACGGAAACCTTTTGGAGGATGTTTATATGCAACAGCCTGACGGCTTTATCGTGCCTAGACTTGCAAACAAGGTTTGTAAGTTAAATCGGTCCATTATGGACTGAAGCAAGCATCACAGTCATGGAACCAACGTTTTGATGAGATCATAAAAGAATATGATTTCATTCAAAACGAAGATGATCCTTGTGTATACAAGAAGGTTAGTGGGAGAGCACTGACTTTTATTGTCCTTTATGTTGACGATGTATTGCTAATAGGCAATGGCATTCCCATGCTAACGTCGGTGAAAGCTTGGCTTTCATTGAAATTCTCCATGAAAGATCTGGGAGAAGCAGCTTGTATTCTGGGAATAAAGATCTACCAGGATAGATCTAGAAAGTGTTGGTGATTATCTAGGTCCCAATATCATTAAACAAGCATGATAAAGTGATGAATACATCTCAAAGAAGTTGCGGAATACTTACATTGATCGGTTGAGACGATTGAAGACGAACAAAACGATTTATTCCCTTCAAATTCGGCCAAGGCAGTGAGCAGTCCACTGCTTGCAATTTTCAGATTTTGAGCTGAGATTTGAAGCTCCAAGCTTCGTCTAACGATTCCCGGCTCGTGGGTGGGTTTCCCTAACACCTTGTATAAATCTCGGTGTGCTAGCACTTGGCTATTAAGCCACAAATCATGCCCTAAAGGCATCACCATTCACGCCCAAAGCAGTGCAGTCCACTGCCTTGGGCGTGAGCTATAGAGAGAAGAGAGATGAGGTTTTGTGTTTTAGGTTAAGGGAAAATGTGTCCAACACTTACCTTTTATATTTTCCAAATATATAAATCATTTACCAATTGTTTTATGTCTTTTTAAAAAATCAAAAAAACATGTAAATCTTTATATTAATCTTTTACCCTGGTAAAAGGTGAAAGGGAAAAGTATTTTACTTTTCCAAAAAGTCAAAACTTTTCCCCCCAAAATTTTCCCTCCTAATTTTAATGGTCAAAGACAAAGAGTCAAAGTTACTTTTCAAAAAGCTTTTGACTTTTATGACTTGCGATGTGATTTACGATGCGACTTGCGGCACGTGATTCAAAATCGACGTAATGTCGCAAACATATTCCGAGCTCGGTTCATAATTCTAAATTAACGATTATCTCGATGCCTCGTTAATAAATCCAATTTACTAATCACGTCGCTCGAGAATTAATTCCAAATTAATTCAAGTGCCCGAATTAAAATCTAATTTTATTCCTAATCGAAATCCAATTTCGTTTAATATATCGAATATATTATTTATCGATTAATTCCAAATTAATCATTCTCTCTCTTTAAATTGATATTTTATCCCAGATAAAATATCTCCGTAATAATCCCAGATTAATTTTCTCTCTCTTCAAATTAATCCCAGATTAATGTATAATGCGAGTCATACGTCATCGGTGTATCATTGGGAAGCGACCCATGAGATCTCCGGATATGTTGGCAGTAAACTCGGTCGTCGGACTATCCGAACACGTAAGTACCAAGTATTACGTTTTACCGATTTACAAGACAAGGTTGGCCTCTAGCAAAGCGCCATGCCTACCCAATTCTCCGAAAATATCCTTACAGGAATATGTGATCTATATCAGGCGTAGTATACGTAGTATTGCGTATTTCGATCCAGTATCGGATGATCACGTGCTAGGCCTAGGGTTGGATGTGTCTGCCCCGTACGAAGCACATGTCGGATGTCTGGTAACTAGTCTCTATAATCGGATATACATGACCGAGTCATAATATCCCGATAGCCGCGCAGCATATAAGAGCACTAATACCGTATCCTACGTGACCATCTTCTCCATATGACTGGAGTGACACTTCCGTCTTGACATCACACCCAATACACTACGATTCTCAATATACCCAGCATCGACGTACACAGAACCTGTTAAAGCCCTGGACGACCTCAACTAAAGTACATTGATTGTCACAAGTATTAGCGGTGCAAGTCTCAGGTTAAGACCAAATACACCTACCCTGATTGCAGACTCCCATAGACACAAGGTCATGCTACCAATGGGATTCTGCGGTGGTCTAATCCAGAGCGAAGCTGTTTCCCGTACCATCGGTGAAACACAACCTCCTATTACACTTGCCTGAGTATCCTATACCCAGATATACGAGAACTATGCCGTTATGTCTCACATAACACGCACAAGTGTAATACTAGTCTTTTACGCATCTATCGATGTCCAATCTCGACAATGCTCCGACTAGGGATATTTAATGATTTATCTTTCGTTGATTGATACTGTCTCATATCATTCTCAATCTAGGAACAAATCATAAGGACCTCCCATCATTTATATATCTAAGGTGATCTAATCACAAATGATAGGAGTGCAATCTCTTTTGTTACATAGTTAATTTGTACAAGCAACACTATGATCTGTACAAATAGTGACGCTATGGGTCATAACTGTCCAACAATCTCCCACTTGGCCTTTAGCCAGTCACTCGAGTGCCTAACACCCGAACTATGTACGGTTGGCTCAAATTGCTGAGAAAAGCTTTCGTCAGCGGATTTGCACAATTATCGTCTGATGCATTTATACGATCATCACATCGCCACGATGTGTGATCCGAACGAATCAGATGAATAGTCGAAGTATGTATCTGGATCGTTGATGAGACCATTAATTCTTTAGCCTGTGCTGACGCCCAGCTCAGCCGCTAACAGAACTATATCTAATCCAATTAGATTTATTTATTGACCCAGATGGCTTCTATTGCTGCCTCAGCTGCAGCAATTATCCGCATGTGTTATTTATTCGGTAACAGTATCTTGCTTGGAAGATTTCCAGCTCACTGTACCGTTATTCAAACTGTATAGTACCGTTTACGACTTTTAGTCGTTTTATCGGTTTGGAAACTTGCAGTAGTGATCCCAGTCACTTCAAGTTCTCCTTCTCCACAGATTAAGACAACATCCTTAGATCTATAAGATTCTAACGGATGTTCTTAACATCAATCAAGTGACTATCACTTGCATTGGCCTGATTGTGAATCCATATGCTCAAAGCGTATGAGACACCAGGTCGAGTACATTTTAATGTACAATTTCCCAGAGAGTATTAACAACTTAAATCTATCCTAGTAGATCTTTATTCCTAGAATAAAGGTTGTTTCTCTCGAGAATTCTACGGAGAATTTTCTCTTGAAAGCCAAGCTTTCACCGATTATTATATGGGAATATCATTTCCAAGAAATGAATATATATTACATTATCATTATTATTTAAGGACAGCCACTGTCTGTACGCTCCACTACAACCCTTTCATATACACAAGAATCATTATGTTTTGAATCAAATCATTGACTATCATGATTACATCAAAACAATAGTTCCAAGAACTTTATGCTTGCTTCAATCCAAACATGGATCGAACAACACACAAACCTAGTTTGCTGGTTTTAGTACGACAAAATCGTCAGGATGTTATAAACATCCTCCAAAAGGTTTCCTTTTAAGGAAAGTGATTTTGACCTTTAACTGACACATTTCATAAATGAAACGTGCAGCTACAGCAAGCATTATCCAAATGGATTTACCGTGGCAACAGGTAAAAGGTTGAACTTAATCAACACAATGTTGATAACGATACCTTTCCGCTACAAGCCTAGCTTTGTACGTTGTATGTTACCTTCCATGTATGTCTTCCTTGAAGACTTATACAGTACCTATAGGCACAATGCCTTATGGTACATCAACTAGTATTTTAACATAGTTGTTTTACATGGAATCCATTTCGGACTTATGGCACTTTGCCATAATAGGGAGTCGATACCTTGTATCACTTCCTCATACGTAGTTGGGTCTTCCTCAATAAGATTGATAACTTTATGAGGTGAGATCAGAAACCCATACCCTAGGTTGTTTTCTGACTCTCCGATCTACGCGGTTCTTGTATGTACGAAGATTAATGATATATGTTCATCCTTGATGAACGGTTTGTGTTCCATTAAGGACTTCATGCCTTGAACTATATTACTCCGATTTTCATCGAGTTTTGCTGTCCTCCCACTTACCACTGCATATCGGTATTCCTCTAAGGAAGACCGTATGGTGAGCAACAATTACAATTGTTCTCTAGTGAGTTGTATAAGTACTATACTTATGGTTTTCCCTAGGATAACCTACATTTGGCACTTATCCGATTTAGGTTTTAGTTTGGCATCATCCAAACATATGCCCAGCATACCCAAATCGTTAGGAGTGAGAAACTCTGTTTCTATCCCTTTGATATCCAATATGAATTCTGTCATATTGATTTTCATGGAACCTTATTCTAAATAAGTTTTGCACTGTTAATGCATATCCGTTGAAGGAAATGGTAGCTCAGAGCGACTCATGATAAACCTTATCATGTCCAACAAAATTCGGTTTCTCCGTACGAACACACCGTCAAACTGACGTGTCTCGGGAGGAGTCCTCATTTGAAAGAATACTATACTCTTTCAAGTATATGTGAAACTTATTGCTTAAGTATTTTCCATTTCGGTCTTACCGTGACGGTTTAATACTTTAGCCGACCTGTTTGTCTACTTCGTGTCGAAACTTTAAAAGTTTCTGATTTGTGTTCTTCAAAAGTAACACATAACCATAACGTGATGCCACATCCGTATATAGGTCACGAAATATTCATATATCCATATCCAGCCTAGCTAGATATGGGCCCACTAACTTCACTATGAATAGGGCTTACAGATCGATGGCATTTATCACTATTACCAAGTAAATAGTATTTTAGGTACTTTACCTAAAGACTAGATTCGTAGACTTTATTTGAATAATCAAATCAGTCCTAGTACCCACTTTTCAAAAGTGTGGATATACGAGTCTTGTTTATTGTGTCCTAGACAACAATGCCACATTTAAGTTTCATCTGATCAGATCAGTATGAGCTATTAGTTTGTCATATTATATGTTCGAGATTTTATTTATATTCAAAATATAAATACTGTTATTCACATCTAATGTGTTTATCTCAATGTCATCTTTATATAATGTAACACTTTAGTGTTCTAGAATATAAAGGTTTATCCACAATGGATTAAACACTGATATAGAGATAATGTTTCTAGTCTAACTAGTTACATTATAACAGTTTCCTAATTTAAGTACATACCCGAAGGTAGTTCCTAAATTTAGGTATCTAAGGTCGAAACAGCGACTTTCGTCCCGTTTCCGATTCACAGATTAACCTCAGCTTGAAGTCAGTATTCTGCTCACAGCAGATTCTGAACATCAATACATATATTTTATGTACCACACTAAGTATTTAAAATCCAATTTCAATACTAGTAGTGAACATAATAATGACGAATATATTTAAAGTCAGAGCCTTGCTCTTTCTTTAATTCCTTCATGTCTGCCATATCCAAACGGCAGTCATTTAGGGATATGTTCTTTATCTTCCCAGAAGATCATAATGATCTTGCCTTAACCTTTTTCAATATTTCAGAAGCCTTCGGCCAAGCCTTGGGTTTCTAGAATATCGAAGTAAGGTGCGCTTGCGCTATTAGCCTAATTGTAAAGTTTGACTTTATCTCCTTGAGAATAGTCATTAACTCTCCAAGAGTTATTAATTACAATTTTAATACTTCATTAATCTTAACATAGATTTATGACATGTATGGTGATTAAGCACTTTAAGTTATCATCACATAAATCTTCCAAAGATTATGCTCTACTATTTGCTTAATTCTAGGCTTAGGCTTAACAAGTTATTTTATCAAATAAAGTAACTTATTATTTATTTCCAGGACTATCCTGAAATTATTCCCAATTTGAAAATTAAACCATTTAAACATTTCAATCCAAGATTATGTTTTAAATGTCCAATCTTTCAATATATCTTGATTTTAATAGTCCAACTATTTAATCAATAATTAAGGTACTAATTATAATTATTACAATAGTCTAACTATTTAATCAACTATAATTCAATAGTTTAAAATCAATTATATTGATTACTATAATCCAATTATAAAATCAACTACATTGAATAGTTTGAATATATATAGTCCAACTATTTAATAAAACAACAATTTAAATATTAGTCTAACTGATATTTAAATCATAACGACGAGTGATATTTGATTGAGCGTGTATGGCAAGTAATTGAACGAGTATTGCAAATTCAATTCTTACCTCCCACTATTTTTCGCGCGAGCCTCTAACCCTCTGTCGAGTACTCGGGAAACCGCGTTTCCTAGTGGGCTAGGATCCCGTTAAATAACACACAATCTTGACTTTGGCCAACAAATTGTATGATATTTAACTAGGTAGATCTCTAAGATCAATTGGATCCAATCCAATTCCTAGATCCAGTAGGCGGATATCCAAATCCTTAACATATATCTTATATATGCTAATACATCCAATGTATTGCCTAACCATTTTCCTCTGAATCAACTAAGTCTTGGCTTTGGTACAACAAGCTTAATGATCCCAGTCAAGCGCGACCCATTGACCATGGAAAGCTTCGTAATCAATGTCGATGTACAAGAAGTGGTTTTGACTTTGGCCAACAAACCACAACTTGGACAAGACACCAATATAGAACAAAACTCTCGTGATTCAAACACATCTTCGACGGACAAAAGGGCTTGACTTTGGCCAACAACCCAATGCCAATCTCGGATCTTGAGTATGAATCACTCAATGGAAGGAAAAACGCATGATATTTGATGAGGGTTTTTCGCGTGCAAATTGGCTACCAATTTATTATCTTTGTTAAGGTCTCATCATCATACACCCTTAAACATGCATTCTAAATACATAATAAAGCGCATATGAAAATAAACAATAATGATATGCGGATGGATACTTAACAAATTGATCCTAGATCAAATCTCTCTTTTATCTCTCTCATAACTAGCACTTGTATACTTCTACCCGTTACACTACACTTCTAAAGAAACCTCATTATATAGAGGGGAATAGATGAGAAGAGAATACAAATAGAAAGAGGTTTAAGGCTGGACACGCAGGTCCAATTTAATAAATCGAATTTATTACAACAATTTCCAAAATTGCCCCCACCCGACTAATATCCATCCGACATACACTATTCATTCATCACAACCAAGTATTCACACAAGCATGTTATCAATCAATCTAATCAAATTAATTAATCTGATAATTAGTGATCATCCAATGTTCAAACAACGATTTGATTTTGATCGAGTCAAACTCGTTTTGCGAATAAGTACTCAAAGTACGAATTCTTGAATTAAATTAAACTACGTCATTAAATCCAATTTAATAGCATTCATTCAATTCTAATTCATTATTTAATTCCAAATTAAATATTACACTTTAATAATAAACCTTTTACGACTTAAATTCCAAATTTAATCGCAACGCGTCTCAAAGACCGATTAACGTTCAACGTCAATTCAATTAAAGTCCAATGGGCTTTTAATTGATTTCTTAAGGCGTGGACTTTTGGTCAACTCGGGTCAAACCGAATAACCAAAATCCAATCCGGGATTTACCCCATTAGCCCATAAATCAATCTTGGCCCATTAGGCCCAATTAAACTTTAAAGGTTCATTAAATCACATTTGGGCTTTATGGAAGTGGGTTTGGGCCCAATTGGATCCAATCCAATTTGCCTAAACCTAACTTTGTACAACAAAGCCCAACAAGCCCAATGACAACTTTAAAAGCCAAAATCCAATTTCAAGGCCCAATTAATTAAATACAAAAATCCAATTTTACATTCAATTAACCTAAAGTGTATTACATGATTAATTACCCAAATTAACATTTCTAAAACATTAATTTTTACAATTAATCATGCACAATTTCATTATCACATGCCCACACATTTAATGAAAAATCAAACCCATTTTCATGCTTCAAAGTCTTGGCAATTTGGGGATTTTATGTCCGATTCAAATTCAATCCAATCAATTACACAATCGACATTAAATCATATACCCAAATGATTTCCAATTCATCTAATGAACAAAAAATCAAAATTCCAAGACAATTTGGGCTTATCAAATTCGGCCAACATAAGAAAATTGGGGAAAATGATCCAATCACATTTTCATGAAATTGATCCAATCAATCTTCAATTCAACTATATTTAAGCATACTTAATCATCCAATTTCATAAAATCATGCTCAAATTGAAAATACCCAATTATCATTTTAGGCCAACTTTAATATTTGGGGAAAAATGTTTCTAACATTAATTCATGAAATTGATCTAATCAATATTCAATTAAACATGTATTAAGCATACTTAAACATCCAATTTATTCAAATCATGCTCAAATACAAAATACCCAAATTTTAAGCCCTAAACTTTCATGCTTGAACCTAGGCTCTTGATGCCATTGTTGGTGATTATCTAGGTCCCAAGATCATTAAACAAGCATGATAAAGTGATGAATACATCTCAAAGAAGTTGCGGAATACTTACATTGATCGGTTGAGACGATTGAAGATGAACAAAATGATTTATTCCCTTCAAATTCGGCCAAGGCAGTGAGCAGTCCACTGCTTGCAATTTTCAGATTTTGAGCTGAGATTTGAAGCTCCAAGCTTCGTCTAACGATTCCCGGCTCGTGGGTGGGTTTCCCTAACACCTTTGTATAACTCTCGGGTGCTAGCACTTGGCTATTAAGCCACACATCATGCCCTAAAGGCATCACCATTCACGCCCAAAGCAGTGCAGTCCACTGCCTTGGGCGTGAGCTATAAGAGAGGAAGAGAGATGAGGTTTGGTGTTTTAGGTTAAGGGAAAATGTGTCCAACACTTCCTTTTATATTTTCCAAATATATAAATCATTTACCAATTGTTTTATGTCTTTTTAAATCAATAAAAACACAAGTAAATCTTTATATTAATCTTTTACCCTTGGTAAAACGTGAAAGGGAAAAGTATTTTACTTTTCCAAAAAGTCAAAACTTTTCCCCCCAAATTTTCCCTCATAATCTCAATGGTCAAAGTCAAAGAGTCAAAGTTACTTTTCTAAAAGCGATTTGACTTTTATGACTTGCGATGTGATTTACGATGCGATTTGCGGCACGTGATTCAAAATCGACGTCACGTCGCAACACATTCCGAGCTCGGCTTCGATAATTCTAAATTAACGATTATCTCGATGCCTCGTTAATAAATCCAATTTACTAATCACTTCGCTCGAGAATTAATTCCAAAATTCAAGTGCCCGAATTAAAATCTAATTTTAATTCCTAATCGAAATCCAATTTCGTTTAATATATCGAATATATTATTTATCAATTAATTCCAAATTAATCGTTCTCTCTCTTTAAATTGATATTTTATCCCAGATAAATATCTCCGTAAATAATCCCAGATTAATTTTCTCTCTCTTCAAATTAATCCCAAATTAATGTATAATGCGAGTCATACGTCATCGGTGTATCATTGGGAAGCGACCCATGAGATCTCCGGATATGTTGGCAGTAAACTCGGTCGTCGGACTATCCGAACACGTAAGTACCAAGTATTACGTTTTACCGATTTACAAGACAAGGTTGGCCTCTAGCAAAGCGCCATGCCTACCCAATTCTTCGAAAATATCCTTACAGGAATATGTGATCTATATCAGGCGTAGTATACGTAGTATTGCGTATTTCGATCCAGTATCTGATGATCATGTGCTAGGCCTAGGGCTGGATTTGTGTCTGCCCCGTATGAAGCACATGTCGGATGTCTGGTAACTAGTCTCTATAATCGGATATACATGACCGAGTCATAATATCCCGATAGCCGCGCAGCAAATAAGAGCACTAATACTGTATCCTACGTGACCATCTTCTCCATATGACTGGAGTGACACTTCCGTCTTGACATCACACCCAATACACTACGATTCTCAATATACCCAGCATCGGCGTACACAGACCTGTTAAAGCCCTGGACGACCTCAACTAAAGTACATTGATTGTCGCAAGTATTAGCGGTGCAAGTCTCAGGTTAAGACCAAATACACCTACCCTGATTGCAGACTCCCATAGACACAAGTTCATGCTACCAATTGGATTCTGCGGTGGTCTAATCCAGAGCGAAGCTGTTTCCCGTACCATCGGTGAAACACAACCTCCTATTGCACTTGCCTGAGTATCCTATACCCAGATATACGAGAACTATGCCGTTATATCTCACATATCACGCACAAGTGTAATACTAGTCTTTTACGCATCTATCGATGTCCAATCTCGACAATGCTCCGACTAGGGATATTTAATGATTTATCTTTCGTTGATTGATACTGTCTCATATCATTCTCAATCTAGGAACAAATCATAAGGACCTCCCATCATTTATATATCTAAGGTGATCTAATCACAAATGATAGGAGTGCAATCTCCTTTGTTACATAGTTAATTTGTACAACAACACTATGATCTGTACAAATAGTGACGCTATGGGTCATAACTGTCCAACAGAAAGCTGCTTGGACTTTCCCAGAGCACATATATTGACAAAGTGTTAAAGAGATTCAACATGGATCAGTCCAAGAGAGGACTGTTGCCAATGTCACATGGCGTCTATCTATCTAAGGACATGTGTCCTAAGACTTAAGATGAGAGAGACAACATGAGTCAGATACCGTTCGCCTCGACAGTCAGATCGATCATGTATGCCATGATATGTACACGACCTGATGTCTCCTATGCTTTGAGCATGTGTAGTCACTATCAGGCCGATCCAGGTGAAGGTCACTGGATGGCGGTTAAGAATATCCTAAAGTATCTTAGATGAACTAAGGATGCTTTCTTAATCTATGGAGATGGAGAACTTGAGGTAACTGGGTATACCGATGAAAGTTTCCAAACCGACAAAGACGACTATAAGTCGCAATTCGAGTGCATATTTTGTTTGAATAACAGAGCAGTGAGCTAGAAATCTTCCAAGCAAGAGACTGTTGCCGATTCAACAATAGAAGCTGACGACATTGTGTAGCTGAAGTAGCAAAGGAAGCAGTTTGGACCCGAAAATTCCTAATTGGATTAGGAGTAGTTCCGTTAGCAGCTGAGCCCGTTCCATTGTATTGTGACAATAACGGGGCTATAGCACATGCTAAGGAGCCGCGGTCTCATCAACGATCCAAGCACATTCTTCGACATTTTGATCTGATTCATGAGATCATACATCGTGGCGATGTGAAGGTCGAGAAGGTCGCATCAGATGACAACATGGCAGATCCACTGACGAAAGCAATTCCTCAGTAGAAGTTTGAGCGACATGTAGATAGTTCAGGTATTAGATGCTTCAGTGACTGGCTATAGGCCAAGTGGGAGATTGTTGAAAGTTATGACCCATAGCATCACTATTTGTAAAAGACATTGTGTTTTTTGTACGAAATTAACTATGTAGTAATGAAATTGCCTTTTACCGATTTATGATTCATTTACTTTGATATATATAAATGGTAAAAGTCCATATGATTATTTCCGAATTGAGATGATATGAGACAGTATTAATCCATAAAGGTTTATTCATTAAATATCTTTAGTCATAGTATTATCGAGACTGGACATCGATAATGCGGAATAGACTAGTATTGCACTTGTGCGCGTTGTGAGGGCATAACGACATAGTTCTCATATGTTTAAGTATTGGATACTTATGCAAGTGCGATAGGAGGTTGTGTTTTACCGATGGTATGAAAAATAGCTGCGCTCTGGATAGACCCTGCGGAATCCCATTGGTAGTATATGTGTCTATAAGAGTCCGCTTCAGGGTAGGTGTTTTGGTCTTAACTTGAGACTTGCATCGCTAGTACTTACGACAATCGGTAAACTTTGGTTTTGGTCGTCCATGCTTTAACAGGTTCTGTGTACTCCTCTGCTGGGTTCATTGGGAATCGTAGTGTATTGGATGTGATGTCAAGACAGAAGTATCACTTCAGACATATGGAGATGATGATCACGCAGGGATTCAGAACTGGTTCTCTATAGTGTTGCAACCATCGGGATAATATGACAAGGTCATGATTATCCGATTCAAAGAGACTAGTTGCTTGGTATCTGATATGTGCTTCGTACGGGGCATACACTATTCCATCCCCAGGCCTTGGACGTGACATCTAATACTGGATCGCAATACACTATACTACGGTATACTACGCTTGATAAAGATCGTATATTCTAGTAAGAATATTTCTAGAGAATTGGGTAGGCATGGTGTTTTGCTAGAAGCCAACCTTGTCTCGTAAATCGATAAAAATATAGTATGAGGTACGTACGTGTTCGGATAGTCCAACGACCGTATTTACTGCCAACATATCCGGAGATCTCTTGGGACGCTTCCCGAAGATTCACCGATGATGTTTGATTCGAACTTAATCTTGGATTAAATGCGGAGAAACTTTATCTAGGATAAAGTACTATTTGAGGAGGGAGAAAGATTAATTTGGAATTAATCGATAGAATAATATATTCGATATATTATACGAAATTGGATTTCGACGCGGAATTAAAATTAGATTTTAATTCGGGCACTCGTATTAATTTAGAATTAATTCACGAGCGACGTGAATAGTAAATTGGATTTATTTACGAGGCATCGGAAAACTCGTTAATTTAGAATTATCGAAACCGAGCCCGGAATGTGTTTGCGAGGCTACTCCAATTCTGAATCGCGTGCGGCCTTAAGTCACATCGCAAATCACATCGTGAGTCACATCACTTGTCATTGATGTGTGATGGTTGTCTAGTCACTTTTTGAATAGTGACATGCAGTCATTATTCATGATAGAAGTGGTTGAGTGCCATAATTGCCAAATTGGAGGGAAAAATGTGTGTTGACTTTTTGGAAATGGATATACCACTTTTGTGAACAATTTTTGGTATAATATTCAAGTGATACAAAATCAAAACTCTTTCTCTCTTGAAACCTCTCCTTGGCCGAAACTTTGAAGGGGAAAATGGAGATTTTCCCTTTTGATTTCTTTAGCCATTCTTGCTAGCACAAACTTGGAGAATCAAACAAAGGTGATAGGGAACCGATCTTGGAGCTTGGATTTCCTTCTCAAGCTTGGAGCTTTTGGATCTTGTTCATCTTCAACATCAAAAATCTTCCTTGGCCGAATCCACATCAAAAGGAAATGAGGAATTTTTGTTGAGCATCTCATCACATCCGATTGTTGTAAGTGTGATTCTGCCACCCTTCTTGATTATTCATTCTTATTTCATGACTTATATGATCTTGGGACACTTATAGAAAACCAACACTGTGCCAGACTCCTGAGGTGGAACAAGTAAGGTTTCAACCGTTCTTCTTTCAATTCCCATTCTTCTTACATTTTTCGGATTACCAACATCGAGTCTCCGAAGATTTCCATGTTCTTAGCCTTCAATGCTATCAGTGTCGTCAGTCCAAAGGCGCACACTTCATATTCCACCATGTTATTGGTCACTCCGAACGTCAATCTCTTGGCCATAGGTAGGGTTTCTCCTTCAGGGGTTACTATCACTATCCCTATTCCTGCTCCTTTACAGTTCACTGCTCCGTCAAAGTACATCTTCCATCCTTGGACCATTATCGCTTGGATTTCTTCGTCCGGGAATTCAAACTTGTAATGATCCTCTTCTATCGGTTGTAATTTCAGGAACTATGCCACAACTCACCCTTTGATTACTTTAGAAGTGAGATATTCGATGTCAAACTCTGTAAGTAGTACCAACCATCTGCCTAACTTCCCTACTAGCGTGGGCACCGAAAGCAGATACTTCAGAGGATTCTCCCTTGCTACCACTTGGATCTTGTACGATTTGAAGTAATGACGCAACATTCTGGACGCCCACACTACTGGCAAACAGATCTTCTCTACCTCTTGATAGTGAGCTTCATATGGAAGCATCTTCTTACTAAGATAATAGACCGCATGTTCTACCTCTGTTTCATCCACTTGTACCATTATCGCCCCCAGCGCTTCAGATTTTATGGTAAAATGCAATACCAAAGGTTTTCCTAGTTTTGGAGGTTTCAAGATAGGAGGTTTCACCAAGTATTCCCTGATCTTGTCAAAAGCTTCTTGGCACTGCTCATTCCATTTCACTGGCTGGTCCTTTCTCAGTAATTTGAAGATACGGACTCACACTGATGTCAACTTGGCGATGAACCGACTAATATACTGAATCTTCCCAAGGCATGCTCTCACTTTTTTCTCTGTCTTTGGCGCAGGCATCTTCGTGATCGCCTTGATCTTCTTAGAGTCTACTTCTATTATGCCCATTCCAACAGTGTGTCCTAGCAACTTTCATGATGTTACTTCGAACACGCACTTCTTTGGATTTAACCGTAGGTTATACTTGTCGACTCGTTCAAGGAATTTCTCCAGTACTTCTATATGTCCGCTCCTCGTCTCTGATTTCACCATCATGTCATCCACATATACTTCATTCTCCTTATGCATCACGTCGTGGAATAATATAGTGGACATCCTTTCGTAAGTTGCTCATGCGTTCTTAAGTCCAAACGACATCACCTTGTAACAATACGTACCCCACTATGTGACAAATGCAGTCTTATGCTTATCTTCTTCAGCCATAAGAACTTGATTGTACCTTGAGAACCCATCCGCGAAGGAGTACATGGAAGATAAAGCTGTACTATCAACCAATACGTCTATATGAGGTAAAGGGAAGTAATCCTTCGGGCAAGCTTTGTTAAGGTCTCGGTAATCCACACACATTCTGACCATTCTGTCTTTCTTCGGCACGGGCACAATGTTTGCCAACCACACAGTGTACTTCACTACTTTTAAGAATACCACATCTATTTGCTTCTTGACTTCTTCTCTGACCTTTTCAGCCCACTCAAGTCTCAATCTCCGGAGCTTCTGCTTTACCCGCCTCATGTTTGGATAAGTCGGTATCGCATGCTGGGTGATGCTTCTATCGACTCTAGGCATGTACTAATGGGACCAAGCAAATACTTTATCATATTTGACTAATATTTCCTCTAATTTCTTCTACTCATCAGAGGTAACCTCACTTGCGATTAGAATCTCCTTGGGGCTCTCAGGCATACCAAGGTTAAATGCGTTCATTGTAGTTGAGTTGATGACAAATAGACTCAGATCATGCAAGTTGAAAAGAAGAGACTCAGGCAAGTAAGAAAAATGATTGTCTTTATTACTAGCAAATGCGGGAGTACACTCAAATAAATCAGGAAGATAAATGTCTTCGTCATCTACATACACTTCATCCTCCGCAACCGAGTTTTTCTCAGCCTGCTTTTTCTCCTCGAGGGTTAGGCTCTCCAACTTCATCAGCTATTCTTCCCACTTATCTTCTTCCTTCACAACTTCTTCTGTCAGCGGTTTCTTACCCAGCATGTCTTGGACTATCTCAAACCCCGGTACCATGACCCCATTAACTTCTACTGGTTCGGGCTCTCCTTGATACCCCATAGCCTTCACAATGCATTCAATCAGCTTCAACATTTTCTTCTTAGTATTCGGCTTATCATTATCAGACTTATATCCCAAACCTCTGCGGGTGGTCTGCCCCTTGAAGTCAGGCAATGCTCCTCCAACACATGAGTCTGTGCTTGGCTTGAACTTCATCTTCTCCATGATCCTAGCCACCTTAGGATCCACCCACTCCTCAAAGGTTGCCGACACTTGGAACCTCATGAAAGGTTATATTTCCAAAGCGGCTACAACATTGTCCACCTCATCTCTGATGGTGAAAATCTCTCCTTCATACGAAAACTTAATGGCCTAATGCAAAGTGGAGGGCAAGCCCCCAAGCTTGTGAAACCATTGCCTTCCCAACAATAAAGTAAAAGTGGCCGGGATATTCAGTTCTGTGAACTCAACCTCATCCTCAATTGGGCCCACTTTGATCATTGCACAAAGGTACCCTCAACTCCCCGCTTACTATCGTCATAAGCCTTGATATTCATATTGGAGGGACTTAGATCTGTCGTCTTTATACCCAACCTCGCCAAAATGTTCAATGGGCACACATTGATGAATGACCATCACACAAGCTGTCTTTTTTCCCCTCACTTCAGCTCTGATGAATATAAGTCTATTATGGTTCCTTCCCTCAGCTGGGAGTTCTTCCTTAGAAAAGGTTATCACCTGCGCAGCTTCCTTCTGTACTGATCCTATAAACATCGTGGGGTTGGTATCCTCTGGCACTCTTATCTTGCTCAAGGCCTCAACCATGGCATGCCTATGCTCCTGTGATGCACACAACAATTCCCAAATGCTTAGATGTGCCAGTGTCTTTTTTAGCTGATGCAATACTACATCTCTTTCAGTATTATCCTCGTTCTCAGCCACTTCTCTACCTTCGGTCAACACCTCGTTACTTTTCTCTGCTGTATCATTGTAGAAACGCCCACTGCGTGTCATTCTTTTCACCTCCTCATCATCA
This sequence comes from Zanthoxylum bungeanum, assembly GCA_019454045.1. Lineage (NCBI taxonomy): Eukaryota > Viridiplantae > Streptophyta > Magnoliopsida > Sapindales > Rutaceae > Zanthoxylum > Zanthoxylum bungeanum. The sequence continues at coordinate 90,212 of SKCR01027395.1, forward strand.
CTGCATGAGAAGTCCTCCTAGAAATTCTTTCCCTGCTCTGTTTCATCCTCAATACTGCTATCCCAAATCCCAAGGCAAAAGGCTTGGTGGTCAAAGGTTTGGAGGATAAAGCTTTCCGGCAAGCCAGAGCCAATCATATATGTAGGTGGGGGTACAGAGTGATAGTTCGGTAGGGGGTTCCGATGTGAGTTGGGCTATTCTTTTTGAGGGTCGGGTATTTTGTGGGAGTCTATGAGGTCCTGAATTTCATGTCAGAGGCGGGCACTCCCGATTGTGTCATGATCGTGTTGTTGGTGTAAGTGATAATAATGGTTCATGATGAGGTGTGGTGGGGGAGGATTTGGAAGCGATTTAGCCTCTAAGGGTTTTAGGAGTCCTTGCTTGCCAACTTCTCAAGCACCTTGGACAAAAGTTTACCCAGGATGGAGAAATGTCAGTTCTTGATGGCAGCAACCTCAGCAAAAAAGGCTTGGCACCTGATGGTCCTCCAATAGTCCTTCTATTCATGCCATAGAACTTCATATTCTTCGTTTCTTCTTCCTCAATGTCCATGACAGTCTCTCTCAACTGTCGCAAATCTATAATCATGGAGGTCATCCTCCTCAGCCTGTCATAGATAGAGGGCTTGGTGCCCTTGATAATTGTTTTGATCTAGTCCTTCTCCGAAGGCCGAGTCTGCATCTTCAGAAGCTGGCTCCTCCAGCGGTCTACATAGTCCTTGAAGCTTCCCTCCGGCTTCTGCTTGGTATTCTCCAAGTCGCGAAGCGACAAGTCCATCTCCAAGTCCGTGACATACTGGTTCAGAAAGGCCTCTACCAGTGCCCTCCACTCATCTCTGACCTTCCTCTCTAGGCCATGATACCATACCACGGGTGCCCCTTCAAGCAACATCCCAAACATCTTCTGGACCTAACGCTTCAACAGACCCACAGAGCTCATCACATAAACATATTGCCGGATATGGACCCTCGGATCCCCATTCCCGTTGAACTTGGCCATGTCAGGCATCTTAAACTGAGCCGGTAGCTACTCCTCAAAAGTCTTTGCCTCGTAGTCCTGCAAATCATTATGCTTACCCTTCATCTTGCGAGTAACTGACTCTATCTGATCTCGGAGTTTCTGCAATTCAACCTGAGACCCGGCTACCCTTCCCACAGCATACTCAGCCATATCATCATTGAAGAAAGGGATATCATCACTCAGTCTGTTCGGAGGGTCCTCACGCCTCTCATTCTCAAAGCTTTCCCCAGCACAGGGGCCATAGTAGTGGTCAAAGCTTGAAGTTTCTTAGTAACCTTAGTGAGACTGTTCTCGAGCTAATCCATACGAGATACCTCGTTCTCTGATTTGCTCATGTTTGCTAGTGGTCTCTTGACAAGTCTACCCTCTACCCTAACCCAACAGGTATCTATGATGTCTTTTAAAACTACAAGTTAGCATGTATGCGTGCGATGCATAGAATGTATAAGTCGGCCCATTATCATTTTAAAGCATTCAATCATACTATTGCGAGGTGCAAACTTGTCCCAGTTGAAAAGGCCCAACAAGTTTACACTTTTGCGATAACATGGCTAAATAACTTCAAATGATACGGCGCCTGAACATAAAGTGGCCCATCGGAATTTTAGAAGCTTTTGGCACAACAGTCATAAAGGACGGACTCGTCTCAGTTTAAATGGCCCAATAAGCCCATACCTCATGACAAAAAGTCTAACTGAATCCAAATGTCGATTGTCCTAAACGCAGGCATAAAGGAATAGTTTTTATTGGTCCTATGACTATAGTTAATATACGGGTTTATAGGGGTATAGACAAAGGCTCTCATCGATGAAGGGTTGCCGACAACTAGGTCTCTCCACTCAAGGGTCCGAGCGACCAAGTGAGTGCACCTTTTTTATACACTAAGGTACATGCCAACGAGTTATGATGCGTGACTGGCTGTCAAATGGATTTCCCATTGTAGATTCCTCAAATGGAGGGTGGAGCGAACTCTCTTAAATACCCAAGCCTCTTAGGCTCTTATCGTTTGGTGACAGGAATAACAAAAAAAGTCCTCCAAATTTTCATCACAGTAAGCAACGAGTTCATGATTATCTAGGTGCCTTCGCAGCTTTTCCTTATAGAAAGGTAGTGAATGAAGGAAGACACCAAACCATTACTTAGCCTTAATATGCTTTTAATTAAACCTCTTCAACCTACTATAGACACGGATAACTAAAGCACGAATCAAAATCATTACAAGACATTACTTTAGGTCCGATTCTCTATCCCCAGTGGAGTCGCCAGACTGTAAGACACAGAAATTGATGACGTTATTCTAGGCTCACGACCTAGTCGGAAGTACGGATGGAGTCGCCACCCAGTGTGAACTGGGAAAATGATTTAAGGTCGCACTCACTCCTCGCAAAGGAAGACATCAAACCGTTTGGTTCGGAATGGTCCCTTACTTATGCCACTTGTAATGAAAAGATTTGTGCAATGATTTAACCAAGTCTACGCAACCTGCATATACGCGAGTAACCTACGTCTAACTTTACATACAACCTATGTCTAAGTTTGCATACATAAAGATAAAGCCTAAATCTACATAAAATAAGCGGCATAACGGCAAACACGCAAGCACATGAACGGATTAAATCGACAAACATGACAATATAAATAAATAAAAATCTAAATATAAACGTAGAAGGGACATAATTAAATTCCTAATGCGAAAGAAATAAATAAATCATGCTTGGAAATAATCAACTAAATCATGCATAACAATAACATACTAAATAATCTAATCATGCATAAAAGTAAAATATTATTTCTAATAAACAATGATTAAACACAAACTTGGATGAAACGAAATATGTATGTCTCTCAAGCGGTACGTGGCATTGTATCCCGAGTGTAGACCGCACTACAGTCCATTCGGATTCGGCTACGAAATTTACGTCCGGGTTTCCATCCGATATACCGCAAGAGATAACACATATTTCATTCATCTCATGGCCACAACATTCACGAATCCACAATATACATGCAAAGAAATAAAATAAATATCGGAAAGAAAGTGCGGGAATAAATAAAAATGGTGCCCTCAGGTCTAACCTTTTAAGTCGTCTCTTAGAAGTGCGTTCGCGGTCGTCGGAAGGGTTGTTGCTCCGTAACTTTTTCGATTTACTAGTTCATTATTTCCTTCGTTGCCTCGCTATTTGGACTGTTGTTTGCTCACTGTTTCTGCTGTAATTGTGGACTATTTTTAAATTTTTAGGTGTATAGGAGGGGTTGTGATTCTGGGGCTATTTTGTGCTTTTTTGGGACTGTTTTTGTGGTATTTTAGGGATGCAGTTTGCAGGTTTAAAGGTGCATTTTTGGGCAGTTTATTGGACAATTTTTCGGTGGTAATAAGGTAGTTTCTGGATAGTTTTTTTGGTCGCAAAATGGAAGTTTTCAGAGGCTATTTTGCTACAGTGGAGGGCTTGAGCTGAAGGCATTTTGGCGTGAAGGTCAGAGGCTGTTTGAAGGGTCTTTGCGTGAAGGTCAGGGGTTGTGTGATAGGGATTTTTGCTTGAAGTCAGGGGTTGTGTGAGGGGGATTTTAGAGTGAAATTTCGGGGCTGTGTGAGAGGGATTTTTTCATGAAAGTTAGAGGCTGTGTTGAGGGGTCTTTAGGTGTGAGTGAATAGCAATATGTGAGTGAGTGGGCGTGAATGGTCTAGCCTTGAATGTGTTGGTTTAGGCTTCTTTTAATATGAGAGGATTTGAGGTTGTCCTTGTGCGAGAAGGGAAAGAATATTGTGTAATTATTGGGATATCTCTAATTACTGTGTCACTAGGAAAGAATCTCTTTTATTAGAAGGAAATTTGATTTGATTTTACTTTATTTAGTTTAGCAATGTGATTTAATTTAATTAGGAAAGTGATTGATTTAAATCTTTTAATTCAAGAAGTTGATTTTATTTATTTTCAACATGTGTTTAAAGTGTGTGTTTGTTATTTTGGAAGGCTTTGGGCGTGTATGTTCTTCTTGAGCGTGGGTTTGGATTTTTGATGGGCTTTGTGTGTGTTGCAGGGGTTTTGGGCCAAGTATGTGTGGCTTGCGGGGGTTTTAGGTCAAGGGTGTGTTTTAAACAGAGGTCCAACGAGCGAACCCACAACTAAGCAAATGAATTTAGTCCAACAAGATATGGATTTTCTGACTTTTCCTTCCGATGTCCACATCCCGTGACTCCCAAAAATTAAAGAGGAGTGCCTCCATGTGAGACTCATTATCGGGACTTATATGCAAAAATATAGTGCCTACACAAAGGTACCAACTAAGAAGAATCGGATCGAGTCGAATAATTATTGAGTATAATTAAAATCTAGAGAAAGGGATTTCCTTGTGACAAAAAACGTTGAGCAAAGATAGAGGTCCAGAAATGAGGTAGTCAAGGATACTCAGTGACGATCTTATGAAATGAGAATAAGGTAATACCTCTCAGTAAAGAGCTTAAGGATATTCACTGAAGCGATGAACTCTGAAGCATTTTGACCAAGTATGACAAGAGGTACGATGCATGAGTAGATAATAAGAAAGATGTTGAATATTGTATGCTTACTATTCAAGTGGTAAATGATCAGTCGGATAAAGACCTTTGTTGCTAAATCAATTAGAATCCCCGATGATATAGAATAGTTACAGCAAAGTAAGAGTTTATACAGCCGAATTAATGTACAACCCTAGTTACATCTTCCAATCATGGCATCATAGGTTCATCATGATAATCACATTGTCTTGTGGTGTAATTAGCACACGAAAAATCGTTGGAAGTATAGTGAATGAAACAAAGGCGATAGATATATAATCAGTTAAGCTGGTGATTTCTAAGGAACCCATGAATCCTGTGATCTATGGTAAGATCCCAAGCTTAAAAAGGATTCGAGGATGAATCTTATTCAAGGCGGAAGAATTTGTAACGATCGAAAATCCCGAGTACTGTTACATCACGAGACAAGTATTAATATAATATAAATTATGTTTGAGCACATGTACATTCATGGGACGATTTTGGGGATAATTGGTAGATTTCTCGAAATTCCGATATAAAATTATATTATGTTCCACTCCGAACAGCCCATGATATTTGGGCCGTAACTTTCTCATACAAACTCTGAGTTTTAGAATTTTATATCACCAGAAAGCTGAGATCGTTACCTATAACTTCCACATGAATATTTTTCCAAAATTGAAATGGAAACATGCCATAAACGTAAGTCAAAAATTTGGGTGAATAATACTGCGGACCTATCTAGAAAAATCTCAAACTTTCTCCACATTTCTACACTTTTCTACATTAAGCCCTAAGATATAAGGAGATTACTATTCAATGCTTATAAAATTCGAAAAGAAGATAATGAAAAAGAAACTTGGGAAAGAAAAGAGAATAAGAAGAAGAGAATAAAAGAAAGAAAATGGAGAAGATGAAGTAAAGAAGAATATTGTCAACCATTGAAGACTTGAAAGACAAAGGAGATTGTAGGCACTGCATTTTTGCATGTAAGTCCCGATGATGAGTCTAATACAGAGGCACTCCTCTTTAAGTTTTGGAAGTCACGGGAAACGGACGTCGGAAGGAAAAGTGAGAAATTGATACTTTGTTGGAATTAATTCGCTTGCCTAGCTTCCGTTTTACTCATTGGACCTCTGTTTTAAAGTTTATCCTCGGCCCAAACCCCCGTAAGCCACACACCAAGCCCACACACCACCCAACCACACACCAAGCCCACCAAAAACAAGCCAAATACAGGCCCATAGCCTCTAACCTCATGCCCACCTTTTTCTAAAATAACAAAATCACACATTAAACACATGCTAAAATCAAATCAAATCAAATTAAATCATATTCCTAATTAAAAGAGATCAAATCAAATCAAACCAAATCACATCCCTAATTAGATAGATTTTTTCCTTATAGCACACTAATTAAAATATTCCCCATTAATTACACAAATATTCCTTCCCTTCTTGCACAAGGTAAACCCCAACCTTGCCTATAAAAAGAAGCCCAAATCGACCCCTAGCTCATTCATGCAAATCACCCTCTAAAAAAACTAAAGCATTCACGCCCACGCACTCCAGAAAATACACCTCATTGTCGTGAACAAACCCTCGAGCATAGCTCTCAACTTCACACCTAATGACCTCATCCGGTAGCCCTAACCAACCTGCACCGTTCTTTCACGCAAATATCCCTCTGACCTTTATGTAGAATAACCCTCAACACATCCACTGACTCACGCCCAAACAACCCTTAAGCCAACCCTCACATTCACGCCATCCAGCAACTAAAAAATACCCTAGAAACTGTCCAGTAAATCACCGAAAAATCTGCTCAGAAACTGTCCAGTTTTAAAGCGCCAAACACCCCTGAACTACAAACAGTTTTGCTGCGCCAAACACCCTTGAACTCACCCATAAACTACCACAAAACACCCCTGAACTGCACTCAGAATTTTCCACAAAACGCCATTGAAAACTATCTAGAAACTACCATAAAACACCACTGTTTTGACCACCAAAATTGTCCAGAAAATACGCCAAAAACAGCAGCCCAAAGTAGCGAAGCAGCGAAGGAAAACAACCAACCAGTAAATCGTAAAAGTTACGAAGCATCAACCATTCCGACGATCGCGTAATGCACTTCTGCGAGACAACTTAATAGGTTAGACCTGAGGGCACCTTTTTTTTTTATTCCCGCACTTTCTTTCCGTTATTTATTTTATTTCTTTACATGTATATTGTGGATTCATGAATGTTGTGGCCATGGGATGAATGAAATATGTGTTAACTCTTATGGTATATCAGATGGAAACCCGAACGTAAATTCTGTAGCCAAATCCGAATAGACTGTAGTGTGTGGTCTGTACTCGGATATAATACCACGTACCACTTGAGAGACACACATGTTTCGTTACATCCAATTTTATATTTATTTTTTGTTTATTAGAAATAGTATATTATTTTTATGCATGATTAGGTTGTTTAGTACGTTTTCTTTTTTACATGATAAGGTTATTTTTTTCCAACATGATTTATTTATTTCTCTTGCATTAGGAACTTAATTATATCTCTTCTATATTCATGTTTAGATTATTATTTATTTATGTTGTCATGTTTGTCGATTTAATACGTTCATGTGCTTGCATGCTTGTCGTTATGCCGACTTACTTTTATGCATGCAAACTTAGATTCAGGCTTTATTTTTATGCATGCGAACTTAGACATAGGTTGTATGTAAACTTAGACGTAGGTTACTCTCGCATATGTAGGTTTCATAGACTTTGTTAAATTATTGCACAAATCTTTTCATTTCAAGTGGCATAAGTAAGGGACAATTCCGAAACCAACAGTTTGAGGTCCTCCCTTGTGAGGGGTGAGTGCGGCCTTAAATTATTTTCCCAGTTCACACTGGGTGTGACTCCATTATTCTCCGGTATAGTCTCCCGTAGGCTATTCCGTACTCCCGACTAGGCCGTGTGCCTAGAAAAGCATCGCCGATTTCTGTGTCCTACAGTCTGGCGACTCCACTGAGGATAGAGAATCAGCCCCGAAATAATGTCTTATAATGATTATAATTTAAGCTTTTGTTAACAGTGTCTACCGTGGGTTAAAAGAGGTTTAATCAAAGGCATTATTAGGGCTAAGTAATGATTTGGTGTCTTCATTCATTCACTACCTTTCTATAAGGAAAAGCCGTGAAGGCACTTAGATAATCATTCACTCAAAGCTTACGGTGATGGACTAATTTGGAGAACTTATTGTTTATTCTTATCACCAAGGTGATAAGAGCCTAAGAGGCTTCAGTATTTAAGAGAGTTCGCTCCACCCTCCATCTGGGGAATCTACAACGGTAAATCCATTTGACAGTCAGTCACGCACTATAACTCGTTGGCAAGTACCTTAGCGTATAAAAAATATGCACTCACTTAGTCGCTCGGACCCTTGAGTGGGGAGACCTAGTTGTAGGCAACTCTTCGTCAATGAGAGCCTTTGTCTATACCCCTAAAAACCCGCATATGAACTGTAGTTGTAGGACCAATAGGAACTATTCATTTATGCTTGCGTTTAGGACCATCGTCATTCAGATTCAGTTGGACTTTTTTCCATAAGGTATGGGCTTGTTGGGCCATTTAAATTGGGACGAGTCTGTGCTTTATGGAAATTAGGCCAAAAGCTTCTAAAATATCGATGGGCCATTTTATGTTCAGGCCTCGTATCATTTGAAGTTGTTTAGCCATATTATCACAAAAGTGTAAACCTGTTGGGCCTTTTCAACTGGGACAAGTTTGCACCTCGCAATAGTATGATTGAATGCTTTAAAATGATAATGGGCCGACTTATACATTCCATGCATCGCATGCATACATGTTAACTTGTAATTTTAAAAGATATCATAGATACTCGTTGGGTTAGGGATGAGGGCAGACTCTTCAAAAGGCCGTCACTTAACATTAGTGAATCAGAGAATGAGGTTTCCCGTATGGATCAGCTGGAGAACAGTCTCACCAAGGTTACCGAGCAACTGCAAGCTTTGACCACTACTATGGCTAACATGGTTATGCCCCGTGCTATGGGAAGCTTTGAGAATGAGAGGCGTGAGGACTCTCCGAATAGAGTGAGTGATGATATCTCTGTCTTCGATGATGATATGGCTGAGTATGCTGCGGGGAGGGTAGCCATGTCTCTGGCTGAATTGCAAAAACTCTGAGATGAGTTAAAGTCAGTTACCCGCAAGATGAAGTGTAAGCATGATGATTTGCTGGACTACGAGGTAATGAATTTTGAAGAGGAGCTACCGGTTCAGTTTAAGATGCCTGACATGGCCAAGTTCAATGGGAACGGGGATCCGAGGGTCCATCTCTGACCTTTCTAAAAGCATTGGGTCCAGAAGATGTTAGAGATGTCGCTTGAATGGGCACCAGTGGTATGGTACCATGGCCTGGAGAGGAAGGTCAGCGATGACTGGAGGGAACTGCAGAAGCCTTTCTGAATCAGTATGTCACGGACTTGGAGATCGACATGTCGCTTCATGACTTGGTGAATACCAAGCAGAAGTCGGAGGAAAGCTTCAATGACTATGTGGACCGCTGGAGAAGCCAGCTTCTAAAAATACAGACTCGGCCTTCGAAGAATGACCAGATTAAGATGATTATCAAGGGTACTAAGCCCTCTATTTATGGCAAGTTGAGAAGGATGAATTCCATGATTACGGATTTTCGACAGTTAAGGGAGACTATCATGGATATTGAGGAAGATGAAGCTGATAACAGGAAATTCAATGGCATGAATAGGAGGACTGTCGGAGGACCATCAGGTGCTAAGCCTGTTACTGCTGAGGTTGCTGCCATCAAGAACCGGTGTTTCTCCAATCTGGGTAGACCTTTGTCCAAGGTTCTTGAGAAGTTGGCAAGGCAAGGACTCCTACAACCTTTAGAGGCTAAACCGATTCCAAATCTTCCCCCACCACACCTCAACATGAACAGTTATTGTCACTTACACCAACAACACGGTCATGACACCAACAGGTGTGCCCGCCTCTGACATGAAATCCAGGCCCTCATAGACTCCTATAAAATAACCAACCCTAGAAAAGAACAGCCCAGCACACACCGGAACCCCCTTCCGAACTATCCCTCCGTCCCCTCACCAACCTATATGATTGCCTCTGGCTTGCCGGAAAGCATTGTCCTCCGAACCTTTGACCACCAAGCCTTTTTCCTAGGGACATGGGATAGTAGCAGTGAGGATGAAACAGAGCGGGGAAAGAATTTCTGGGAGGACTTCTCAGGCAGTGATGAGGAGGAGGTCAAAGGAATGACATGCAGTGGGTGTTTCTACAGTGATACCACAGAAAAGGGTAAGGAAGTGTTGGCAGACGGTAAAAAAATAGCAGAAAATAGGGATAATACCGAAGAAGATATAGTGCTCCGTCAACTGAAGAAAAAACGAGCACATCTAAGCATTTGGGAGTTGTTGTGTGTGTCGCATGAGCACATGTGGTCCATGGTTGAGGCCTTGAGCAAGATAAGGGTGCCGGAGGATACCAACCTCGCAATGTTTGTGGGATCAGTACAGAAAGATGCTACGCAGGTGATAACTTTTTCTGAGGAATAACTCCCGACGGAGGGGAGGAACCATAATAGACCTTTGTTCATCAGAGCTGAAGTGGGAGGAAAGAAGACATTTTATGTAATGGTGGATGTTGGGTCATCCATCAATGTGTGTGTTAGACAATTATGACCCACATCATCACTGTTTGTAAAAGACATTGTGTTTTTGTACAAAATTAACTATGTAGTGATGAAACTACCTTTTACCGTTTCGTAATTTATTTACTTTCATATATAAATGGTAAAAGTCCATATGATTAGTTCCGGATTGAGATGATATGAGACAGTATCAATCCATAAAAGTTTAATCATTAAATATCCCTAGTCGTAGTATTACCGAGACTGGATATCGATAATGCGGAATAGACTAGTATTGCACTTGTGCGCTTTGTGAGGGCATAACGACATAGTTCTCATGTGTTTAATTATAGGATTCTTATACAAGTACGATAGGAGGTTGTGTTTTACCGATAGTATGGAAAATAGCTTCGCTCTGGATAGACCCCGCGGAATCCCATTGGTAGTATGTATATGTGTCTATGGGAGTCCGCGTCAGGGTAGATGTATTTGGTCTTAACCTGAGACTTGCATCGCTAGTACTTGCGACAATCAATAAACTTTGGTTTTGGTCGTCCAGCGCTTTAACAGGTTCTGTGTACGCCTCTATTGGGTTTATTGAGAATCGTAGTGAATTGGCTGTGATGTCAAGACGGAAGTATCACTTCAGACATATGGAGATGATGATCACGCAGGGATTCATAACCAGTTCTCTATTGTGTTGCAACCATCGGGATAATATGACAAGGTCATGATTATCCCATTCAAAGAGACTAGTTGCTTGATATCCGATATGGGCTTCGTACAGGGCAGACACTATTCCAGCCACATGCCTTGCACGTGACATCTGATACTGGATCGCAATATGAGATACTACATATTCTACACCTGACATAGATTATATATTCCAGTAAGAATAGTTCTGGAGAATTGGGCAGGCACGGTGCTTTGCTAGAAGCCAACCATGTCTTGTAAATTGGAAAGCACGTGGTACGAGGTACTCACTTCATCGGATAGTCCGATAACCGGATTTACTGTCAACATATCCAGAGATCTCTTGGGTCGCTTCCCAAAGATTCACCGATGACAGTTTTCTCGATTAGAATTAATCTGGGATTAATTAAGAGAGAGAAAATTAATCTGGGATTAATTGAAGCTTTATTTAATCTGAGATTAAATTTGTTCGTAAGAGAGAGAACGCGATTAATTTGGAATTAATCGGTAAAATAAATTTAATAGTTAAAATTGATTTTTCTATTTAATTTATTTGAATGGGCTAAAATTAATATATCGGATATATTAATATGATTTGGATTTTCATTACGAAATTAAAGTCGGACTTTAATACGAATGGACGAATTAATTTAGAATTAATTTGTAAACGACGTTCGTAATATATTTGCGAGGCATCGTAATTTAATTAAATTCGATTTAATTATTTAGCGACAAAAGTTTGTTTAATCGGATTAAACGGAACCGAGCCGCTGGAAATGTTCGTAGAGAAATTTGAATTTTGAATTCAAATATGGGGCCCACTTCACATGTGGTAGTTGGCATTTATTCCAAGCCACCTACCACTCAACCACCTTGCAATGGTTTTGGTAAAACCATTTACCCAACTACCAAGTTTAGGTAAAAAATGTAAAAGTCTTTTACCAAAACCAATTCTCTCTCTCTCTCTTGTAACATTTTGACACAACTAAAACCCTAGCACACTTGCATTGGGCGTGAGCTTCTCTTCCACTTCTCTTTGGATTTTTTTTTCAAATCAACAAAGCTAGCACTTGTACATGTCAACAAAGGTGATAGGGAAACTAACTCAAAGCTTGGAATCTACTAAGGTTGGATCTTGGAGATCATCTTCTCAAATTTTTAAAACTGAAAATCCGTTCATTGTAAGTATTCCGCAACTTATAATGATTTTAATCACATGCTTTCATGCTTATTAGATCCTTGACATGTTCTACTAACACTAACAGTGTGACCATTGAAGATTTTGGCGAGGTTGGGTATAAAGACGACAGATCTGAGTCCCTCTAATATGATTATCAAGGCTTATGATAATAGCAAGCGGGGAGTTGAGGGTACTTTTACTGCGATGGTCAAAGTGGGCCCAATTAAGGATGAGGTTGAGTTCACCGTGCTGGATATCCCAGCCACTTTTGCTTTGTTATTGGGAAGGCCATGGTTTCACAAGCTTGAGGGTGTGCCCTCCACTTTCCATCAGGCCATTAAGTTTCCTTATGGAGGAGAGATCAACACCATCAGAGCTGAGGTGGACAATATTATAGCCGCTTTAGAAATACAACCTTTCACGAGGTTCCAAGTGTCAGCAACCTTTTAGGAGTGGGTGGATCCTAAGGTGGCAAGAATCATGGAGAAGATGAAGTTCGAGCCAGGCACAGGCTCAAGTGTTTGAGGAGCATTGCCCGACTCCAAGGGGTAGACCACTAGGAGGGGTTTGGGATATAAGTCTGATGAGGATAAGCCGAAGGCTAAGAAGAATGGACTGAAGCTGATGGAATGCTTTGTGAAGGCTACGGGGTAATAAGGAGAGCTCGAACCAGTAGAAGTTAAAGGGGTCATGGTACCGGGGTCTGAGATCTTCCAAGACATGATGGGTGAGAAGCAGCTGACGGAAAACGTTACTGAGGAAGAAGATAAGTGGGAAGAAGAGCTGATGAAGCTGGAGAGCCTAACATTCGGGGAGAATAAAAAGGCGGAGAAAAACCCGATTGCGGAGGAAGAAGTGTCTGTAGATGACGAAGACATTTATCTTCCTGATTTATTTTAGTTTACTCCTACATGTGCTAGTAATAAAGACAATCATTTTTCTTACTTGCCTAAGTCTCTTCCTTTCAACTTGCATGACTTGAGTACATTTGACATCAACTCAACTAAAACGAACATGTTCAACCTTGGTACGCCTGAGAGCCCCAAGGAGAATTTAATCGCATGTGAGGTTACCTCTGATTAGCGTAGGAAATTAGAAGAGATATTAGTCAAATATGCTAAAGTATTTGCTTGGTTCTACAAGGACAAGCCTGGAGTAGACTGATGAGTGGTAATTATATCATTATTTCCCACTCATTTGACCTAGTATTTTGTATAGTTTCTTGAGTTTTATGAACGTTTTGATTTGTTTTTATTTATTTTGCATATAAAAATAGTATTGGGATTTAATGGAATCAACTCGGGGCTAAAACGATGAAATTCGGAGGAAAAATTGTCAAAAATGAATTTTTACTGTACGCCTCACGAAATGCAGTCCTAAATTCCAATTTTGCGTAAGTTTTGTATTTTGGTCAAAACATTTTCATCTGATATCCGATTACGCGGATTCAAGTTGAAGATCGAAGAAGACTCGAAGATCTACAACTTTGAAAGTTAAAAAAATTTCGAATTCTGAAGTTTCCATGGCCGAAAGTGATGAACAATCCAGTGTAGTTTGAGTAATTACTATTGTTATTTTCAAAATATAAAATAAAATTAATAATATAAAAAAATAAAAATTATCAAACTTCCACCAAACATGCTTGCATGTTTGGTACCATGTTTGATGCCATGTTTGGTGTCATGTTTGGTGCCATGTTTGATGCCATGTTTGGTGCCATGTTTGGTGGAGTAGTCGGTGGAGCAATCGGTGGAGAAATTGATAGAAGCCTTTAGATTTTCCTATAAATACCAAGCCATTTCATTTGTAATTCTCATGCTTTCCTTAGGTTTTTGTAAGGAATTTAATGATTGCATCTTGTGTATTTATTTTTAGAAATTTAATTTAAACATTTTTATTTTCAGTAATAGTAGTAGTTTATTTTTCTTCTTCTTTCTATTATGTTTAGTAGTTAGATTTCCGCTGTGGGAACGGTGAAGCTTTTATTATTTTAATTTAGATTATTCTCCCTTAAATATAATATGAAAATTATAATTCAAACTAAAAGGTTTACCGCCTTAATGGATGGTTTTATTAATTTGACATAATGTGACACCGCCTATATGGCTGGTCTTTAGGTGACAGATAATTACCTCATATATGGCTGGTTTATGGATAAATCATGATATCGCCTTTATGGTTGGTTTTATTAATTTGACATAATGTGACACCGCCTATATAGCTGGTCTTTAGGTGACAGATAATTACCTCCTATATGGCTGGTTTATGGATAAATAATGATATCGCCTTTATGGCTGGTTGGACTTAATTAAAATCTGACTTAATGAGGATACCACCTATATGGTCGGTTGGTAATATCACTGATAAATTCCATATTATAATAAGGGAGATTTCTAATTTAGAAATAGTAAAGGTGGATCCCCAACCCCAGCATTTTATTTTCATTCTAGCATAGTGATGAAAACCAATATTCACACACTAAATAATTGATTTTCTTTTTATTGGTAATTCTTTAGTTTATTTATTGAGTCTTAAGCTTAATTCTTGTTGCCTGATCACCAATAAGATTGATTTGGTAAACTTAAAATGAACTAGACATGAGATTTTAAGTTTTAGCCTTAGATTCAATAGCCCACGATCTTCTTTGAGGATAGATAACCCTTTAATAGATTTCCTTACAGGATAGACATCTACCTGTCGGACGGGGGTAGTCACTATTGGAACTTGAACTTAATGAATCCAGGTAATTTGGTTGACATAGACATATGGTTCAATTGGGTTATACTAGGTATTTGCGTCTGACCATCGATAGAGGCTTTTGCATATTTTCGTGCTCCAGGTTAGCAAACTGATTTATTACACATATGTAAGAGAATCAATTCATCTTTAGAACAATATTGTGTGGAGTCACGACCCTAGATCTTTGAGTCTTTTCTTTTATTTTCCTTAGTATTTTCTTTTGACTATGTTTTTATTTTAATTAGCAAATCCACATTCAACCAACCAAAATCAATCAATTCCCTTCTCCTTATAATTAGATACCTGTAAATAAATAGTATCAATAATTAATAACAACAGTAGGAATTAAGTCCTCGTGGGATCGATATTTTTATGCTACTTGAACGATACATGCGCTTGCGTTATACGCGTGTTATTACGCCGGTCAAGATTTTGGTGCCGTTGCCGAGGACTTATTTTTCTTGAGTTATTAATTTTGAAGCAATCTAATTTATTTGTATCTAATTTTCTTTATTTTTATTTGTGATTTTTTATTTCCTTCTTTTATTTTTCAGGTGGTTGAAAAATGGAACATTATTAGGAGATTGAAAGATTACGAGCTTTACTAGAAGAAGATACACCCCAAATATGGGAGCAAAAGTCCAATTTTCTGAGGCCTGTTGTCTAGCCGAAAAATTATCACTCAATGCCAGAACCAAGTAATACTACATTTGCTCATCAGAATGAAATAGGGAGATGTGTGATAAGTGATGTAACCACTCGAGCGATCAATGTATATACGTTTCAGAGTGGCAGAATTATTGGAATCATTCAAGGTACGAAGAACCATCATATTTTCCATCTTATCCACCATATATCTACGATCTTCATCAAGACCTAGAACCATCAGAGGAAGAATAATTGGTTGACATGCTCAAAGGTTTGTTCAAGAAAAGATACGAAAAGTTGGATACAATGCTTGAAACATTTCAGAATCAACTCGAAAGTATTTAGCGACAATCAGCATCAATTCAGAGGATGATAGATCAAATAAGACAATTAATAGAAAACCAGAGCTACATACCTCAATGACCATTTTCAGATGACACTGATGAAGTCTTCGAGTACCAAGCATTTCACGATGACACTTTAGAAGAGGGGAGGCTGAGCAGTATCAGGAACCAAAGGTATCAGTTTAGAAACCTGAACCGGCAAAGTCTCTGTTTGACTTTTATTATTGAGATTCCGACTCTAATGAAGAAGATGAGTTGTTTGTACCAACTGCACCAACAACAATTGAGGATGGAATTCTGTATCCTCGAAATGAAGATCTTGGAGCGTCAATTTCATTGATGTTTGAAGAAGATCTACCTGAACCATTCATATTAGAGGATGAAGACCTAAAATCTGACATCTCTTTACATCCTCTGGTAGACACTTATGAAGCACGCATTTCATAGATTACAGAGGAAAAATTAAGTGCGGAAATCCTAAAATATATATGTGAAGAAAAGGTAGAGCAAGAAGCAGAGCAAATGGAGGAGCAAATGTCTGACCTTATTGAAGATCCAGTGCATTCAAGAGAAACATCACTGTTTTGGAGAGTACAAATCAAAGATATCGCCCAAAAGCTTGACAGATTGGAAATCTAATTCCAAGTCAAGCACCATACGAGACCTCCTGATTTTCTTTCTTTCTTTTCAGGATCTATTGGAGCGATAAAGTTTAAGAAGTTGGCACGAGCACTGAATGAGAAAAAATTCTTTTTGCCACTTTACCGTTGGAAGAGACCCTACAAAAGCAATGCACATGAGAATGTCTTTAATCGGACATCCAAGACGACACTGAAACCTCATTGACAGATGGATTTCAGTCATGTCTCGCTGAAGATGAAAAATTTAGCGCTAACAAGGAGGCAACCCATGCACTTTGTTGTAATTTTTGTTTTCATATTTTGGGTATACATGTTGTAGAGTTTTTAATTTTGTGTGTTAGTTTTAAGGGAGAAGCACAAATGGAGCATTTAAGGAGGAATGGTGTTTGGCAATCACAAAGAGGAGAGCTAATTCATTAGTGATGGCTGAGTAAAGAATGAATTCTTGAGACGTATCCTTATGAATTTACACTAAGCTAGTGGCATATTGCGTACACAATTTCGTTGCCTTAATAATTTCTTTTATTTGCTTTTCTATTTTAATTTCCTTTATTTTCGCCAACAAGATCTAAACTTTTTAACTTTTCATAATTTATTTTAACGTTCATCTAATAATTGTCATTTGGCAAGTACTAGTGCTACTATTACTCACTCATTTTCAGGTTCTATAAATTCTGCTCTACATTTCTCTCTTCAATATATCCAGATATACATCCAAATAAGAGAGAGAAAATGGTAACAACTTCACAGCAGCAATTCAAGTGAATTTTTGTTTTCTGTGAATCCAACTCTAGTAATAAACCAGAGTTTATTGAGGCTGCAAAGGAATTGGGGAGAGTCATAGCAGAACAAAATATGCACCTAGTATATGGCGGTGGCAATCTTGGATTGATGGGAAGCATTTCAAAATCCGTTCAGGAGGGTGGCGGTCACGTTTTGGGAATCATTCGAAAAACTTTGGCGGATGAGCACTTAATCGGAAAAAAAATGGAGATGAACGCATTGTCTCGGGGATTTCTGAATAACTCCTTGAAATGGTCAATATTGCTGATGCGTATATTGCTTTACCAGGTGGGCTCGGAACGTTTGAAGAAATATTCACAGTTGCATCATGGGCGCACTTGAACATTCATCGGAAGCCTATTGGATTACTGAAAATTGATCATTTTTTCGATTTTCTGTTTGTATTTCTTACGGAAGCCAAAAGAAGCGAGTTCGTCACCAAATCAGTATAAGTATTTTCCTGACAACAAGGGCCGAGGAATTAATTGTCCAAATCTTAGCCTTTGAACGAAAAATTGACCCCATTCTATCCGAGTTGAACTGGTCAGATAGCGATCGTGATAAGAAGAGTAAATTAGACATAGATCTTAATGGGTAATTTTTCGTAGATTTTCAGCTAACCAGGTATGACCTTCTTAACTCTTCTACTACATGTTTAAGACATTGGGGACAATGTCTCATTTAGGTTTGGGGGAGGGGAATAGTTAATTCGTATCTTATTTTTCTTATTTTATTTTCAGTCAAATTTTTCGAAAAAAAAAATTTGAAAAATTTTCAAAAATCAAAAAAATATTTTATGTTTTTTTTTATTTTGATTAATTAGGTGAAATTGGTGAGAGATAGCTGTGTAAAGAGTTTCCACTCTTGATACGTATCTCAAACTCATTTTCGAAACAAGTTAATTTTTGTTTATTTCCTTTTAAATTATTTAATTTGTGAATTCTCCATAAAACTGACTAAAATGGATCTTCATATGCTCAGTTGGCAGGTATTATCAATATGCATGGTAACATACGGACATGAGCTGTAATTGAAAAGTTTGTAATATTCAGTGCTCTAGTTTAATTGGAGGAAGCATCTATAAATGGCAATGGAGTAAAAAAAAAGTGTGGAAACAAATGTCTGAGATCCGAGTCATTAAGTCCGTAGGGGTGTTTTAACACCTAGTGCCCTAAAACCAACTGATTTGGGAGTCACTGGCCCAAAGCTTGCTACATGGATCGAAGATGTTGCAAAATAAATATATATATCTGTAGTCTGAGTAATTAAGTCCGTAGGGGTATCTTAACACCTGGTGCCCTAAAGGCAACTGATTTGGGAGATACCGACCCAAAGCTCGTTACATAGATAAAAGATATTGTATATAAATAAAAAATAAAATCAGAAAAAGAAAAAAAAAATTAGAAAAATCCGAAAAATTATTCTATTACTACAAAAAGGTGTGAATTCTGATAAAACTTTAGGACAAAAATATTACTCTCTTATCAACTACACTTGTGACTGTTGTGGAAAAAATGAATTGATTATTATTGTGTTGGCTGTGTATATGGAGAATGGTAATATAATTGGAGAATTTACTTTTTCGGTAATTTAGAAAGAAAGAAAACAACTAGTAACTTGGAGTAGAAGTTTCACTTGATAAGTCCCTAACTTCTTTATTCTCTTTTCTCTTGTCTTTTTACTTTGTGTGCATTAGTTTTACTATCATTTTACTTTTATCAAACGTTTGTGGGTATTGCTGTAAGCCCTCACGAGACTACAACCCGTCCACTAGAGACACCTAGGGGTTTAAAGGCTTGTTGCATAAGCTAAATGCAATCGTGATCCCTATGAAAGTGGCTTAGCTTAATTTTATTTTTATGTTATTTTATTTTGTGTTTTGCTCGAGGACTAGCAAAATGTTAGGTTTGCGGGTGTGATGAGTGGTAATTATATCATTATTTCCCATTCATTCGACCTAATATTTTGTATAGTTTCTTGAGTTTTATGAACGTTTTGATGTGTTTTTGTTTATTTTGCAGATAACAATAATATTGGGATTTAATGGAATAAACTCGAGGCTGAAACGATGAAATTTGGAGGAAAATGGTCAAAAACGAAATTTTACTATACGGGTCACGAAGTGCAGTCCTAAATTCCAATTTTGCACAAGTTTCGTATTTTGGCCATAACATTTTCATCCGATATCCGATTGAGCAGATTCAAGTTGCAGATCGAAGAAAACTTGAAGACCTACAACTTTGAAAGTTAAAATAATTTCGAATTCTGAAGTTTCCATGGCCGAAAGTGATGAAAAATCCAGTATAGTTTGAGTAATAACTATAGTTATTTTCAAAATATAAAATAAATAAAAAATAAAAATTGTCAAACTTCCACCAAACATGCTTGCATGTTTGGTGACATGTTTGATGCCATGTTTGGTAACATGTTTTGTGCCATGTTTGATGCCATGTTTGGTGCCCTGTTTGGTGGAGTAATCGGTGGAGCAATCGGTGGAGAAATTGGTGGAAGCCTTTAGATTTTCAGATAAATACCAAGCCATTTCATTTGTAATTCTCATGCTTTCCTTAGGTTTTTTTAAGGAATTTAAGGATTGCATCTTGTGTGTTTATTTTTAGTAATTTAATTTATATATTTTTATTTTCAGTAATAGTAGTAGTTTCTTTTTCTTCTCCTTTCTTTTATGTTTAGTAGTTAGATTTGCACTGGGGGAAGGGTGAAGCTTTTATTATTTTAATTTAGATTAATCACCCTTAATTATAATATGGTAATTATAATTCAAACTAAAAGGTTTACCGCCTTAATGGCTGATTTTATTAATTTGACATTATGTGACACCGCCTATATGGCTGGTCTTTAGGTGACAGATAATTACCGCCTATATGGCTGGTTTATGGATAAATAATGATACCCCTTTTATGGCTGGTTGGACTTAATTAAAATCTGACTTAATGAGGATACTGTCTATATGGTCGGTTGGTAATATAACTGATAAATTCCTTATTATAATAAGGGAGATTTCTAAATTGGAAATAGTAAAGGTGGATCCCCAACCCCAGCATTTAATTTTCATTCCAAGGAAGTGATGAAAGCCAATATTCACACACTTAATAATTGATTTTCTTTTTATTGGTAATTCTTTAGTTTGTTTATTGAGTCTTAAGCTTAATGCTTTTTGTTGCCTGATCACCAATAAGATTGATTTGGTAAACTTAAAATGAACTAGACAATGGATTTTAAGTTTCAGCCTTAGATTCAATAGGCCACGTTCTTCTTTGAGGATAGATAACCCTTTAATAGATTTCCTTACAGGATAGACATATACCTGTCGGGCGGGTGTAGCCACTATTGGAACTTGAACTTAATGAATCCAGGTAATTTGGTTGACATAGACATATGGTTCAATTGGGTTATACTGGGTATTTACGTCTGACCATCGACAGAGGCTTTTACATATTTTCGTGTTCCAGGTTAGCAAACTGATTTATTACACATATGTAAGAGAATCAATTCATCTTTAGAACAATATTGTGTGGAGTCACGACCCTAGATCTTTGAGTCTTTTCTTTTATTTTCCTTAGTATTTTCTTTTGACTCTGTTTTTATTTTAATTAGCAAATCCACATTCAACCAACCAAAAGCAATCAATTCCCTTCTCCTTATAATTAGATACATGTAATAAATAGTATCAATAATTAATAACAACAGTAGGAATTAAGTCCTCGTGGGATCGATATTTTTATACTACTTGAACGATATGTGCGCTTGCATTATACGGGTGTGATTACGTCGGTCATAGACAGAAGCACCGCCCAACATGCGATACACATGAGGCCGGTAAAGCAGAAGCTCCGGAGAATGAGACCTGAGTGGGTCGAGAAAGTCAGAGAGGAAGTCAAGAAGCAAATAGATGTGGGATTTCTAAAAGTGGTGAAGAACCCCGAGTGGTTGGCAAACATTGTGCTAGTGCCGAAGGAAGATGGGAAGATAATAATGTGTGGACTACCGAGACCTTAACAAAGCTTGTCCGAATGATGACTTTCTGTTACCTCATATAGATGCATTGGTTGATAGTGCGGGTTTATCTGTCATGTACTCATTCGCAGATGGGTTCTCAATATACAATCAAGTTCTTATGGCTGAAGAGGATAAGCATAAGACTGCCTTTGTCACGGAGTGGGATACATTTTGTTAGAAAGTGATGACATTCGGACTTAAGAATGTAGGAGCAACCTACGAACGGATGGCCACTACATTATTCCACGACTTGATGCATAATGAGATTGAGGTATATGTGGACAGCATGATGGTGAAGTCAGAAACAAGGAGCAGACATATAGAAGAACTGGAGAAATTCCTCAAACGATTCGATAAGTACAACCTGTGGTTAAATCCCAAGAAGTGCGTGTTCGGAATAACGTAAGGAACGTTACTAGGACACACTATCGAAATGGGCAGAATAGAAGTAGACCTTGAGAAGATCAAGGTGATCACAGAGATGCCTGCGGTAAAGACAGAGAAAGAAGTTAGAGGCTTCCTTGGGAAAATTCAGTATATCAGTTAGTCCATCGCCAAGTTGACGTCAGTGTGTGAGCCTATCTTCAAGTTGCTAAGGAAAGACCAACCAGTGAAATAGAATGAACAATGCTAAGAAGCTTTCGAAAAAATCAGAGAATATTTGGTGAAACCTTCTTTCTTAAAACCTCTGAGACCAGGCAAACCTTTGGTACTGTATTTCTCCATAGAACCCGAAGCGCTGGGGGCGATGATGGTACAAGCAGAAGAGACGCGAGTGGAGCATGTAGTTTACTACCTCAGTAAGAAGATGCTTCTGTACGAAGCCCGCTATTATGAAGTAGAGAAGATATGTTTGGTAGTAATATGGGTGCCCAGAAAGTTACGTCATTACTTCCAATCGTATAAGATCCAAGTGGTACAAATGGGAATTCCTTGAAAGATCTACATTCAGTGCCTTCGCTAGTCGGGAAGTTAGGCAGATGGTTGGTGTTGCTGACAGAATTTGACGTTGATTATCTCACTTCTAAAGTGATCAAAGGGCGAGGCGTGGCAAAGTTCCTGGCATTGCAACTGATAAAGGGAGATCAGTACAAGTTTGAATTCACAGATGAAGAAATCCAAGCAATAACAGTCCAATGATGGAAGATGTACTTTGACGGAGCGGTGAACTGTAAAGGAGCCGTAATAAAGATTGTGATAGTAACCCCCTGAAGGAGAAACCCTGCCTATAGCCAAGTGTTTGACGTTTAGAGTGACCAACAACATGGCTGAGTATGAAGCGTGTGCCTTCGGACTGACGGCACTGATAGCCTTGAAGGCTAAGAATATAGAAATCTATAGAGACTCGATGTTGGTAATCCGACAGATGCAAAGAGAATGGGAATTGAAGGAAGATCGGTTGAAATCGTACTTATTCCACCTTAGGAGTCTGGCACAGGCCCTCCTTGATTGTAAATTTCAGCATTTTCCACGAGAAGAGAATCAAATAACTGACGCATTAGTTACACTACCCGCGACTTGGCAAAATCCAGAGAAGTTGGTGATGAGACCTCTAGTGTTGACGACAGCAAGCAGACCCATCTACGAGATAGAAAGGATATTAGAAGTAGAGGTCGATGATGGGAAACCTTAGTATTACGACATTCAGAGATATCTAGAACATGGGGAATTTCCGGCAAATGCAAGCAGAAACGACAGAATAGCCATCCAAAGGTTGGCTTCTGAGTATGTGAGTTTGAAGGGAGAAGTTTACAAAAGACATGCGAATGGTATCCAGCTAAAATATCTGAAGAAGAAAGAGGCTCAGAAGGCAATGGAAGAAGTACATGTCGGAGTATGTGGACCACACATGAATGGGTTAAACTTGTCTCGTAAGATAGTGAGACAAGGCTTTTATTGGTCGACTATGGAAGCTGACTGCGCGAAGCTGGTAAAGCATTGTCATGATTGTCAAGCACACGGTAATTTAAATCACTTGACGCACACAGAGTTGCACTTGCTATCAGAGCCGTGGCCTTTCTCAGCATGGATAATTGATATGAATGGAGAAATTCGACTGCACGCATCGAATGGACATCGCTTCATAGTAGTGGCAGTAGACTACTTTTCAAAATGGGTGGAAGCCGAGTCATTTCACAACGTCACAGTAAAACAGATGGCAAAGTTCATAGCCCGAAACATCATTTATCGATATGAGATACCGCACCACGTAGTGACAGAAAACGAAATACAATTTCAAGGAGAAACAAAGGCAATGCTACAAAGGTACGAGATAGGACATCACAAGTTATCACCATACCGACCGCAGGTAAATGGGGCTATCGAGGCAGCCAATAAGATGATAAAGAATATGTTAACCAAGATGATAGAGAACTACAAAGATTGGGCTGACAAGCTACCATGTGCCCTGTGGGGATATAGAACTTCCGTAAGAACGGTAACATGAGCCACGTCTTATTCTTTAGTCTACGAAATGGAAGCGGCACTGTCGGGAGAAGTTGAGATACAGTCTATGCGGGTATTAGCGGAAGAGAATTACCTAAGCATGAATGGGCCTCGCAGAGGTTTTAACAGTTGGCATTACTCGATGAGAAGAGGATGAAGTCCTTATGTCACATGTAGTTATACTAGAAGAGGATGGCCCGAGCATTTAACAAGAAGGTGTGTCCTACCAAGATTAGAAATGGTGACCTAGTACTCAAGCAGTCGAAGCCGTCAATGACAGATCCGATAGGAAAATTCAGACTCAACTGGGAAGGACCCTAAATAGTCCAGAAAGTAATGGGAAATGAGGGAGTGAGGCTGTTAGATTTGGAAGGGAATGAGTTTACCGAGCCGATCAACCTTGACAGATTGAAGCTGTATTTTGCCTGAAGAATAGAAGACCTAACCCAACGTAGTAGGGAGTCTATTCATCCATGGATACACATAACACATTTGTATACATTTTTGTGTTTGTTCTGTTTTGTAATCACTGGTTTCAAATAAGAAAAAAGAAAACGGTAAAGGAAAGCCAACCAGAAGCAGCAACAGTACAGTGTCATCAGTTTCAAGAATGAATTAGTGTCAGTTTTGGGAAGGAATCCCAGGGTTGAGGCCTATATCAGTATTAGTTTCGAAAAGAATCCCAATGGGCGAAGCCCACATTTTCAGCAGTGGAAAGGAAGAATTCTGTGGAGTGAGTGAGTGAAAAAAAATAGAGAGAAAGAGAGAGAAGTCTTCGATGGTTAGGTATATGTCTGGTATGAAATTGTTTGCTGTAAGGTGAAACCTTAGAAATGATAAGTGTAAGATGACTAGTAGTAGAAGCCTGAGTGAGATGACTAGTTGAAGAGATTGTGGATCATTGAATGACCGTTTGCCTAGATGTCCATCCTGGTTTACTTATGCTATGATACATGATATGGTTGGAAATAAAGGAAAAAAATAGACCACCTATAACCGATAAGCGTGAAGCTACCCATGGGTGAGTATTAGGACCACTTTAAGGAGAAATGCTACCTTAAAGGGTAAGTGTGTTGAAAAAATAGAAAGAAAAGAGACAAAGAAAAAGAAAAAGAAAGAAGTTTAGAATGAAACGAAAGAAAATAAGAAGAAAACCATATAATATTGAGTGCGAGAAATTAATCACAGAGTATGATCAAGACATCTCGGTTGGTTAGACCCACTAATCCATTTCTCTGAGACAAAATCATCGAGTTGGCTTACTTAAGGATTAAGCTGCAAAAGAGCCTTGGCGCACACACACTAGGAGTCTAGTTCAGATCACTCATTCAGACGATCAGATTTCAGTGTATTAAGTATTTGAAGGTTCTATGGTTTCGACACGAAGCATCCGTTGAGGACGAAAATATGTTTAGCTATCAGGATTATCTCGTGAGAGGCAATACAATGTATTGATATGCAACATTACATCTGAATATCTACCTTGATCTAATGAAAAAGCAACAAATGACAGAAAGATGAACCGAGACTGGGGACGACCAGTCTCCCCTTCCTCATGTAGCACAGTTCGAGAATGAACCATCACATCAAGCAATGCCTCTGGGACGAGGTTTAGTATGCCGAGAAGGAAATTTCAAGAATGAAACATGGGTCGAGGCCCACATCAATATCAGTTTGGGTCGAGGCCCACATCAATATCAGTTTAGGGTGAGGCCCACATTAGTATCAGTCTGGGGGAGAGGCCCACATCAGTATCAATTTTTTGGATGAGTCCCAGGGTTGAGGCCCACACATCATTAGCACGTTGGGTATGGCACTCCGGGTATGGAGACACACATCATTAGCACGTCGGGTATGGCACTCTACGTATGGAGACACAACTGCGACACCTTGGGTATGGGGTTTAGCACACCAAATATGACACTCCGGGTATGGAGACACACATCATTAGCACACCGGGTATGGTATGGCACTCCGGGTATGGAGACACACATCATCAGCACGCCGGGTATAGTACTTTGGGTATAGAGACACACATCATCACACGCCGGGTATGGCACTCCGGGTATGAAGACACAACCGCGACACCTCGGGTATGGGGTTTAGCACGTCGGGTTTGGCACTCCGGGTATGGATACACACATCATTAGCACACCAGGTATGGCACTCTAGGTATGGAGATATACATCATCAGCACACCGGGTATGGCACTCTTGGTATGGAGACACAACCGAGACACCTATGGTAGCACGCCAAGTATGGAACTCTGGGTATGGAGACACAACCGTGACACCTCGGGTATGGGGTTTAGCACGCCGGGTATAGAAAGATAGCCCCGACAGCTCGAGCATGGGTTCAGCACGACATGTTGGAGACATGGCCACGACACCTCGGGTGTGGGGTTTAGTATGCCGGGTATGGCATAACCAAATCAACTCAATTCAAAGCAACAAGTAAGTCAAGTGGCAGCTGGCGAGCCAGGTAAATAAAAATGCATTGCATAACTTTGATAGGATTGTCATTGTCACACACTACACAAGTCCCATAAAAGTACGGGTGACTATAGGCACTGTATTTTTCCATGTAAGTCCCGATGATGAGTCTCGTATAGAGGCACTCCTCTTTAAGTTTTGGAAGTCGCAGGAAATAGACGTCGGAAGGAAAGAGTTAGAAATTGATACTTTTTTGGAATTAATTCGTTGGCCTAGCTTTGGTTTTGCTCGTTGGACCTCTGTTTTAAAGTTTATCCTCGGCCCAAACCCCTATAAGCCACACACCAAGCCCGCTCACCACCAAACCACACACCAAGCCCACCAAACACTAGCCAAATACACGCCCATTGCCTCTAACCCCACCCCCACCTCCTTCTAAAATAACAAAATCACACATTAAACACATGCTCAAATCAAATCAAATCATATTAAATCATAATCCTAATTAAAAGAGATCAAATCAAATCAAACCAAATCACTTCCCTAATTAGATAGATATTTTCCTTATAGCACACTAATTAAAATATTCCCCCTTAATTGCACAAATATTCCTTCCCTTCTGGCACAAGGTAAACCCTAACATTTGCGCATAAAAAGAAGCCTAAACTGACACATCAAACCCCTAGCTCATTCATGCAAATCACCCCCTAAAAAAAGCATTCACGCCCAAGCACTCCAGAAAATACTCTTCATTGCCGTGAACAAACCCTCGAGGAAAGCTCTCAACTTCACGCCTAATGACCTCATCCTGTAGCCCCTAACCTGCCCCCTTATTTCACCCAAATTTCCCTCTGAACTTCACACAGAACACCCCTCAACACAGCCCCTGACTCACGCCCAAACAACCCTCAAGACAACCCTCACATTCACGCCATCCAGCAACCGAAAAATACCCCAGAAACTGTCCAATAAATCACTGAAAAATCTGCCCCGAAACTCTCCAGTTTTGCCGCGCCAAACACCCCTGAACTGTACCCAGTTTTTCCAAGCAAAACTTTCCTGAACTGCACCCAGAAACTTGCGCAAAAGACCACTAAAACTGTCCAGAAACTGCCGCAAAACACCACTGTTTTGACCACTGAAACTGCCCCAAAATTCAGCCCCTAAAACCACCAAAACTATCCATAAAATACACCAAACACAGCAGCAAAACGGAGTAAAACAGCAGCCCAAAGCAGCGAAGAAGCTGGAGGAAAACTATGAACCAGTAAATTGGAAAAGTTACGAAGTATCAACCCTTCCGACGAAAGCGTAACGCACTTCCGCGAGACAACTTAAGAGGTTAGACCTGAGGGAACTTTTTTTATTTATTCTCGCACTTTCTTTCCGTTATTTATTTTATTTCATTGCATGTATATTATGGATTCATGAATGTTGTGGCCATGGGATGAATGAAATATGTGTTATCTCTTGTGGTATATCGGATGGAAACTCGGATGTAATTCTGTAGCCGAATCCGAATGGACGGTAGTGTGGTCTGTACTCGGGATACAATGCCACGTACCACTTGAGAGACACACATGTTTCGTTTCATCCAAATTTATGTTTATTCGTTGTTTATTAGAAATAGTATATTATTTTAATGCATGATTAGGTTGTTTAGTACGTTTTCTTTTATGCATGATTATATTGTTTATTTCCAAGCATGATTTATTTATTTCTCTTGCATTAGGAATTTAATTATGTCCCTTCTACGTTCATGTTTAGATTTTTATTTATTTATATTGTCATGTTTGTCGATTTAATACGTTCATGTGCTTGCGTGCTTGCCGTTATGCCGACTAACTTTTATGCATGCAAACTTAGATTTAGGCTTTATTTTTATGCATGCGAACTTAAACATAGGTTGTATGTAAACTTAGATGTAGGTTACTCTCGCATATGTAGGTTGCATAGACTTGGTTAAAATATTGCACAAATCTTTTTCATTACAAGTGGCATAAGTAAGGGACCATTTCCAACCCAACGGTTTTGAGATCTTCCCTTGCGAGGGGTGAGTGCGGTCTTAAATCATTGTCCCAGTTCACACTAGGTGGAGACTCCATTATTCTCTAATTTAGTCTCACATAGGCTATTTCGTACTCCCGATAAGGACGCGAGCCTAGAACAGCGTCGCCGATTTCTGTGTCCTATAGAAATAAAAAAGAATAAGGTAAAGAAACTTGACCCAAAACTAATTTGTTCGATTTTGAAAGTTTGATGATAAAATAGATATGTTAGCATGATAAGAGTTTCATATTGTTGATTGTTAGGTAAAGAAAGTGATTGTTGAAGTCAAGAACCCAAATTTTTAAAATTTTAAAGGGGTAGTTAAATCATGGATAATGAGATTAAATCATTATTTGAAGATGTTAATTTGATATAGAATATGTGAATTTAAAGCTCAATAAGTTGGTTTGTGCAAAAATTTTGTTATGGAAGTGTTTGTGGTG
This sequence comes from Zanthoxylum bungeanum, assembly GCA_019454045.1. NCBI lineage: Eukaryota > Viridiplantae > Streptophyta > Magnoliopsida > Sapindales > Rutaceae > Zanthoxylum > Zanthoxylum bungeanum. The sequence continues at coordinate 118,843 of SKCR01027395.1, forward strand.
CTTTTGGTGTAAGATGGAGTTTGAAGAAAACAAGCACAAAATCTTGGGAAACTATTTTTCATCACGATGTGCACTGGAAAAATGGCAGGACGTTTCTAGAATGTTGAGTGTCACGATGTGCAAGGCTTTGCATCGTGATGCGTGACTCAAACTATCCCAAACATAATTAAACCAGTCCGATTTCACCCTAGCATGTAAGAGACCAACCTAAGGGTCTCGTATCAATTGGTATACATATATTACATCTTAATATAAGTATGATACCTATCGGAGTGATAGAAACAACTTAAATAAATAAATTTAGCCTGATTCTGTAGTACATTTCTTAGTCTATTTCTAATCTAGTTTATCAAATGTAGATCATCACAGTAATCATAATTTTCTTCGCAAAGAAACCAGTTTCAGTAAAATTGTAAATCTGTAAGTGGACACTTTCCTTTCAATTGACTATCATTTTATTATTTTTCATATCAGACTTATTTTTATGCTTTAGGACGTTAGATTATTTTTATTACAGTTATTTCATCAAAGTTTATTATTTAAGTTATGTTTGAGAAAGAAACATTTTCAAATTATGATTTATGGTTTTGAGGCATAGGGGAAAAATCCATCTCAGTATGTAACTAGATACAGACATGGAATTGACAGATAACAAGTGCACATGTAGAAGACTGGAGGGCGGTGACATGTAACGCCCCCAGATCCTAGTTCAGGAATAAGGATGATAGATGCCCCTAGATCCTAGTTTCAGAGCTTGGAGGGTAGCATAGATCTGCACCCTTAGTTTTAGTTTCAGGGACATGAGTGGCATGCTTTGGGGGATAGCGATATGTAACGCCCCCATACGTCAGGTTTTTAGAGACAGAGATCGATTTTTAGAAATAATTTTTATTTCTGATGGAGATTTCAGAAAAGATTTTGAGAAATGAAAGATTTCAGAAACAACAGTTTTATAAGAAACTTTTAGAAAAAATAAGTTTTGCAGAATGAGTTCAGACGGATTTTCAGAAAGAAGCCTAGAGAGTTCTCGTATAAAGCTATTTCTTGAACTTTTGTTTTAGAACCAAATATTTATAATTGTATTTTAGTTTTCATCCACTCACGTAGATCGTACGACGGTCTAATCCTTCACTCCCAGTTTCTTGGTTTTACAGGTATACCCGGAGGACGAGCTTGAGAGGACGGATACTGTGCAGTCACTAGGGTATATAGTTCACCTGTTCAGGTCAGCGAGAGTAAAAGTCCAGTTAGAGTCAAGTAAAAGTTATATATTAAGTCTTTGGCTATTTGATTGTCATTGTAAAAGTAAGTGCTAATGAGTACACAGTTATTAATGTTGAGTTTGCATATTATGTTATTAAGTTTGGTCTACGGTCCCAAACATAAGATATTTAAATAGAGAAAAGAGTATAAGTATTGTTCATGGTTAGAGAGTAAAAGGCTCAGGGGAATAGTACCGTTTATTCCCTTCTGGTAGCATCCCTCGGATTGAGGATGTTACATTTTCATTTTAGAATTAATAGTATTTCAAATAATTACTAAAGTTAATGAACGTGTTGTAGAATTTTTTAATTTTTTAATTAATTTTTATTTAAAATTGTGTTTAATGTTTCGATTTCGTTTTTACTTAAAATTCTTTAAGTTATATTCAATGTTCTTGATTATGGATTGAATTCTTTGTTAGTAAAAAAATATACTAACATGATTATGTAATTCCAAAAGTGAATACATTGAGATGAAACAACACAAGTGAATTAGCATAAGTTAAAAATCTTGAAATCTACTTAGAAATTTCATTAATTACATATGTAATGAGCTTGTGGATGAATTTTTAATTAGAATAAAAGTGAATTATTAAAGTTAACGAGCATGGAGATAAATTTTTTTAATTTTGGTTTCACTTACAATTTATATTCATTACGGAAGTTAATAAGCATTAAGATGAATTTTTTTTAGTTGATATTTATTACAAATGTTGAGAATTACTAAAGTTAATGAGCATGTAGATGAATATATATATATATATATATATATATATATATTTCTATTTTTATTTATTATTTATATACACTTATATTTTTGTTAATCACACATTTATTTATAATAAAAGATGGGTCTATGAACTTAAGTTTCAAATTTATTGGTTTTGTTAATTACGTGTTAATAATTAAAATAACATGTTCAGTGGTTTTACTTGCTCTTCATGAACTACTTTTTTCTCAAATTTTCTCTCCAGAAGCTATTTCATCTAAAAAAAAAACTCTCTCTCCATAGAAAGTAGCAGAATGTGGTAAAATGGACTGATGGAGAAATAATTGAAGTTATTTTGAGAGCTTATAAATTCAGAAGAGGACAGCCTAAAAAAGGATCCCAAAATTGATAAACTAAAATAATTATGCTTATTTCAATTAATTCCAGCACTGTAGTTATATTATGTAGTTAATCTTTTTAATTTTTTTGTAATTAGATTGATTAATTTGATTTAATCCATAAAGACTTCCTTTCCAAAAGCTTTTTCATTACTTTTCTTTATTAGAATCCTCCAAAAATATAATTGTCTATCCCGTTCAAACTTTAAGGAACTGAAAAATTTCACAATCGTTTGATTAAAAGTAAACTTTTAATCCAATTCTGTTGAGAATTTATTGCTCTGACACGTAGGAGCATAAAATTTCAAGGAATCCTATCAGTATCTCAAGTGACATTTGAAAACGAAAAATGCACAAAATTCGCTACACTTTGAATCTCTAAGAATTTATTTGGTGATTACTCTAATAAACTACAACATGCAAATCCAAAAAATAACCACATAAGAAAACAACACAATAATCACTCAAAAGGGAAAAATAATGACTATGTTGATGCGCTTATCATCAAGTTGTGTTGTTGTTAGGGTTGGTGCTTTGAGCGCCAATTTTTTAGTATTTTTCCCTATAAATACTCTTGTGTATATTTTATTATTGAATAAAATAAACAGTTTTCATAATATAAATTCTTTTATTATATGGTAAAAACGTAAATGATAATAAAGTGATTGGTTATAATACAGTTGTAAAAACGTCACAACTGACATTGAGAAGTATCATAACAGTATCATTCTTTACAGTTCCTAGTCAAGGTTGACAATTACTTGGTCAGTAAGTAAACCTGTTGAGATCGGTACGTGTCATATATTAATATGATGGATTCTAATGGTTTCTCAATGAACCATGAGTCTTAGGAGACTCATAGAGACACGTATGTGTTTATATCGAATAAACATTGAACTACTCACTGAAGATTCTTAATATATGTTACACCAACATCAATAATAATCTTCTCGGGTTGAGTGAGCATAATGATCCTTCAACTTGAGATACCACTGTGGATATATGAGACATCATCCACACTTTGATGGTAGTCAAGTCACCGATCTATTTAGATCAGATCTCTGCCTATTCATTGGGTGTGGACTGATCCTAGGATATTTTGTGCGTATCAAGATAGGATCTGTCAGTTCTGTGTATATAGCAAAAGTATCCATTATGGAATTAGAAATCTGTTAAATCCATTGGCTCGTGGTACATTGTAGAAATTAGTTCTAAATTTTATTTAAAATATTGCTAATAGAATGGTCGATGGATTGTACCTATAGAGATTTGACATGTATATATATCTCTCTCTAGGATAATCCCGACACTTGTGACAAAATGATTATATGTATGCAGTGATCTCGACCTGTATGGTGCAGATATTTTATCCGTATTCGTCATAATTTACGAGTGAGTAGATTATGGACATGAAATTGGATTTCGTGACAGATATGTCGTAATCTAGAGAGTCTCACTAATGAGATATACTCGTAGGGCACTATGACAACTTTTTTACATAATAATGATTATTTATAAGTCATTTAATGATTAAACGAAGATACACGCGTTTGAGATCTTTCGGTTATTTATTAAATGTCGAATTGTGATATTTGACATTCATTATTAATATATGTATTTTAATTATTTAATGGAAATATAATACACATATTTGAGATATTTGTATTTATTTATTTGATTATTCAAATGTTGATAATTAAATTAATTAAATAATTAATATCTAGTTTACTTTATTAAAGTAAGTTAAATGACATTTTTTGATTGGATTTTATGGCCAAGTTTGATTGTTTTAAATGGCAGGATTAAATTGGTTTATTTGTGATAAATATCAAATTGTTTGATGATTTTTTTACCACAAATATTTATTAAATCATTTTCCAATTAGTGAAACAAAAATAAACATAAGGCTTATATTTATTTCCTCATTTTTTGGTAATTCTTGAAAATATATAAATCCTTGTTTTTTTTTTTGGTTTCATAATCTAAGAACCTTAAAAATCTAAATACAAAGAGAGAAAGAGAGGAAAAAGAGAAAGAAAGAAGAAAAGGCTTGGATTTTTGGAAATTTGGTAAGTTTTTTCTTATTTTCTTCATTATGAAAATTGTTTCTAAGATCCCAGGCTTTAATATGTGTAGCTTAGTTTTTCCTCTACTTTCTTGTGGATTTATTTTGATGATTGGGAGCTTGATTGAAATATGGAAGCATGTATATTAATTAAGAATGCTTGAAATTATTTTTAAGCTCTCTTTTTGCCATGTGATGGTTAGTTTCCATTCTAGAGTTTCTTAATCACTCATAAATGATCTAGAATTATTCTTGAGTTGTTTCATGATGGTGAGACTTGTTTGGTGTTGTGGGAAATGAATTAAAGTGTTGGATTTAATTAATTTGGTGTTAATTTGTCAATTTATTGAATTGTAAAATTAGGGTTCATAACCCACTCCAAATTTGGGGCTTTTCATATATGTGATGTAATTTGATGTATATATTATGTGTATTAAATTTGGGAATTTTCAGATTTGATCTTGACATGTTTTGAACAAAAATGACCAAATTATAAATTCTTAAAAATATGGGGACCATTTGGCAATTTCTGGGAAATCAGTTTCTTTGAGTTGAAAATTTTATTTTCATGTATTAAACAAGCATAAATCATTTTAGGATTGATTTGGAATCAATTATAATTGTATTTAACAATTTAGGACTAAAATGATAAAAGTATAAAGTTTTGAGGCTAAATGGCAAATACCAAAAAATTTGATTTTTGGGTAAAAATTTCATTTTTTTAAGTATTGAGTAATTCAAATAAATTATTTTGTTTTCATTACCCAAGAAAAAGTATTGAAATTCGAAAAAATTTGATTTTCCATGTTCCTCTGGGTTTACCCGAATTGCCATCCAAAACCTCAATAAAAATGGTATCATGGCAGGTCTGAACCTGAACACATGATATGAATATGCCTTTAAATTCAATGTTTAATTATGTTCTTACTTGATACATACTTTTATTTATTTAATTTGATTAGATTAAATACGTATCATCTTTGCGGAAAATCCCTAATTAATAAGGTTATAAAAGTAATATGTATTTGGATGCATATTTCTTAGTTCGTCTTGTCAATATGGTTTGCGGATATCTGTTCTATGGATGAATCCGAGATCGTACCAAAGTAGTGAGGGTTTAGTTGATAGAAACTTATCCATACTGGATGTATATGTGATACTAGATAAGTTCAAGCGCGAAAGCGGAAATCTTGAATATGACAGGACTACGCAAGTATCTTGAATTTATCATTGACAAGTTTAACCTTGGTACCCCTCCTTGTGGACATGCCAAAGTTTTCACAATGAGAAACGACTAGGAACGGAACCCAGGAGTCACTATTTAGTGATTGACAATGAGTTGTCTACCTAATGAATATACGTAGGCGAGATCGTGCCAAAGCTGTGAGCTGAAATATATTCTTTGGATCCACCTCTCGCTATTATATTTAATTTGATTAATTATTTTTTTACATTTTATTTGTGGATTACAGTATTGTATGTAATTGTGAGGGGCATTTTTAGATTAAAAATCCATGATCTATTTATGCTTTGTTTATTTTTATATTTTGTGAAACTGTTTAGTCTGCTAATCGTTTTTCGCTATCTATATGATAGATTTACGATGGCGGCACCTGCTTCTAATCCTTTTGCTTGTATACTAGATATGAACAAGCTTATGTGTTAGAAGATCCGTTACCACTTGCCATAATAGATGATGCAACAACAGAGGAACATGAAACTCTCTAAAAATAGAGAGATGATGATAGAAGAGTCAAATCATTTATTCTCAGTTCCTTGGCACTGGAGCTTAAGAGGAAATATTTTGGATTGTATTGTTGGACAATTATGACCCATAGTGTCACTATTTGTACAGATCATAGTGTTGTTGTACAAATTAACTATGTGACAAAGGAGATTGCTCTCTTATCATTTGTGATTAGATCACCTAGATGTATAAATGATAGGAGGTACTTATGATTAGTTCCTGGATTAAGATTATATGAGACAGTATCAATCCACGAAGGTATAATCATTAAATATCCCTAGTCATAGTATTATCGAGATTGGACATCGATAAATGCGTAAAAGACTAGTATTACACTTGTACGCGTTGTGAGGGCACAATAGCATAGTTCTCATATATTTGGGTATTGGATACTCATGTAAGTGTAATAGGAGGTTGTGTTTTACCGATAGTACGAAAAACAGCTTCGCTCTGGATAGACCCATTCGCAATTCCATTGGTAGTATGACTATGTGTCTATGGAAGTTCGAAATCAGGGTAAGTGTATTTGGTCTTAACCTGAGACTTGCATCGCTAATACTTGCGACAATCAATATGCTTTGGTTTTGGTCGTCCAGGGCTTTAACAGGTTCTATGTACGCCTCTACGGGGTATATTGAGAATCGTAGTGTATTGGGTGTGATGTCAAGACGGAAGTATCACTCTAGTCATAGTGGAGATGATGTCACGTAAGATACGGTACTAGTACTCTTAAGTACTGCAGTCATCGGGATATTATGACTAGGTCATGTATATCCAATTATAGAGACTAGTTACCAGACATCCGACATGTGCTTCGTACGAGGCAGACATAATTCCAGCCCCAGGCCTAGCACGTGAAATCCGAAGTTGGATTGACATACACGATACTACGTATTCTACGCCTGATATAGATCGCTTATCCCTGTAAGCATGTTTCTATAGAATTGGGTAGGCATGGCGCTTTGTTAGAAGCCATCCTTGTCTTGTAAATCGGTAAAAATGTAGTACTAAGTACGCACATATTCGGATAGTCTGATAACCGAATTTACTGCCAAAATATCCAGGGATCTCATGGGTCGCTTCCCGAAGATTCACCGATGACGTATGACTCGCACTTTAATTAATCTGGGATTAATTTGATGAGAGAGAAAATTAATATGGGATTAATTACGGAGATATTTTATCTAGGATAAAATATCATTTAAAGAGGGAGAATGATTAATTTGGAATTAATAGATAAATTAATATATTCGATATATTAAACGAAATTGGATTTCGACGCGAAATTAAAATTACATTTTAATTCAGGCGAACGAGTTAATTTAGAATTAATTCGTTAGCGCCGTGAATAGTAATTATGATAGGCATGATTATTTAATTAAATTAGATTTAATTACGACGCAACGGAAAATTCATTAATTTGGAATTAGCGAACCCGAGCCCGGGATTATTTACGAGCGCATTCGTATTTCGAATTCGAGTGCGGCACACAAGTCAAATCAAGTGTCAAATCATTACTCACATCATGCGTCAAATCGCTAGTCACTTCAAGCGTCAAATCACTTGTCACTTTGAGTGATGTGACTTGACAACTTGATTGAAATGAATAGTGATGGAAGTTGATGGCATGATAGATATTTAATATATTTAAATGTTTAGTATTTGTTTTGATTTTAGAAATTAATTAATTGATTTTTTGAAAAAAAAAAAAAAGTGGTATTAGATACACTTTTTCAAGAATCCATCACACAACACACACTCTCTCATTCCTCTCCTCTATCTCACGCTCAAAGGGCTTCATTTTCTTCTTCTTTCACTGCCCACTACCGAGAGTTAAGGAGAAGCAAAAGTGATGATTTTGTTGCAAAATCAATGTGCTAGCACACATCCGGAGTCATCCGTAGGTGATAAGGAAACCCACCCATGTGCTTGGAATCACCATAAACCAAAGCTTGGAGCTTGAAGGACCTCACATGGCCGAATCTTGAGGAAGAAAAACAGTGGACTGCCATGACTTGGAGGAGGCAGAAAATTGATTTTTGTTGTCCACCTCATCGCTCAACCGCTCGATGTAAGTATTCCGTGACTTTCTTCGATGTATTCACATATGTTTTATGCTTGATAATCGATCCTTGGGACTTAGATGTTTCCCAACATGTATGACGCATATACTATGATGATGTGGCTGTGAGAATCCTTTATGAACCAAGAACATGTCTCGGTTCATAAAATTACAATGGAACTGTTCCATGCTAAACTTGAATATCAAAAGGTTGTGAGCCCTTACGTGCTACATCTGATTGATTTGATTGAACAGTTGAGGCGCTATAATTCCCCTCTAAATGACACTTTAGGACGAAATGTCATACTTGGATCTCTCCCACCATCATGTCGCCAATTTATGATGTATTTCAAAATGAATGGGATTAACTGTTCTTATCAGGAGCTACATAAGATGTTGCAAACTGCGGAGGAAGAATTAAGGAATGGAGTATTGACTCATTCTCTTAAACCCACTGCTCTTTTTGTTTCCTCCCAATCTAAACAGAAAGGTAAGAAAAAGATCAAATCTTCCACTACAGGGTAAGATAGCTAAACCGAAGAGAGCTGTCGAAGATAAATTCCACCACTATAGCAAGATCGGCAATGGAAGAGGAACTGTCCTGATTACCTGACCCAGATCAGAAAGGAAAGAGCATCTACTTCAAGTAGTTTTATTTTCCCATTATTGATATCTCATTAGCTTGTGAAGTTTCTTTGATTGTTAGTTCGTTGCCAACTGTTTCTCCATTCTCGAGCCTGATAAGTGATCTGCCATTTGGTTTTCTATCCCTTTTTTATTTCAGATCTCCACGTCAAATTCTTACAGTATAAGCACCCAACGGATCAATCTGGGTTTGGCATCTTTCTCTACGATCAAGTATTTTATTACTAAATGATCTGTGTAGACCACTACCTTGGGACCCAACAGATAGGAGCGGAATTTATCAAAAGCGAACACAACTAGAAGCAACTCCTTTTTCAGTGGTTTTATAGTTGAGTTCAGCTTCATTCAGAGTTCTTCTGGAGTAGTAAATGGCATGGAAAATTTTTGCTTTACGTTGTCCCAAAACTGCACCTACAATAAAATCACTAGCATCGTACATAACCTCAAATAGAATGTTTCAGGTCGGTGCTACTATGATAGGGGTAGAGACCAGCTTCTATTTTAAGATTTCAAAAGCTTCGTGGCATTCTTTGATGATGCTAAAAGGCATGTCTTTCTCCAGCAGATTGCACAAATGTTTCACAATCTTGGAGAAGTCTTTAATAAATTTCCTGTAAAAGCTTGCATGTTCGAGAAAACTCTGAATCTCTTAACTGATGTTGGTGGATGTAGTTTTTCAATTGTCTCGATCTTTGTTTTTTCTACCTTAATTCTCTTTTGTCAGATCCGATGTCCCAGCATAATGCCTTCCTGTACCACAAAGTGGTATTTTTCCCAGTATAATACTAGGTTGGTATCTTCGTAACTTTGTAACACATTTTACAGATTTTGAAAGTAGTGGTCGAAAGAGTCTCCAAACATAGAGAAATCATACATGAAGACCTCCATACTTTGTTCCAACATGTCTGAGAAGATGGCCATCATACAATGTTGAAATGTGGCAGGAGCATTACATAGTCCAAATGACATTCTGCGGAAAGCAAAAGTACCATACGGGCATGTAAAAGTAATTTTCTCTTAATCTTCTAGGGCGATGGCAATCTAATTATACCCCGAGTATCCATTTAAAAAATAATAAAACTCATGTCTTTCTAATCTCTCTAACAACTGGTCAATGAATGGCAGTGAAAATTGATATTTCCTTGTTGATTTATTCAGTTTCGTGTAGTCCATGCATACTCTTCATCCAGTCATTGTTCATGTTGGAATCAGCTTGTTCTTTTCATGTGTGACTATTGTAATTCCTTCTTTCTTTGGCACACATTGCATAGGACTCACCTACCTGTTGTCAGAGATGGGGTAAATGATGCCAGCATCCAACCATTTGATAATTTCTTTCTTCATGACCGTCTTCATGATTGGATTTTGTCTTCATTGATGCTCTATTGTGGCTTTGTACTCATCATTCATCAGAATCTTATGCATAAAAAATGATGGACTAATGCCTCGAATATCTGCTATAGTCCAGCCAGTGGCTTTCTTATGTTCTCGTAACACTCTCAGCAACCTTTCTTCCGGCTCCCACGTTAGCGACGAAGAAATAATCACAGGTAAATCAGAGCAGTTTCCTAAGAATGCATACCTGAGATGGCTCGGAAGTAGCTTCAAGTCTAGCTGCCATGGTTCTTCAATCGAGGGCTTGATTCACTATTTTTTCCTGTAGTTCCAAACTTTCCACATGTGGTGTCGATTTGAAGCGAAATTGTCTATCAAAATAGTTGATACATTCCCAAATTTCGTCAACTAGCGCGCTGTCAGTCAAATTGGTGATGCAAGCATCAATTTTATCCGTGGAAAGTTACATTGCATCAGTATTCTAAATGATACTATCTACAACATCAATTCTGAAACATTCCTCTTCTTTTTCATCAATCGGGAATTTCATGGCTTTGAAAACATTGAATGTAACTTCTTGGTCCTTCACTTTCTTGGTCCTTCACTTTCTTGGTTAGTTCTCCTTTTTGTACATCAATAATAGTTCGACCTGTAGCCAAGAACGGTTTCCCGAGGATGATAGGTACATATTTATCTTCTTCCATATCAAGGATAATGAAATCTGATTGGAGAGTGAGTTTATCGACTTTGACCAACATATCTTCAACTACACCTCTTAGAAATACGAGCGTTCTATCAACAAGTTGCAGAGAGACTCAAGTGGGAATTGCTTCTCCAATCTGTAGTTTCATGTAGATCGAAAAAGGCATCAAATTAACACTAACACCTAAATCACACAAAGCTTTACCGATGTAATGTTCTCTTATGGTGCATGGGGCAGTGAAACTATCAGGATCTTTCAACTTTGGGGGAAGTTTCCTTTGAATGATGGCGCTGCATTCTTCTGTCAATGCTACTATCTTGTAATCTCTTAATCTCAGCTTTTGTGACAGAATGTCTTTCATGAATTTGACATAACTGGGCATTTGTTCCAACACTTCTGCAAATGTAATGTTAAAATGTAGTTTTTTGAAGACCTCCAAGAATCGAGCAAACTGCTTGTCTAGTTTTTTTTTTAGAGACGCTAAGGAAAAGGTGGAGATTGAGTGAATCTTTCTTGATCTTTTTCCTTTGCTTCTTTTTCCTCCATTTGTGGCTCAATTTCATTTTTTTCGTTTGGAATTTCCTCAGTGGATATCTTGACTCTAATAGCTTTGTTGATTTCAGTACCGCTTTTAAAAATAATGGCTTAACATTGCTCTTTCCCTTTGTTCCTTAGATTTGGTTCTGTGTTGCTATGCAGGTTACCTGGCGATCTATAACTTTGAGCATTGGTCAGATGTCCAATTTGATTTTCTGGTGCCTTTATAGATGTTGATTGGCTTTGAAATATAGCATCATATTTTTTTTTAACTAAGCTAACACTTCCGCTATTCCTGGTTCTTTTTCATGCTCTTGGCCTTTATTTTGCTGTTGGAATCCGGGTGGTGGATTGTTCCTTTGCCCTGAATTATTACTGCATGCGAAATTGGGGTGATTCCTCCAACCTGGGTTGTAGATGTTGGAATATAGATTGTTTCCCTACTTGTTGAAATTGTTGACATAATTCACCGTCTCATCATATTGGTTGAATGATTCTGACTCCGGTGCTCTTCCATATGGTGAACTTGTGGATCCAATTGTCCCTTGCATGCTAAGAGTTTCCATGAATTTGCATATATGATCCAGATTGGCATTCACTGCTTCGTTGACTCCAACTTCATAAATTAATGTGATTCATTGCATCATGCTCCTTTCTGTTGGCCCCAAAGAATTATTGTTGGCCATTTCTTCAATTAGGTCCCAGACCTGATATTCTCTTTTTGCCATAGCTCCTGCAACAGCAGCATTAATTGTGGTTCTCATTAATCCAGAAACTCCACTGTATAAGGTTTTGACTTGTTGCCACATTGTAGAAGGTTTGGACTTGTAGCCACTTTTCTATCTCATGGTGAGTACATTTCTAGAGTAACTCCTTATATCTTTCCCAAGCTTCGTAGAGAAATTATGACTCATGTTGCAAAAAAGATGTGATGTCATTTCTCAGTTTTGTAGTTCTGGCTGGTGGAAAGTACTTTGCAAGGAATTTGGTGGCTAGAGTCTTTTAAGTTATGATGAAACCTGCAGGTAGTGAATATAGCGAAGTCTTAGCTCTGTCTTTCAAGGAATATGGGAAAATACGCAGTCTCATTGCTTCTACAGCTGCTCGGTTGTAATTGAAAGTGTTAGAAACTTCCAGAAAGTTGCTGATGTGGGCATTAGGATCTTCAGTTGCATTCCCCCCAAAGTGAACTGACTGTTGTATCATCTGAATGCATGTTTTATTGTCACACATATTTGTTGATAAGAGAGGAAGCACAATACAAGAAATGAAGCCGTCAACCACCGGAATAGTTCTGTCTTGATTGGGAATTGGTAATGCAACTTCCAAAGGTTCAGGTTCCATGTTGATAATTGTTTGTTGGCCATCTCACATTTCGCTTCTCAACTGTCTGATAGTTCTTTCAATTTTTTGGTCAAGCGAATGGATTTCAAAGCTGCTAGTTCATCTCATGTAGTGTTTGAGAACCTATAACCAAAGAAAATATAAATATTAAATAAAAATAAATTATACACAAGTAAAGATATCTAACCCCAAATTTAATAGTAAAAGATAAATAAGTCACCAGTAACGGCGTCAAAAACTTAATCGGCGTGATCATAAATGTATAACGCAAGCGCACGTATCGTTCAAGTAGTATAAAATGTATCGATCCCATGAGGACTTAATATCGAAGCTATTAATTTATGAAGCAAAATATTTACGAGTATCTAATAGATTGGTTGTTTGACTGAATGGTGACTTTAAACTAAAACAAGTAAATAAAATAGTGTGAAAGTGAATTAAAGGCAAAATCAATATTATTAAACTATCTTGGATTGTGAATCCTTCCAATATCTTTTAAAGATGAAGTGGTTATCTCATGTTTGTGCAATATATTGGTTTACTAACCTGGAACATGAAATTATGCAAAAACCTCAGTCAATGGTCAGATGCAATTACCCAGTGTAACCCAATAAATCATATATATAGATGTTAACTAAGTTTCCTGAATTCATTAAGATTAAGTTCCAATTGTGGCTATCCTCACCCGGAAAGAAATCTATTAAGGGTTATATTAAGGTTTATCTATCCTTAAGGAAGATCTTGGACTATTAAGTCTAAGGCTGAAACCTAAACTTATTTCGTCAAGTTTATTTTAAGTTTACCACATCAATTTTGTTAATGGACAGTTAAAAAGAAGCATTAAGCTTAAGACATAATAAATAAACCTTTAAATTACCCAAGACATGAAATAACTCCTTATAAACTGATGATATTGGACTTCATTACACCTCTAGATAACATGTTGAGTTACAAAATATACTTATGATTACTAAACATTTAAATTAAAAAAAAAACTTAAAAAATAATATGGAGATAAATAAAAGTAAAATTACAATAATGAAAGAAAATATTGGGGTTAGAGGATCCATTTTTAATATTTCAAAGTTAGAAATCTCTCTTATTGTCAATCTTTATCGATTAATTAATTATATTTAACCTGACTATAAAGGCGGAAATTCTATTTGTCTTAATTAAGTCCAACCGAGCATATAGGAGGTAACAAGCTTACTTCCAAAACCGACCACGTAGAAGGAAACTACGTCTAGAATGTAAAATCGACCATATAGGCGGTAAATAAGGTTGTCATCTAAATTGGCCATATATGCGGTAACTAATTAATCCAAATTTTAATTAAAATAAAGAAGATTAATCTAATTTATTATATGAAAAGTCTCACACTTTCACCCCAGTAGAATGAGATTACCTGCTCATGCTGTAAATGAAAACAAACAAACTTTTATTAATTAAATCAATAAGGAAATACAAAAAAACTTAAATAAATATACAAGACATTTTTCTTTAGGTTTTCTTGGTGAAATTCCTCCAAAAAAAACTTGAAAAATTTACAATGTTTAGCTTGGTATTTATAGGCAAATGTAAAGGCTTCCACCAACTTCTCCACCAATTGCTCCACCAAACATGGAACCAAACATGACATCAAATCCTCCACCAAACATAGTTTGACAATTTTCATTTTGCATTTTTTTATTTTTTTATTTTGAAAATGACTTTAATAATTACACACAACACACTTTCAGATATTTTATCAATTTCGATCATGGAAGTATCAGAATCGAAATTATTATGAACTTCAAATTTGTAGATCTTTTCATCTTCTTTAATATGGAATTTGAATCACCTCAATCCAATATCAGAGTAAAAAGTTATAGCTAAAATATGACAATTACACAAAGTTAGCATTTCTGAATTTGTACTTCGTTAGAACGTCATTTCAAGTTTTCAATCTCCAAAATCAAAATGTCAAGTCCATTTTTTGCCCTTATTTGTTCAACATTTCGTCCTAATTGATTCCATTAAGTCTCGATTTTATTTTATCTGTAAAATAAACTAAAACACATCAAAACATTCATAAAACCCAAGAAACTATACAAAATATTAGATCAAACAAGTGGGAAATAACAATATTTTTACCACTCATAAGATATAATGTAAATATTAAGAATAGTTCTTTATATTTATATGATAGATATAATGTTCAAATCCTTATTTTTCCAAATGAGCATGGTCATTACATTTTTCATACCTCACAAGATATCTTTAATGGTGGAATTAATAAATGTAAAGTATCTTATATAAATTTTAGTAAATTATGGCATATGAGGTTGGGTCATATAGGCGTGAAATGCCAAACCCTATTGGTTAGGAGTGGTTTGATAAAAGATCTTACTATTGAATGTTATCCAACTTGTGAATCTTGCATTCGTGGTAAAATGACCAAAGCCCCATTTTCGGGTGGAGGACACCGAGCCGCTGACTTATTAGAACTAATACATTCTGATGTATGTGGTCTCTTGAGTCACACTTCTCATAGTGGTTTTTCGTACTTCGTTATGATCTGTCACGGTATAGTTATGTTTATTTGATGAAAAAAAAATCGGAAACCTTTGAAAAGTTCAAAGAATTCCGAAATGAAATGGAAAAATAGAATGGTAAATATATTAAATGTCTATGATTTGATCGAGACGGTGAATATATGAGTGGTGAGTTCACCGATTATTTAAAGGAGAATGAGATTCTCGCTCAATATACTCCTCCAAGTACTCCATATCATAATGGAGTGTATGAAAAGAGAAATTAGACTTTATTAGATATGGTTCCATCGATGTTGAGTTTTACAAATTTGCCTTATTATTTATGTGATTATGCTCTTTTAACTACTGCTCATCTTTTGAATAAGATTTCTTCAAAAGGTGTTCCTATGACTCCGTATCAGATATGGACTGGTAGGAAACCGAATCTTCATTATATTAAGATTTGGGGCTGTCATGCCTATGTCAGGATGGCTCAGTAAGATAAGATTTCCCCTCGAGAGTAAAAGTTAAGGTTTGTTAGATATCCTTCAAATACGAAAGGATATTTGTTGTATAATACCGAGTGTCGAAATGTGTTCGTAAATCAGTTCACAAAATTTCTAAGGGAAGAATTTTGTCTGAAGGAGGAATCATAGAAAGGTTGAAATTGATGAAGTACAACCTGGATCCAATGAACCAGTGGAAGAACATGATGTTCAAATAGATGAAGAGCCTTCAACACACACACTTCGTAGGTCTCAAAGGGTGTCTAGACCTCCTGAACACTTGTATATAATACAAGAAAAGAGTCTGAATGTTCTCTTAGTCGAAGAGACTGACCCTAATACCTACAAAGAAGCGATGTTGGAAATCGACTCCGTGAAGTGGCAATAGGCCATGAAATTAGAGTTAGAGTCTATACATCATAATCAAGTTTGAGACTTGGTTCATGTTCTTATCGGTAGTAAATGGGTTTAATAAAGGAAACGTGGGCCTGACGAAAGGTTGAAACTTTTAAGTCCATACTGGTAGCTAAAGGTTTCACACAGCGACTTAGTGTCGACTCTGATGGAATTTTTTTTCCAATTACGATGCTAAAGTCTATCAGGATTTTAATGTCTATTACTGCTAACCGGCGTTGTCACATGCGTATAACGCAAGCGCACGTATCGTTCATGTAGTATAAAAAGTACCAATCCCACGAGGAATTATTACTTAATCTATTAATTTTATGAGGCCAAATGATTACTAGTATCTATTAGATTGATGGATTGATTGAAACAGTGACTTTAAAATTAAAACAAGTAAATAAAAAGACGTAAAAGTAAATTGGGAAAATTCAAATTTATAAAACTATCCAGGGTTGTGAATTTTTCCAATATCTTTTAAAAGATGAAGTTATTATTTAATGTTTATGCAATATATTGGTTTATTAAGCTGGAACACGAAAATATGTAAAAGCCTCTTCTGATGGTCAGATATAAATACCCAGTGTAACCTAATTAATCATATTCATATGTCAACCAATTTACCTAAATTCATTAAGATTAAGTTCCAATTATGGTTACCCCCGCCCGACAGGTATATTCATATCATGTAAGGAAATCTATTAAAGGGTTATCTATCCGCAAGGAAGATCGTGGGTTATTAAGTCTAGGGTCTTAAACCTAAAATCCATTTTCCAAGTTCATTTTAAGTTTTCCAGTTCAATCTTATTAATGGCCAGTTAAAAAGAAGCAATAAGACTAAGGCTCAATAAATAAACCATTATATTACCCAAACCGTACAACAACCCCTTATTAACCAATGATATTGGAATTCGGTACAACCCTACATAATGGACTTAGCTATGACACATATCTAAGGCTAAGAATAGCTTAAATAAAATAAAAGACATAAAGTAAATGCTGAAAATTAAATAAAGTAAATGCTGGAAATTAAAAAAAATAAAAGTACAACAAAATAAAATATTGGGGTTAGAAGACCCACATTTAATATTTCAAATTAGAAATCTCTCTTATTCTCAATGCTTATCGATTAATTAACCAGACCATAAAGGCGGTAATTTCATTTTTCTCAATTAAATCCAACCGACCATATAGGCGGTAATAAGGTTATTACCCTAAACCGACCATATAGGAGGTAACTACGTCTGAAATGAAAAACTGACCATATAGGCGGTAATAAGGTTTTCACCTAAACCGGCCATTTAGACTGTAACTAATTATTCCAAATTTTAATTAAATAACTAATTATTCCAAATTTTAATTAAAATAAAGGAGATTAATCTAATTTATTATATTAAAAGTCTTACTTTTTCACCCCAACAGAATGAGATTACCTGCTCATGCTGTAAATAAAAACACATAAATTTTTTTAATTAAATAAAAAGAAAATACCAGAAAAGTTAAATAAATATACAAGACACTTTCCTTTAGGTTTTCATGGAGAAATTCCTCCAAAGAAAGCATGGAAAATTTACAAAGTTTAGCTTGGTATTTATAGAAAAATCTAAAGCCTTCCACCAATTTCTCCACCAAACATGGCACCAAATCCTCCACCAAACATGCAAGCATGTTTGGTGGAAGTTTGACAATTTTACTTTTTTTATTTCATTAATTTTGTTTTATATTTTGAAAATGACTATAGTAATTACATAAAATATACTAGATTTTTCATCAATTTCGGCCTTCAAAACTTCAGAATTAGAACATATTTAAATCTTCAAAGTTGTAGATCTTTGTGTCTTCTTTAATCTGGCACTTGAATCAGCCAATCGGATATCGGATGAAAAGGTTATGTGCAAACTACCAAACTTGCGCAAAATTGGAATTTAGGACTGCACTTCGTGACGCGTATAGTAAATTTTTGTTTTCGTCATTGTTTTGCTCGGATTTCATTATTTTAGCCGCCAGTGATTCCAATAAGTTCCAATACTTTATTTATCTACAAAATACATAAAAAAACACCAAAACGTTCATAAAACCCGAGAAACTAAACAAAATATTAAATAAAATGGCCGGTAAATATTGATATATTTTCCTCTCATCACACCCCCAAACCTAAAATTTGCTAGTCCTCTAGCAAAAAAACAAAATAAAATACAAGAAATAATTAAAATTAAACTAAGCCACTTTCATAGGGATCACGATTGCATTTAGCATATGCAACAAGCCTTTAAACCCCTAAATGTCTCTAGTGGACGAGTTGTAGTCTCGTGAGGGTTTATAGCAACGATACCAACAAATTCTTATAAAAGTAAAAAGATATTAAAACGAATGAACACAAAAGCAAAAAGACAAGAAAAAAAAGAATAAAGAAGTTAGTGACTAAACAGGTGAAACTTCTTATCCAAGTCAATAATTATTTCGTTTCTTTCTTAATTACCGAATAAGTGAATTCTCCGATTAGTTTTACCATTCTCCATATACACAGCCAACAAAATATTAATCAACTCATTTACCCACAATAGTCACAAGTGTAGTTGAAAAAAGAGTAATATTTTTGTCATAAAGTTATATCAGAATTCACACCTTTTTTAAAGTAATGGAATAATTTTTTCTGATTTTTCTGATTTTTTTTTCTTGATTTTTGATTTTTTTTTTATTTATATACAATATCTTTCATCTATATAGCGAGCTTTGGGCCAGTGACTCCCAAACCAATTGGCTTTAGGGCACTAGGTGTTAAGAGACCCATATGGACTTAATTACTCAGACGTTAGATATATATATATATATTTGGCAACATCTTCGATCCATGTAACGAGCTTTGGACCAGTGACTCCCAAACAGTTTGTTTTAGGGCACTATATGTTAAGACACCCTTACGGACTTAATAACTCAGATCTCATATGTTTTTTTATCCCATTTCTTTTTTAGATGCTTTCTCCAATTAAACTAGAGCATTGAATATTAAAACTTGTCAATTACTTCTCATGTCCGTATGTTACCATGAAAGTTGATAATACCTGTCAACTGAGCTTATGAAGATCCATTTTAGTCAGTATTATGGAGAATTCACAATTAAATAATTCAAAAGGAAATAAACAAAAATTAACTTGTTCCGAAATAGGTGGAGATATGTCTCAGGAATGGAAACTCTTTACATAGCTATCTCTCACCAATTTCACCTGATTAATCAAGTTAAAAACACAAAAACACAAAATATTTTTTGATTTTTGTAAAAATTTTCAATTTTTTTTGGCTTTTCTCGAAAAAATTTTGACTAAACTAAAAAAAAAAAAAAAAAAAAAACAAGATACTATTAACTATTCCCCTCCCCCAAACTTAAATGAGACATTATCCCCAATGTCTTAAATAGTAGAAGAAGAGTTTAGAAAACAGTACCTGGTTAGCTGAAATTCTACATCTAAATGAAAAGTTAAAGGTTAATATCTAGATTTATCCGACGCCTCTTTCCACGATAGTTCTCAGACTAATTTATCTTTGAAATAATAGGGTCAATTTTGTTGGAAAATTATGACCCATAGCGTCACTATTTGTACAGATCATGGTGTTGTTTTATAAATTAACTATGTGACAAAGGAGATTGCACTCTTATCATTTGTGATTAGATCATCTAGATGTATAAATGATGAGAGGTCCTTATGATTTGTTTCTGGATTGAGAATGAAATGAGACAGTATCAGTCCACGAAGGATAAATCATTAAATATCCCTAGTCAAAGTATTATCGAGATTGGACATCAATAAATACGTAAAAGACTAGTATTACACTTGTGCCCATTGTGAGGGCATAACGATATAGTTCTCATATATTTGGGTATAGGATACTCATGCAAGTGTAATAGGAGGTTGTGTTTTACCAATGGTACGGAAAACAGCTTCGCTCTGGATAGACCCCCTCGGAATTCCATTGGTAGTATGACTATGTGTCTATGGAAGTCCGAAATCAGGGTAGGTGTATTTGGTCTTAACCTGAGACTTGCACCACTAATACTTGCGACAATCAATATACTTTGGTTGCGGTCGTCCAGGGCTTTAACAGGTTCTGTGTACGCCTATGCTGGGTATATTGAGAATCGTAGTGTGTTGGGTGTGATGTCAAGACGGAAGTATCACTCCAGTCATAGTGGAGATGATGTCACGTAGGATACGGTACTGGTGCTCTTATGTACTGCAGTCATCGAGATGATATGACTAGGTCATGTTCATCCGATTATAGAGACTAGTTACCAGACATCCGACATGTGCTTCGTAAGGGACAGACACAGCTCCAGCCCCAGGCCTAGCACGTGACATTCCGATACTGGATCGAAATACGTAATACTACGTATACTACGCCTGATGCAGATCCTTTATTCTTGTAAGGATATTTCTGGAGAATTGGGTAGGCATGGCGCTTCGCTAGAGGCCAACCTTGTCTTGTAAATCGGTTTAAACGTAGTTAGATGTACTTACATATTCGGATAGTCCGACGACCGAATTTACTGCCAACAATCCGGGGATCTCATGGGTCGCTTTCCAAAGATTCACCGATGATGTATGACTCGCACTTTAGTTAATTTGGGATTAATTAGAAGAGAGAAAAATTAATCTGGGATTAATTGCGGAGATATTTTATCTAGGATAAAATATCAATTAAAGAGAAATAATGATTAATTTGGAATTAATCGGTAAATTAATATATTCGATATATTAAACGAAATTGGATTTCGACGCGAATTAAAATTAGATTTTAATTCGGGCGAATGAATTAATTTAGAATTAATTCGTTAGTGGTGTGAATAGTAATTTGCTGGCATGATTATTTAATTAAATTAGATTTAATTACGACGCAACGGAAAAATTCATTAATTTGGAATTAACGAACCCGAGCCCGATATTATTTGTGAGCGCATTCGCATTTCAAATTCGAGTGCGGCACGTAAGTCAAATCAAGTGTTAAATCGCTAGTCGTATCTAGCGTCACATCATTCATCAATCAAGTGATGGATGACTTTCACTTTGAGTGATTGACGCAAGTCACTATTCATGATTGATGGATTGATGGAGTTTATGGAAGTGGTTGGTGCCATTATGGCTTGACTTTTTGAAAGCTAAATTCATTCCAAATGAATTTGAAATTCCCATTTGGGTATTAGATACACAAATTTGAAGCTGAAGCCAAATACACACAACACTTTCTTTCTCTCATCTCTCTCTCTCACGCCCATAGTGGGCTGTTCATGCTTCTGTTTTCTGCCCTGAAAATCGAGAGCAATGGGAAGCAAAGTGTGGATTTTTGTGGCAAAAATCAAGAGAGCTAGCACTCCGAGAGACATACGAAGGTGATATGGAAGTCTACCCATGAGCCGGGAATCGTTTGACGAAAGCTTGAAACTTGAAACTTGGCTCAAAACTGAAAAATGGAGGACTCATTCACTGCCACTACCGTGAGCAGTCCATGGAGCAGAAATAGACTTTTGTTCGTCAAAGTGTCGCTCAACCGATCGATGTGAGTATTCCGCAACTTCGTTGATTTTTATTCACACATGTTTCATGCTTGTTTAATGATCTTGGGACCTTAGCAAACCCCAACAATGGTATCTATGAGCATGGTTGAGAATGAAATGTTTAGGGCTTAAAATTTGGGTAAAATGTTTTTGAGCATGATTTGATTAAATTGGATGTTTGAGTATGCTTAAAACATGTTTAATTGAATGTTGATTGGATCAATTTCATGAAAATTGATTTGGAATAATTTTCCCCAATTTGTTAAGGCTTGGCCGAATACAATGTGCCCTATTTTATCTTGGAATTTTTGATTTTTGATCATTGGATGTGTTTGAAATCGTTCGGGATGTTGATTTAATATCGATTGTGGAATTAATTGGATTGAATTCGAATCGGACATAAAATTCCCTCCTTGGCAGAGACTTTAAAGCATGTAATTAGGTTTGATTTTAATCAAAATGTGTTGGACATGTGATGATGATAATAAGCATGATTAATTAGGCTAATCGAAGTTTTAGAAACATTGATTTAAATAGTTAATTATGTAATACACTTTAGTTTAATTAAATGTGAAATTGGATTTTGTAATATAATTATTTGGGCCTTAAATTGGATTTGGGCTTCTTATGTTGTTATTGGGCTAACTGGGCTTGGTTGTACTAAGTTAGGTTTAGGCCAAATGGATTGGATTCAATTGGGCCCGAAACCGCTTCCATAAAGCCCAAATGCGACTTAATGGACCTTTAAAGTTTAATTGGGCCTAATGGGCCTAAATTGATTTCTAGGCTTAGGGGGTAATTTCCGGATTGTATTTTGGTTTTTTTTGGTTTGACCCGAGTTGACCAAAAATCAACGCCTTAAGAATTAATTAAAAGCCCATTGGACTTTAATTGAATTGACGTTGGACGTTAAACGAACTTTGAGACCCGTAACGATTAAATTTGGAATTTAAGTCGTAAAGGTTTATTAATAAAGTGTAATATTTAATTTGGAATTAAATGGCGAATTATATTTAATTTAATTCGAGAATTCATACTTTGAGTACTTATTTGCAAAATGAGTTTGACTCGAGCAAAATCAAATCGTTGTTTGAACATTGGATGGTCATTAATTATCAGATTAATTAATTTGATTAGATTAATTGATAACATGCTTGTGTGAATACATGGTTGCGATGCATGAATAATTTATATCGGATGAATATTAGATGGGTGGGACAATTTTAGAAATTTTTGTAATAAATTTGATTTATTAAATTGGACCTGCTTGTCCAACCTTATCGCCTCCTTATTCTTTGTATTCTCTTCTCACCTATTCCTCTCAATGTAAATGAGGTTTCTTTAGAAGTGTAGTGTAACGGGTAGAAGCAAATACATGTGCTAGCGGGAGAGAGAAAGGGAGAGATTTGATCTAGGATCAATGTGTAAAGTATCCATCCGCATATCATTACTATTTTATTATACGCACTTTTTTATGGGTTTAGAATGCATGTTTAAGGGTGTATGATGATGAGACCTTAATAAAGATAATAAATTGGTTGTCAATTTGCACGTGAAAAACCCACGTAAATTATTAAGGATCTTTCCTTCCATTGAGTGATTCTCACTCAAGATCCGAGACTGGTATTGGCTTGTTGCCAAAGTCAAGGCCTTTGTCCGTCAAGGGTGTGTTTGAATCACGAATACTTTTTCCATATTGGTGTCTTGTCTAAGTTGTGGTTTGTTGGCCAAAGTCAAGACCACTTCTTGTCCATCGACATTGATTACGAAGCTTTTCATGGTCAATGGGTTGCGCTTAACTGGGATCACTAAGTTTGTTGTGCCAAAGCCAAGGCTTAGTTGATTCAGAGGAAAAAGGTTAGCTAATACATTGGATGTATTGGCATATATATGATATATGTTTCGGACTTGGATGTCCCCCTACCAGATCTAGGAATTGGATTAGATCCAATTGATCTTAGAGATCTACCTAGTTAATTATCATACAATTTGTTGGCCAAAGTCAAGATTGTGTGATATTTAACGGATCCTAGCCCACTAGCAACACGGTTTCCCGAGTACTCGACAGAGGGTTAGAGGCTCGCCGAAAAATAGTGGGGCAAGAATTGAATTTGCAATATTCGTTTAATTACTTGCCATACGCGCTCAACAAAAATATCGTTCGTCGTTATAAATTAAATGTAAGTTAGACTAATATTTAAATTGTTTTTTTAATTAACAGTTGGACTGTATTCAAACCATTCATTTATAGTTGATTTTATAATTGGATTACAATAATCAATATTTGATTTTAATCTATTAAATTATAGTTGATTAAATAGTTGGACTATTGTAATCATTATAATAAATAGTACCTAAATCTTTGATTAAATAGTTGGACTATTAGAATCAATATATAATAGAAAGATTGACATTTAAAACATAATCCTAGGGAAAATGTATTTAAATGGTTTAATTTTCAAATTGGGAATAAATTTCAGGATGGTCCTGTAAAAAAATAAGTTACTTTATTTGATAAAATAACATATTATGCCTAAGCTCGGAGTTAAGCAAATAGTCGAGCATAATCTTTGGAAGATTTATGTAATGATAACTTTAGTGCTTAATCCATTAAGCTTGTCGCAGTAGACTCCTTAATTTCTTTATCAGAACTAAGGGTTAGATCCTTAAAGTATGATTTGAAATTGAAGGATCTTCATAAATCTATCTTTAGATTTTAGAAGTACTAAATTGCAATAAATAACTCTTGGAGAGTTAATGACTATTCTCAAGGAGATAAAGTCAAAGTTTGCAATTAGGCAAGTAGCGCAAGGCGCACCTTACTTCGATATTCTAGAAGGCCAAGGCTTGGCCAAAGGCTTCTGGAATGTGAAATGGGCAAAGGCAATATCATTATAATCTTCTGGGAAGATAAATGACATATCCTAAAATGTCTGCTTAAATTGTGGAAAACGGGATCGCGGAAGCATGACTGCCATTTGGACAAAGCAGCCATGAAGGAATTGAAGATTGGCTTGGCTCTGACTTCAAATATGTTTGTTATAAATATATTCACTACTAGTATTAAAATTGGATTTTAGAAACTTAGTGTGATATAAACATATATTGATGTTCAGAATCTGTTTTGAACAGGATAATGACTTCTATAGAGATTAATCTGTGTAATGGAAATGGGACGAAAGTCGTTGTTTTAACCGTAGATACCTAAGTTTAGGAACTACCTTCGGGTGTGTACCTAAATTTGGAAACTGTTATAAAGTAACTAGTTTGACTAGAAACATTATCTTTATATCAGTATTTAATCTATTGCGGATTTACCTTTATATTCTAGAACACTAAAGTGTTTCATTATATAAGAAGATATTGAGATAAACACATTAGATGTGAATAACAGCATTTATATTTTGAATATAAATAAAATCTCAAACGTATAATATGACAAACAAATAGCTCAAACTGATTTGATTAGATGAGACTTATTTATGGTAGTGTTGTCTGGGACACATTAAACAAGACTCGTATATCCACACTTTTGAAGAGTGGATACTCGGACGGATTTGATTCTATTCAAATTATGTCTACGAATCTAGTTTATTAGGCAAAGTGCCTACAACACTATTTACTTGGTAAAAGTGTAAATGCCACAGATCTGTTAGCCCTAGTTCATAGTGAAGCAAGTGGGCAAATGTCTAGCTAGGCTAGATGTAGATATGAATATTTCGTGACCTATACAGATGTGGCATCGCGTTATGGTTATGTGTTTCTTTTGAAGAACATAAATCAGAAACTTTTAAAGTTTTTGACACGAAATAGACAAACAGATCGGCTATAGTATTAAAGCTGTCACGGTAAGACCGTAATGAAAAATACTTAAGCAATAAGTTTCTCGTATACTTGAAAGAGCATAGTATTCTTTCAAATGAGGACTCCTCCCGGAACACGTCAATTTGACGGTGCGTCCGAACAGGATAAACCGAATCTTGTTGGACATGATAAGGTTAATCATGAGTCGCTCTGAGCTACCATTTCCTTCAACGGATAAGCATAAACAGTGCAAAACTTATTTAGAATAAGGTTCCATGAAAATTTGTTTGACATATTACATATTAGATATGAACGGGAAAGAATTCGGGTTTCGAATTCCTGATAATTTGGGTATGTTAGGCATATGTTTGGATGATACCAAACTAAAATCCAAATTGGATAAGTGCCAATTATAGGTTATCATAGGGATACCAAAGTATTGTACTTATATAACTCACAAGAGAACAATTAGATTGTTGTTCACCATGCGGTTTTCCTAAGAGGAATACCGATATGCAGTGGTAAGTGGGAGGATAGTAAAACTCGATGAAAATCGGAGTAATACTATTCAAGGCACCGAATTCCTAATGGAACATAAATAGTTCATCAAGGATGAAACTATTACCAATAATCTTCGAATACACAAGAACCGCGTGAGTCGGAGAGAGTCAGAAAACAACCTGTGGTATGGGTTTTTGATCTCACCTCATAAAGATGTCTATCTTATTGAGGTATACTAACTGACTACGTATGAGGTAGTGATACAAGGTATCGACTTCCTATTAGTGGCAAAGTGCCATATGAATCCGAAATGGATTCCATGTATATTAACTATGTTTAGACACTAGTTGTTGTACCGCAAGGCATTGTGCCTATAAGTACTATATAAGTCTTCAAGGAAGACATACATGGATGGCAACATACCAACGTATAAAGCTAGGCTTTTCGTGGAAAGGTATCGTTATCAATATTATGTTGATTACGATTCAACCTCTTTTACCTGTTACGACGGTAAATCCATTTAGATAATGCTTGCTAATGCTGTATGTTTCATTTATGAAATATGACAGCTGAACGGGAAAATCACTTTCCTGAAAAGGAAACCTTTTGGAGGATATTTATAACATCCTGTCGGTTTTGTCGTACCAAAACTTGCTAATGCTGTATGTTTCATTAATGCAAGTGTAATACGAGGTTGTGTTTTACCAATGGTACGAAAAACAGCTTCGCTCTGGATAGACCCCCTCGGAATTCCATTGGTAGTATGACTATGTGTCTATGGAAGTCCGAAATCAGGGTAGGTGTATTTGGTCTTAACCTGAGACTTGCACCGCTAATACTTGCGACAATCAATCTACTTTGGTAACGGTCGTCCAGGGCTTTAACAGGTTCTGTGTACGCCTATGCTGGGCATATTGAGAATCGTAGTGTGTTGGGTGTGATGTCAAGACGGAAGTATCACTCCAATCATAGTGGAGATGTCGTCACGTAGGATACGGTACTGGTGCTCTTAAGTACTGCAGTCATCGGGATGATATGACTAGGTCATGTTCATCCGATTATAGAGACTAGTTACCAGACATCCGACATGTGTTTCGTACGGGGCAGACATAGCTCCAACTTCAGGCCTAGCATGTGACATTCCGATACTGGATCGAAATACGCAATACTACGTATACTATGCTTGATACAGATCCTTTTTTCCTGTAAGGATATTTCTGGAGAATTGGGTAGGCATGGCACTTTTCTAGAGGCCAACCTTGTCTTGTAAATCGGTAAAACATAGTATGGGGTACTTACGTGTTCGGATAGTCCGACGACCAAATTTACTGCCAATAAATTCGGGGATCTCATGGGTCATTTCCCAATGATTCACCGATGACGTATGACTCGCACTTTAATTAATATGGGATTAATTAGAAGAGAGAGAAAATTAATCTGGGATTAATTTCGGAGATATTTTATCAAGGATAAAATATCAATTAAAGAGAGATAACGATTAATTTGGAATTAATCGGTAAATTAATATATTCGATATATTAAACGAAATTGGATTTCGACGCGGAATTAAAATTAGATTTTAATTCGGGCGAACGAATTAATGTAGAATTAATTCGTTAGCGGCGTGAATAGTAATTATGCTTGACATGTATTTTTAATTAAATTAGATTTAATTACGACGCAACGGAAAAATTTGTTAATTTGAAATTAACGAACCCGAGCCCGAGATTATTTGTGAGCGCATTCGCATTTTGAATTTGAGTACGGCACGTAAGTCAAATCTAGCGTTAAATCGCTAGTCGCATCTAGCGTCACATCATTCGTCAATCAAGTGATGGATAACTTTCACTTTGAGTGATTGACGTAATTCACTATTCATGATTGATGGATTGATGTGAGTTGATGGAAGTGGTTGGTGCCATTATGGCTTGACTTTTTGAAAGCCAAATTCATTCCAAATGAATTTGAAATTCACATTTGGGTATTAGATACACAAATTTGAAGCCAAATACACACAACACTTTCTTTCTCTCATCTCTCTCTCTCACGCCCATAGTGGCTGTTCATGCTTCTGTTTTCTGCCCAAAAAATCGAGAGCAATGGGAAGCAAAGTGTGGATTTTTGTTGCAAAAATCAAGAGAGCTAGCACTCCAAGAGACATGCGAAGGTGATAGGGAAGTCTACCCTTGAGCTGGGAATCGTTTGACGAAAGCTTGGAGCTTGAAACTTGGCTCAAAACTGAAAAATGGAGAGGACTCATTCACTGCCACTGCCGTGAGCAGTCCATGGAGCAGAAATTGAGTTTTTTTCATCAAAACGTCGCTCAAAACCGATCGGTGTGAGTATTTCGCAACTTCGTTGATTTGTATTCACACATGTTTCATGCTTGTTTAATGATCTTGGGACCTTAGCAAACACCAACAAATTTGTGGTTCAAAGGCTAAGATTTGGTCAATTAAATTTGGGTAGTTCTGGCGATGAAGAAGAGTTCTTTTACAGGTTTTGACACAAGCCCATTTCTCCAGGCATCATCAAGAAACACACAAAGAAAATCATAAAATCCATCAATGTTGTACAGTCCAAGCGATTTCTGGTGTATGTTCAAGTTCGCACTGTAAAAATTTCCTTTAATGTGCCCAATCCATTTGGCAAAGCAATAAAAGCATCAGCACTGTTAATCATTTCTACCAGTCATTCAGACATACCTGGCAATATTAGTTCCTCTCCATTTTAATGGTCCAATAAGATTCGCCTCCGCCAAGGGTTTTGGCATGATTCCTAAAACTTGACTGCATCCTTCTTGTACGGCCTTTGAAACGATCCCCATAAGTCCAAGATTGCCACCACCATATATTAAATGCATATTCCTTGCAGCTAAAACTCGAGTCAATTCATGTGCTTCCGCTACGTATTGTGGCTTAGTACCGTAAAATACACAAATATTTTCGACTTGTCTTATTGAAGTGGCTTCCATGTTTATCTATATGTCTTAAAAAATGCAATAATGAGTTGAATTTATACACACCTGAAACGGTGAGTAAAAGGAATTGCACTAGTACCTTCCAATGAAAATTATTAGTTAAACAGTAAAATAAATCGTGACAGTAAAAAAGGTCTGGATCATGTCGGAGAAAATAAAAAAATAACAAAACAAATCACAATTATCATGAAAAGATAAAGAGATATAATTTACAATAATTTACGGCTTGATTGACGTCTATGCATCAGGGACAAGCTTCCTATCCAAATTTCTTATAAATTGGCAAACAGGGTCTTTTGAGTCAGATTCCCGAGACTTAACTATTGTCTTTCTTTTTGGAATTGTGTATATAACACGTGAATTTCATAATACACATATCCACTGGGATGCGTCTCAATAGTTTTAGATATGTCATCCAAAGACTCCTTACTGAAGCCATCTCTAATGAAATTAATCTTAACTTCACGATTATCAGACACCATTCCTAAAGAACGACAACGAGTATCACAAAACATACGAGCACATTTATAGCATACACCCATTCTTTTAGCTCTTTTATTTTTAGCATAGGTGCTTCTTCCTAAACCAAGAAAATGTGAAATAAAAGAGTCAGATGACTCACCTGCTGATCAGACCCGTGCTTCAATAATCTAACGAATATTAGTAGGAATACCTTTGATCATCAGTAGTCTCATCTGTTCCAAGCGAGCTTTGTAGACTTTCATCAGATATTTTTGAGGGAGGGAACGAAGTTGCTTCTGAAGATTTGTAAGAGCTTCTTCCATCCTGAAATGTGACTTAACTTGTAAAAACTAACAAATAAAATTAAAACACAACAAATCATAATATATACATAAATTACATGGGTTGTCTCCCAGCTAGTGCTAAGCTTAACATCGTCAGCTAGACGTGACTGCCCGAATGTTAGGCTGGATCTGAAAGTGTGACACTTTCTTTTTGTCGCTCAATTGATTCTCCCCAGTAGTGCTTGACACGCTTGTTTTTATCCTTGAATGTTTTGTTGGAGTCAGGATCATGTAACTCAACAGCTCTATCTGGTAAATCCTTGGTGATTAGGAATGGACCTAACCACTTTGATTTTGGCTTCTATTGGAAAAATTTCACCCTTGATTTGTTTAACTGTACCTTCTGCCCTGGTTCCAGTTGTATGCGCACTAACTTCTCAGCATGACTTTTCCTGGCCTTTTCTTTGTACAATTTCATTCTCAAAAGGCTGAATGTGAAATTCCTCCAATTCATTGAGCTGGTCGAACTGTTTCTCTTATATTGCTTGTAGGGCAAGCCTTGGCTTCTTCAGTGCACAGTACGTATTATCTTTAAGCTCCATAGGCAATTAACATGCTTTAAGTTTGTCAGAAGAACTTTGTATTGTATCACAGGTCTGGACGATATTATTTATCACATCAAGTCTGAAACATTCCTATTTCTCATCATTCGAGAAATCCATGGCTTTGAAAACATTAAATGTTACTTCTTAGTCCTGTACCCTGTTGGTTAGTTCTCATTTTTGTACATCAATAATGGTTCGACCTGTAGCCAAGAATGGTCTCCCGAGGATGATAGGCACGTCTTCGTCTTCCTCCATATAAGGATAATAAAATCTACTGGGAAAATAAATTTGCCAAATTTGACCAGCACATCTTCAACTACACCTCTCTCGGAAATACGAGCGTTCTATCAGCAAGTTGTAGAGAGACTGAGGTGGGCATTATTTATCCAATCTGTAGTTTCCTGTAAATAAAAAATACATCAAGATAACACTTGCACCTAAATCACACAAAGCCTTACCGAAGTCATGTTCTCTTATGGTGCAAGGAACAGTGAAAATGACAGGATCTTTCAACTTTTGGGGAAGTTTCCTTTGAATAATGGCGCTGTATTCTTCTGATAATGCTATTGTCTCATAATCTCCCAATCTATCTTTCTGTGAAAGAATGTCTTTCATGAATTTGACATAGCTGGGCATTTGTTCCAAAGTTTCTGCAAATGGAATGTTGATATCCGGATTTTTGAAGATATTCAGAAACCGAGAAAACTGTTTGTCTAGTTTATTCTTCTAGAGACGTTGTGGAAAAGGTGGAGGTAAAGTGATTTGATCTTTTCCCCCATCTGTGGAACTGCTTCGCTGTTTTCTTTTGGAACTTCCTCAGTAATTGCCTTGACTCCAACATTTTTATTGATTTCAGTACCTCTTTTTAACATGATGGAATGACATTGCTCCTTCCCCATGTTCCTTGGATTTGGTTCTGTGTTGCTAAGAAGTTTACTTGGCCGTCTGTAACTCTGAGCATTGGCCAATTGTCCATTTTGATTTTCTAGAGCTTTAATAGAATCAGATTGACTTTGAATTAATGATGCATGAGATTGAAATAAAGCATCA
This sequence comes from Zanthoxylum bungeanum, assembly GCA_019454045.1. Lineage (NCBI taxonomy): Eukaryota > Viridiplantae > Streptophyta > Magnoliopsida > Sapindales > Rutaceae > Zanthoxylum > Zanthoxylum bungeanum. The sequence goes on from SKCR01027395.1 coordinate 150,305, forward strand.
TACCAAGCTGTTTGGGAGTCGTGTTTTTCTTCTATCTTTTTCAAATGGTTCAGCACTTCTGCTATTCCTGTTTCATTTGTGTGCTCCTGGCTTTGTTTTTGCTATTGGAATCCGGGTGGTGGGGTGTTCATTTGCCCTGAATTGTTGCTCCATGCGAATTAGGATGATTCCTCCACCATGGGTTGTAGGTGTTGGAATATGGATTGTTCCCCTGCCTGTTGAAATTATTGACGTAATTCACCGTTTCTTTATGTTGGTTTGGTTCTGATGCTCCTCTATATGGTGAACTTGTGGATCCAATATTACCTTCCATGCCGAGAGTTTCCAAGAATTTACATATCTGATCTAGCTTGGCATTCACTACTGGGTTGGCTCCAACTTCATAATTCCTGCGATTCATTGAATCATGCTCTTTTCTATTGGCCACAAAGAATTATTATTGGCCATTTCTTCAATGAAGTCCCAGGCTTGATCTTCTCCTTTTACCATTAAAGCTCCTCCAGTAGCAGCATCAATTGTGGTTCTCATTATTCCAGAAAGTCCCTTATAAAAGGTTTGTACTTGTAGCCACTTTGCAATCTCATAGTGAAGACATTTCCGGAGCAAATCCTTGAATCTTTCCCAAGTTTCGCAGAGGGATTTTGAATCTTGTTGCACAAATGATGTGATGTCATTCCTCAACTTTACTGCTCTGGCTTGTTGAAAGTGCTTTATAAGGAATTTGGTGGCTAGAGTGTTCCAAGTTGTGATGGAACCTGCTGGTAATGAATGTAACCAAGCCTTAGCTCTGACTTTCAAGGAATATGGAAAAACACGCAGTCTCATTGCTTCTTCAGCTGCTCGATTGTGGTTAAAAATGCCATAAACTTCCAAGAATTTACTTATGTGGGCATTAAGATCTTCAGTTGCATTCCCCTCAAACTGAACTAACTGTTGTATCATCTGAATGAATGTTTTGATGTCATAAGCATTTGCTAGTAAGAGAAGAAGTACAATACAGGAAATGAAGCCATCAACTGCTGGAATGGTTCTATCTCGAATAGGAATTGGTGGTGCAACTTCTAAAGGTTCAGGTTCCATGTTAATAATTACTTCTTGCCCTTCTAGCCTTTCCCTTCTCAACTGTCTGATGGTTTAATATCTGGGTCAAGCGGTCGGAGTTCAAAGCTTCTGGTTCGTCTCATGTAGTGTTTGAGAACCTGAAACATAAGAAAACAAAAACAACAAAAAAAAAAAGGAATTGAATGCAAGTAAAGCTATCTAACTCCAAAACTAATAATGAAAGATAAATAAGTTCCCGGAAATAGTGCCAAAAACTTGACCAGTGTTGTCACACGCGTATAACGCAAGCGCACGTATCGTTCAAGTAGTATAAAAAGTATCAATCCCACTAGGACTTAATACCTAATCTATTAATTTTATGAGGCCAAATGATTACTAGTATCCATTGGATTAATTGATTAATTGAAATAGTGACTTTAAAAGTAAAACAAGTAAATAAAAAGACGTAAAAATAAATTGAGAAAATTCAAATTTATAAAACTATCTAGGGGTTTTTAATTATTCCAATATATCTTAAAAGATGAAGTGGTTATTTCACGTATGTGCAATATATTGGTTCATTAACCTGGAACACGAAAATATGTAAAAGCCTCTTCTGATGGTCAGATACAAATACCCAGTGTAACCAAATTAATCATATTCATATGTCAACCAAGTTACCTAAATTCATTAAGATTAAGTTTCAATTATGGTTACCCCCACCCGACAGGTATATTCCTATCCTGTTAGAAAATCTATTAAAGGGTTATATATCCTCAAGGAAGATCGTGAGTTATCAAGTCTAGGGTCTTAAACCTAAAATTCCTTTTCCAAGTTCATTTTAAGTTTACTAGTTCAATCTTATTAATGGTCAGTTAACAAGAAGCATTAAGACTAAGGGTCAATAAATAAACCATTATATTACCCAAACCGTAAAACAACCTCTTATTAACCGGTGATATTGGAATTCATCACAACCCCAGATAACGGGCTTAGCTATGACATATATATAAGGCTAATAAAAGCTTAAATAAAATAAAAGACATAAAGTAAATGCTGGAAATTAAAAATATAAAAGTACAATAAAAGAAAATGATATGGTTAGAGGACCGATTTTTAATATTTCAAAATTAAAAATCTCTCTTATTCACAATGTTTATTGATTAATTAACCAGACCATAAGGAGGTAATTTCATTTGTCTCAATTAAATCCAACCGACCATATAGGCGGTAACAAGGTTATTACCTAAACCGACCATATAGGAGGTAACTACGTCTGAACTGAAAAACGGACGATATAGGCGGTAAATAAGGTTTTCACCTAAACCGACCATTTAGAGGGTAACTAATTATTCCATATTTTAATTAAAATAAGGGAGATTAATCTAATTTATTATATTAAAAGCCTTACCTTTTCACCCCAGCAGAATGAGATAACCTGCTCATGTTGTAAATGAAAACACACAAAATGTTATTAATTAAATAATAAGAAAATACAATAAAACTTAAATAAATATACAAGACACTTTCCTTTAGGTTTTCATGGAGAAAGTCCTCCAAAAAAGCATGGAAAATTTACAACATTTCGCTTGGTATTGATAGGAAAATCTAAAGCATTCCACCAATTTCTCCACCAATTGCTCTACCAAACATGGCACCAAAAATGACATCAAACATGGAACCAAATATGGCACCAAATCCTCCACCAAACATGCAAGCATGTTTGGTGGAAGTTTGACAATTTTTACTTTTTGATTTCATTAATTTTGTTTTATATTTTGAAAATGACTATAGTAATTACACCAAATATACTATATTATTCATCAATTTCGGCCCTCAAAACTTCCGAATTCGAAATTATTTAAATCTTCAAATTTGTATATCTTTGTGTCTTCTTGAATCAGTTCAATCGGATATCGGATGAAAAATTTATAGGCACAATACCAAACTTGCACAAAACTGGAATTTAGGACTCCACTTTGTGACGCGTATAGTAAATTTCCATTTTCGCCATTTGTTTTGCTCCTGATTTCATTGTTTTAGCCTCGAGTTGATTCCATTAAGTTCCAATACTTTCTTTATCTATAAAATACATTAGAAAACATCAAAACGTTCATCAAACCCGAAAAATTAAACAAAATATTAGGTAAAAGGGGTGGTAAATATTAATATATTTTTCGCTCATCAGTTGCTTACCATGATTATGAGATTTGAAAAATGGATGTCGAAACGGCTTTTCTAAATGAGTTTCTTGAAGAATAAATTTATATGGAACAGCCGGGGGTTTTGTATCCAGCGAAACCTTAGGCATTGTTTGTAAGCTTAAGAAGTCCATTTATAGGCTTAAGCAAGCTTTGCGAAGTTGGAATCTTCAATTCGATGAGATTTTTAGATTGTCTGGTTTTTTCAAGAATACGAAAGAATCATGTGTATACTAGAAGCTTATTATATCTTGGGTATGAAGCTCTATAGGGATAGAGAAAGGAAGCTTATTAGGTTATCCCAATAAACCTACATAGATAAGACCTTAGAATGGTATAATTTTGCTAACTGTAAGACAGAAAATATACCGTATAGATATGGCATTCATCTTTTGAAGAAGATGTGTCCGCAAACAGAAGATGAGAATATTAGAATGTCTAATCAACCTTTTGCTTCATGTTTGGGTAGCATTATGTATGCCATGTTATTTATGAGGCCTGATATTAGCTACGCGGTTAGTGTAACCAGTAAATATCAGTCCAATCCAAGAAATGACTATTGGATGGCCGTTAAAAATATCCTTAAGTATCTTAAAGGTAATAAGGATAAGTTTATCATTTATGGAGGAAATGAACTGCAAGTTAATGGGTATACGAATTCTGATTTCCAATCGGATCCCGATGATAGAAAGTCTGCATCAGGATTCATATTTAATCTTAACGGAGGTGCAGGTTGTTTTAAAGCGGAATATATTGCTGCTTCTAAAGCTACAAAAGAAGCTATTTGGCTTAAGAAGTTTATCATAGAAATGGGAGTTGTCCCAAGTATAGATAATTTGATTCTGTTATACTGTGATAATACTCGTGCCATTGCGTAAGAAAATAACCGAGGGCACATCAGAAATCGAAGCATGTGGAACGAAAGTACCACAATATTCGAGAGATTGTGTTGCGAGGTGACATTATCGTGTGCAAAGTTCCCAATGAAAATAATATAGCAGACCCGCTCATGAAGTTCAATCTCTGAAGTTACTTGATAAACATGTAGAGTCGATGGGTATTAGATACAATCGATATTGGCATTAAAGCAAGTGGGAGATTTTGTTAGGGTTGGTGCTCTAAGCGCCAATTTTTTTTATGTATTTCCCTGTAAATATTCTTGTATATATTTTATTATTGAATAAAATATATAGTTTCTATAATATAATTTTTTTTATTATATGGTAAAGATGTAAATAACCATATAGTGATTGGTTATGATAGTAAACCCATTGAGACTGCTTCGTGTCGTATATTAGAATGATAGATTATAATGGTTTCTTCATGAACCATAAGTCTCGGGAGACTCACATAAACACGTAGGTGTTATATCGAATAAACACTGAACGACTCACTAAAGATTCATAATAGATGGTACATCAATGTTAATACAAATCTTCTCGGGTTAAGTGAGCATAGTGATCCTTCAACTTGAGATACCACTATGGATATATGAGTTATCCTCCACACTTAAATGGTAGTCATGTCATTGATCTATTTAGATCAGACCTCCGCCTATTCATTGGGTGTGGACTGATCCCCATGATATCATGTGCATTTCATGATATGATCTGTCAGTTCTGTACACCGAGCATAGGTATCCATTATGGAATTAGCAAGCTGTTAAATCCATGTGCCCAGGGTACACTGTAGAAATCAATTCTAAGTGTTATTTTTGAGATTGCTAATAGAATCATTGGCAGGATTGTATCTATAGAGATTTTACGTTTATATCTATATCTTTTGGATAATTCGGATACATGTGAGGGAAGGATTATACGTATGTAGTGACCTCGACTTGTATGATTTAGAGATTTTATCCATGTTCATCATAATTTACGGGTGGGTAGATTATAGACACGAAATCAGATTTGTGACGGATATGTCTGAACCTAGAGAGTCTCACTAATGAGATATACTCGTTGGGCACTATGGCAATTTTTATAAATAATACTGATTATTTATAAGTCGTTTAATGGTTAAACGAAGATACAAACATTTAAGATCTTTCGGCCATTTATTCAATGTCGAATTTCAATATTTGACATTTATTATTAATATATGTCTTTTGATTATTTAATTTAAATATAATTTGAGATATTTGTATTTATTTATTTGATTATTCAAATGTTGAATAATCAAATTAATTAAATAATTAATATCTAGTTTACTTTATTAAAGTAAGTTAAATGGCATTTTTTTGATTGCATTTTATGGCCAATTTTGATTGGTTTTAAATGGCATGATTTAATTGGTTTATTTGTGATAAACATCAAATTATTTGATGATTTTTTATCACAAATATTTATTTAATCATTTTCCAATTAATGAAACAAAATTAAAACATATGGCTTATATTATTTCCTCATTTTTTGGTAATTCTTGAAAATATATAAAGTCTTGTTTTCTTTTTGGTTTCATAATCTAAGAACCCTAAAAATCAAATTCAAAGAAAGAAAGAGAGGAAAAAGTGAAAGAAATAAGAAAAAGCTTGGATTTTTGGAAATTTGGTAAGTTTTTTCTTATTTTCTTCTTTATGAAATTGTTTCTAAGATCCTAGGCTTCAATTTGTGTAGGTTAGTTTTCCTCTACTTTCTTATGGATGTATTTTGATGATTGGGAGCTTGATTGAAAGATGGAAGCATGTATATTAATTAAGAATGCTTGAAATTAATTTTTAAGCTTTTTTTTTCCCATTTGATGGTTAGTTGTCATTCTAGAGTTACTTAGCCACTTATAAATTACCCAAAATTATTCTTGAGTTATTTCATGATGGTGAGACTCTTTTGGTTTTTTGGGAATTGAATTAAAGTGTTGGATTTAATTAATTTGGTGTTAATTTATCAATTTATTGAAATTCTAAAATTAGCATAACCCACTCCAAATTTGGGGCTTTTAATATATGTGATGTAATTTGATGTATAGATGATGTATTAAATTTGAGAATTTTGGATTTGATCTTCACATGTTTTGAACAAAAATGACCAAATTGTAAATTCTTGAAAATATCGGGTTCATTCAGAAATTTCTAGAAAATCAGTTTCTTTGAGTTAAAAATTTTATTTTCATGTATTAGACATGTATAAATCATTTTGGGATTGATTTGGAATCAACTAGAATTGTATTTGACAATTTAGGACTAAAATCATAAAAGTACAAAGTTTTGTGGTTAAACAGAAGTTACTAAAAAATATGATTATTGGGTAAAAAATCCAGTTTTTAAATATTGAGTCATTAAAATAAAATAGATTATTTTGATTACCCAAGAAAAGTGTAACATCCCAGATTTTCGGGACCATTCTAAAAGATTCCCGGACGGATGTTTTAGTCTCGGAGCATGTTGATGATGAAGAATAAGAGTTTAAGTGATTTTATATGAGTTGGAATAATTACTTTTGAATATTCGTTGCGTTGGAAAACGTGCGAGATCAAAAGTCAGATACGTGATTTTCGTAAAACACGTAAAGTTTACAATTTTGGCCATAGAATTGGCAAACGAACTCCGATCGAGTTGATGTTTGGACCATCGGACTCGTTTTTCCGAGATGAACAATATTTGTGTTGAACACTGTTTGAGAATCGCAACAGAGGGGCTCTGAAATTGCTATATTCCAGAAGGTTCCAGAATAGGGGCTGATCAGTAATTTCGCAGGGGCTTATATGATATTTTCCCTGCTAGTATTTAAAGCCTTGAGGTTTTCATAAATTGCAAAATGGCATAACCTTCATCCCTTTCCCTCTCACGACCCCCAGCCCCATTCTTCACGTTTTTGGTTTCCTTGTCACGTCGGCGGCCTGTCGGCCGTCGCCGGTCGGCACGACAGGGCAGAGGGGTGCGCCGGCCACCCCTCCACCTTGTGGTGGCCGGCGGCAACCCCGAATCACCGTCGAATGGCAGTAAGAGAGAGGAACGCGAGTGGCTTTGGCTTTCCCGATCCCGGCTCATCGCTTTGTTTCACGACTGGAGCCACCTACCAAATCGAAGCCTTCGACGAGTACTACGAGTGTGCGGAGTCGATTTTGTTGAACAGAAGCCGATTGCACGTGAAACGAGGAAAGAACCATTCGATGAATAATAGACCCACGATGAACAGTAGCTCCGATCAAAATTTCATCGACACCAGCACGTTCGTATGGCCGTTGGGAGTCCGAATATGGCCTCGAAACTTCGGTATGACTCTCCGTTTAGATTTTGTTATTTTCAAGTATATCGATTTATATTCGGATGTTTCCGGTAGTTTCGTAGTGTAACAAATTTGCATGAAATGAATTGAATATGATTTAATATGTTCAAACAATAAATATGGTAGAATCCGAGGAGTAACGGATTAGATTTGATCGATCCGGTAGAATTAGCGAGCTTCCGGTAAAACAGAGTTTCTCGCACGAATGAACGTAGTTGATCGTAACCTTTGTTAGGATATGAATATGATGTTGCGAGGGTAGTTAAGTAATTCTGGATTAGTTCGGAGGGTTCGAGACCCTTCCGTAGCGTTTGCGGAAACTTTTCCGCAAATTTTACCGTAAACGCGTAAATGAGAATATGAGCTGTCTAGTTAGTTCAAAATGATATAGAAAGGCATATCAAAGTAATGAAGCTTAAACCGTAGAGTCGGTGAGGATTTGAGTATTCCGAGAAAGTCAGTAGTTTAGTATAGATGAGTTGAAAGTTTCGCAAATAGCGGTTCTAACATATGTTGTGATTTGTTTTAACAGATCGGACCCGGATCGCTGGAGTCCACTTAGCCAGGTAAGTAACCCATGCTTTGAATACTTAAGAAATTAGCGTTGCTCGAAGTCAGTTATATAACAAAGTGTATATAATTATAAGTATGAAACATGTATACATATAAAGAAGAACGTAGAAGAAAGAAGTAAGTGTATCGGTATACTCATGTAGATATGAAGAAACGGTTTCATGTGTGTGTGTGTGTGTGTGTGTGTGTGTATATAAATAAGTAAAGACAATCATTAGTATATAGAAATAATGTAACACATATCTAGATATAAATCAGTATATGTATTTATATAGATGGATAGAGCATATGAATGAGGTTATGTTTATATATATATATATATATATATATATATCTATATATATATATATATATATATATATATAATATATATATATATATATTTATATTTATATATTGAGACTTGGGTTTGGGGGGTTGTAGAAAACTGCACCCTAGGGAATGGGACTAAAGTTTAGACAATGACAATTGTGAGAAATAACTGTAAATGTTCAGTGTACGTAGAATGATACAGGAATAAGAATACGAGTATATACACGTATAAACAAGAGTATTTAGGTTCTTGGAGAAATAAGTAAGTATATATAAATTATTTGTATGTATTTGATTTAGCATAACAAATGGTTTTAGAAAAAGCCTAAATGAGCCTATTGTTGAGATAGATGTTCTAGTATGATTATAAATGATTAAAGATTTATGTAAATGAATAAATAAGTAACTTTTATATTTTAAGTCATACATTCAGTTATAATGATTGATTGTGTGTATGAATGTAAATTATACATTATATTGTTATGAGCTATCAATAAGGTAAGTTAGAGAGGTAAGCTAAGTTATGATGGCTTGAATGTGTTTAAGTATAATGGGAAGAGTATAAGCATATAGAATATGAGATGATTCAAGACATAAGCATATAAGGAATAGAATGCATAGTTCATTACCTTGTGCATACGCATAAACACGTGCATGATCATATCCATATACATACATGATGAAACGAGAAAGGTTTTGAAATTCAAAAAGTGTTTTAAAGAAAAGTTACAGATATTTTTAAAAGAAAAGTTTTAAGTGTTCTCATTTGAAAGAAATGTATTTCAGAAATATTTTTTCACAGTTTTGAGATACAGATCATGATTTTATGGTTTTCGGGGCATGAGGTAAAAACTCACCTCCAGTATGTAACTTGAGACACAGTTTGGACTTGACGGATACTTGAGATTTGGGATTTGGGATTTGACCCATCCCAGTTGTACATTGTTGGAATTGACGGATTCAGAGACATGTGCACATGTTGAGAACTGAGGGGACGCTCTCAAATTCTCCAGACGGGCTAGGGGGACGGTGATACGTAACCCCCATATTCCCCAGTTTGAGCTTGGGGGACGGCGAGACGTAACGCCCCAAGACCACTAGTTTCAGGGCAGGTATGGCATGCTTTGGGGGACGGAGATACATAATGCCCCAATGTCATGGGTTTGCATATCTGACTCTAGGGCGTATGGGGGGATGGCGAGACGTAACGCCTCCATGCGTCAGTTTTTCTACAGACACTCAGATACCAGTTTTCATAAAGAAGTTTTGAAATATTAGATTTTTCAGAAAATAGTTTTCAGAGATACAAAACTCAAAGAAAGTTTCAGTTACAGTTTTCAGATATAGTTTATAGTTTTGAGATACCGTTTCAGTTTTCAAATACCGATTACAGTTTCAAACACCGTTTTCAGTTTCCAGTTACAGTTTTCCGAAAGAGCTTTTTCAGAAAGAAAGAGTGAGATAAAGTTTTCAGCAAAGAGCTTTCAGAAGGATTTTCAGAAAGTGTTTTCTAAAGACTTAGTATGTTAAGTGTAGTAAAGTTTACAAGTGGTGCATATACCTCATGTATTCAAGTAATTTCATCTGTGATGCATATAGTTGATACCATGCATGAAAGCATCAGTACTTCCATATGTGAGTTTTTCAGAAAAGGCTTAAAAGTAATAGTTATAAAAGTGTATGGAATATTGAGTAATGTATATTTCACAAGATAAGCATATAGATCACACCTCCAAGAGGCCATTTGAGATACATATAGATGGTATTAATGCCTGATTATATGATTTCATATTCGTGAGTATATGGTTAACTTTGTGCATCGCATATTCATATAGAGTCAGCATTTTGTAAGATACGAGTACAGAGTAACATGATTTTATTTTAATGCATGTATATCAAGGATGATTGTATAAGTTGCTTACTTACGTAGGAAGAACATACTTTAAGGATGGTAGTTCATAATGAAAATGTATCATATACATGTAATCATAGATAGTGGTAATTGATTAGATAGTTAACAAAAATAAGTTTTAATTATCCAAATTGATGATATTTCAAGATAATAAAAGAAAGAAAGTTATCATAATTGTCAGATCTAAAATTAACTCAGAGTATACAGAAAAAGGTAAAGAGAAGAATCAGAATAGCATAGAAGAAGTGAAATGGATCTTAACCTGTTACCTTGTGAAGTAGTATTTGACGTATTTAATAGAAGTTAAAATATATAGGTGTATGTTCAGATGAGAAGATTAATAGTAAGTAACACGGGAATAAACGGATATAAGTTATAAAGTTAAATTAGATTGGTTAATGATTGCATGATTACTTACTGAGCCATTATGCCTCACATCTTTTTAGCTTGTAGTTTTTGCAGGTTAGTAGCAGTCATCCTGAGCCAACAGGACTAGGTGAAGACTTCGAAGACAGTGGACCGCCCCAATTGTAGTCAAGAGAGTCCTGGGAAACGTTATGGGTCCTCACGACCCTTGTCTTTATTTTTATTTTTTTTTTTTTACATTTGTATTTTATATGTATAAGTCATGTAACAACTTAGTTTTATTTGGAGTTCTGGCCGGAGGCCAAGTGTTGTATTTTGTTTATTGAGTTCAGGCCTGAGGCCTTGATTATGTTTAGATTTTGTTATTTTCAAGTATATCGATTTATATTCGGATGTTTCTAGCAGTTTCGTAGTGTAACGAATTTGCATGAAATGAATTGAATATGATTTAATATGTTAAAACGATAAATGTGGTAGAATCCGAGGAGTAACGGATTAGATTTGATCGATCCAGCAGAATTAGCGAGCTTCCGGTAAAACAGAGTTTCTCGCGCGAATGAGCGTAGTTGATCGTAACCTTGGTTAGGATATGAATATGATGTTGTGAGGGTAATTAAGTAATTCTGGATTAGTTCAGAAGGTTCGAGACCCTTCCGTAGCGTTTGCGGAAACTTTTCCGTAAAATTTATTACAAACGCGTAATATGATAATATGAGCTGTCTAGTTAGTTCAAAATGATATAGAAAGGCATATCAGAGTAATGAAGCTTAAACCGAAGAGTCGGTGAGGATTTGAGTATTTCGAGAAAGTCCTAGTTTAGTATAGATAAGTTGAAAGTTCCGCAAATAGCGATTCTGACATATGTTGTGATTTGTTTTGACAGATCGGACCCGGATCGCGGGCATTCGCTTAGCCAGGTAAGTAACCCATGCTTTGAATACTTAAGAAATTAGCGTTGCTCGAAGTCAGTTATATAACAAAGTGTATATAATTATAAATATGAAACACGTATATATATAAAGACGAACGTAGAAGAAAGAAGTAAGTGTATCGGTATACTCATGTAGATATGAACAAAAGGCTTCAAGTATGTATGTGTGTGTGTGTGTGTGTGTGTGTGTATATATATATATATATATATATATAATATATATATATATATATATATATATATATATATATATATAGTAAAGACAATCATGAGTATATAGAATAATGTGATTTATATATTGAGACTTGGGTTTGGGGGGTTGTAGAAAATTGCACCCTAGGGAATGAGACTAAAGTTTAGAAAATGACAATTGTGAGAAATAACTGTATATGTTCAGTGCACGTAGAATGATACAGAAACAAGAATACGAGTATATACACGTATAAACAAGAGTATTTAGGTTCTTGGAGAAATAAGTAAGTAAATATAAATTGTTTGTATGTTTTTAATTTAGCATAACAAATGGTTTTAGAAAAAGCCTTAATGAGCCTATTGTTGAGATAGATGTTCTAGTACGATTATAAATGATTAGAGATTTATGTAAATGAATAAATAAGTAACTTTTATATTTTAAGTCATACATTCAGTTATAATGATTAATTGTGTGTATGAATGTAAATTATACATTATATTGTTCTGAGCTATCAATAAGGTAAGTTATAGAGGTAAGCTAAGTTATGATGGCTTGAATGTGTTTAAGTATACTGAGAATAGTATAAGAATGTGAGACGATTCAAGACATAAGCATATAAGGAATAGAATGCATAGTTCATTACCTTGTGCATACACGTAAACACGTGCATGATCATATCCATATACATACATGATAAAACGAGAAAGGTTTTGAAATTCAAAAAGTATTTTAAAGAAAAGTTACAGATATTTTTAAAAGAAAAGTTTTAAGTGTTCTCCTTTGAAAGAAATGGATTTCAGAAATATTTTTTTACAGTTTTGAGATACAGATCATGATTTTATGGTTTTCGGGGCACGAGGTAAAAACTCACCCAATATATAACTTGAGACACAGTTTGGACTTGACGGATACTTTGGATTTGGGATTTGGGATTTGACCCATCCCAGTTGTACATTGTTGGAATTGACGGATTCAGAGACATGTGCACATGTTGAGGACTGATAGGACGCTCTCAGATCCTCCAGACGGGCTAGGGGTACGACGATACGTAACGCCCTAGACCCCAGTTTAAGCTTGGGTGGTAACATAGATCCGCACCCCCAGCTCCAGTTTGTGGCTTGGGGGACGGCGAGACGTAACGCCCCAAGACCACTAGTTTCAGGGCAGGTATGGCATGCTTTGGGGGATGACGATACGTAACGCCCCAATGTCATGGGTTTATATATCTGACTATAGGGCGTATGGGGGGGCGACGAGACGTAACGCCTCCATGCGTCAGTTTTTCTACAGACACTCGGATACCAGTTTTCAGAAAAGAAGTTTTGAAATATTAGATTTTTCAGAAAATAATTTTCAGAGATACATAACTTAGAGAAAGTTTCAGTTACAGTTTTCATATATAGTTTACAGTTTTGAGATACAGTTTCAGTTTTCAAATACCGATTACAGTTTCAAACACCGTTTTCATTTTCCAGTTACAGTTTTCCGAAAGAGCTTTTTCAAAAAGAAAGAGTGAGATAAAGTTTTCAGCAAAGAGCTTTCAGAAGGATTTTCAGAAAGTATTTTCTAAAGACTTAGTATGTTAAGTGTAGTAAAGTTTACAAGTGGTGCATATACCTCATGTATTCAAGTAATTTCATCTGTGATGCATATAGTTGATACCATGCATGAAAGCATTAGTACTTCCATATGTGAGTTTTTCAGAAAAGGCTTAAAAGTAATAGTTATAAAAGTGTATGGAATATTGAGTAATGTATATTTCATAAGATAAACATATAGATCACACCTCCAAGAGGCCATTTGAGATACATATAGATGGTATTAATGCCTGATTATATGATTTCATATTCGTGTGTATATGGTTAACTTTGTGCATCGCATATTCATATAGAGTCAGCATTTTGTAAGATACGAGTACAGAGTAACATGATTTTATTTTAATGCATGTATATCAGGGCAGGTATGGCATGCTTTGGGGGATGACGATACGTAACGCCCCAATGTCATGGGTTTGTATATCTGACTCTAGGGCGTATGGGGAGACGATGAGACGTAACGCCTCCATGCGTCAGTTTTTCTACAGACACTCGGATACCAGTTTTCAGAAAGAAGTTTTGAAATATTAGATTTTTCAGAAAATAGTTTTCAGAGATACAGAACTCAGAGAAAGTTTCAGTTACAGTTTTCAGATATAGTTTACAATTTTGAGATACAGTTTCAGTTTTCAAATACAGATTACAGTTTCAAACACCGTTTTCAGTTTCCAATTACAGTTTTCGAAAGAGCTTTTTCAGAAAGAAAGAGTGAGCTAAAGTTTTTAGCAAAGAGCTTTCAGAAGGATTTTCCGAAAGTATTTTCTAAAGACTTAGTATGTTAAATGTAGTAAAGTTTACAAGTCGTGCATATACCTCATGTATTCAAGTAATTTCATCTGTGATGCATATAGTTGATACCATGCATGAAAGCATTAGTACTTCCTTTGTGAGTTTTTCAGAAAAGGCTTGAAAGTAATAGTTAAAAAAGTGTATGGCATATTGAGTAATGTATATTTCACAAGATAAGCATATAGATCACACCTCCAAGAGGTCATTTGAGATACATATAGATGGTATTAATGCATGATTATATGATTTCATATTCGTAAGTATATGGTTAACTTTGTGCATCACATATTCATATAGAGTCAGCATTTTGTAAAATACGAGTACATAGTAACATGATTTTATTTTAATGCATGTATATCAAGGATGATTGTATAAGTTGCTTACTTACGTAGGAAGAACATACTGTAAGGATGATAGTTCTTAATGAAAAGGTACCATATACATGTAATCATGGATAGTGGTAGTGGATTAGATAGTTAACAAAAATAAGTTTTAATTATCCAACTTGATGATATTTCAAGATAATAAAAGAAAGAAAGCTATCATAATTGTCAGATCTAGAATTAACTTAGAGTATACAGAAAAATGTAAAGAGAAGAATCAGAATAGCACAGAAGAAGTGAAATGGATCTTAACCAGTTAGCTTGTGAAGTAGTATTTGAAGTATTTAATAGAAGTTAAAATATATAGGTGCATGTTCAGATGAGAAGATTAATAGTAAGTAACACAGGAATAAACGGATATAAGTTATAAAGTTAAATTAGATTGGTTAATGATTGCATGATTACTTACCGAGCCATTATGACTCACATCTTTTCCGCTTGTAGTTTTTGCAGGTTAGTAGCAGCCATCCTAAGCCAGCAGGACTAGATGAAGACTTCGAAGACAGTGGACCGCCCCAATTGCAGTAAAGAGAGTCCTGGGTTGAGTGGGTCGAGTTATGGGTCCTCACGACCCTTGTCTTTGTTTTTTCTTTTTTACACTTGTATTTTATATGTATAAGTCATGTAACAGCTTAGTTTTATTTGGAGTTCTGGCCGGAGGCCAAGTGTTGCATTTTGTTTATTGAGTTCAGGCCTGATGCCTTGATTATGTTTGCATATATTTGGAATGGCAATACAGGTTGTCTCTTGGATGCTGGCTACAGGCCGGGTTGCATGATGTTACGAATACATCATGCCGAAATTTCGTTAGAATCAGAGGCTTATGGAGATTGGTTTAGCCTGTCTCATGCCGGTAGCATCCTGGTCTATGTGGGATGTTACAAAAAGTTATTGAAATCAGAAAATTTTGATTTTCCGCATTCTGCTGCGTTTACTCGAACTGTCACCCAAAACCCCATCAGTTATCTCCTTTGAGAATGATAATTCTTGTGAAAGAAAGAGAAAGAAATATATATAAAACAAGCCATCAAATGAAAGGGATAACATGTATCCTCCATCACCTACATATGAAGGTACACATGAGTATTGAAAATCAACGAGTAGTGAAGATATTTACAACCATAATTCCCAAACCAAAAAAACTATCCTTTCTAATTCTGAGGAAAAACTGAATAAGATAATAATTTGCATATCTGGTTGGAAAGTCAAAACACACAAATCAGATGCTGACATTGTAACATCCTGCCAGAGTCTGGATGCTACCGGCAGGAGACAGGCTAATCCTGACTCCAAAAGCCTCGGACTCTGACGAAATTTCGGCATGACATGTACTAAAAGTCATGCAACCTGGATCAAAGTCCAGCACCTCAGACAACTTACAGGGCCCAACATATAACTTACACAAAAACAATAAACTCAAGTCATAACACAATTGGGCCCCGTGCCCGAAAATACGTACAAACAAAAACTTTTACTATTACACTTGTACAAGCTTAAACTTTTTACAACAAGACTTATACATGACTCTTATACGCCCAAGAACTGGTGACTGGCAGTCTGCAATGCTGCTATTCGGCTTCTCGAGCTCTGAAATCCGTGTTCAATCAATTGGGTCACCAACCTATAAAACTCAACACTGTTGGGATGTGAGTCATAAGACTCAGTAAGTAACTATGCTCATTCCTTGAGCGTCAAACATAAGAAGTCTATTTCTTAGTCCATTAATAACCTAAACTGCCTTTGTAATTATACATAATTTTCCAATTCTAAATTAACTGTAAAAACTCTTATATATGTTCAAACATTACCACTTTGTTACTAATTACCTTTTCAGAATCACAGACTCAATCATATATTGTTTCCTACTTACACTTTGAACATCTATAATATAGTCATTATATGCCATAATTCTATTCACTATGTCAAGTCCTATTACGTTTCCGCTGCGTTACTTTGATATCTTTCCACTTTCCTACTTACTCTTTGCTAATCTAGTTGGATTATTTATCATACTTATCTTTCTTTTATTTCATTGAAATATCATCAAATCGAATTGATAAAATATTCTTTTTATTAAACATACAACAGACTAATATTAACCATATAATACACACACGCATCAATCATGAACACATGGATGTAATCATGTTGTCATACCTCGATGTCGACTATAAGCATCTCGTATATTAACCAGAGTGTAAGACTTATATGCTTAACCTTTAAGCTACACTGATCTTTAATTTTGCCATATCTTTAGAAAATACTTTCTGAAAAACTAATTTCTGAAAACTCTTTTCTAAAACTCTGTTTGGAATCTCTTATTTAAACTTATCTTTTGAAAACATGCTTTAATTCTTTAGTTTCTGGAAACTGTATCAAAAATCTGCTTTCTGAAAACTATCTACTAAAATCTGACTTTGGAAACTTCCTTTTTTTGAAGATCTTTCTGAAAATCTATTTTTACATTCGGTTTTGAAATCTTGTACTGAAAGGCTGAAATTTGAAAACTGAAAATCTGAAAACTGCTCTAAGTCCAGGAAAACGACTCAACTGGACATCTCTCTACACCCAGGAAAATGACTCAACTGGGTGTGCTATATGCCCAGGAAAATGACTCAACTGGGCATCTCTGAAACTAGTGGTGCCCTACGCCCAAGAAAACGACTCAACTGAACATAGAGCTCCATGTCCAGGAAAACGACTAACCTGGACATAGTCACCACTAGAGTCCAGGTACACGAACCTAAATCGTCATCCTGACTCTCTACATGTGCACATGTCTCTGAATCCGTCAATTCCAGTTTATCTCTAGTCACATACTGGGGTGAGTTTTTCCCTCATGCCCCGAAAAATATAAAATCACGTTCTGCATTTCAAAATTATAAACATATTTTCTGAAATACATTTCTTTTCAAAAACATTTGAAACTTTTCTTTAAAACTCTTTGAATTTCAAAATCATTCTTAATTTCATCTCAATTTATGAAAATCATAATGCACAAATTTGCATATACAATTCTTATGCTTCCACTTATCTTTATCTTTAGGTTTCCATATATCCACCTGTATATGTTCATGCATATATATATATATATATATAATTTTTATGACATATGCATTCTATTACTTATATGTTCTCATCATACCTACTGAAGCTAACATGCATCATCACTTTCTACAACTTTCATCTATAAACATGTACAATTCTAATGTACCATTTACATTCATAGGATTACACATTCAAAACATGACTAGTTGTTTTAAAGTTTTTGCGGCCTTAAGTTTAAACTTACCTTTCTAATTTACAATCTTGTCATAAATACCCACTTTATTCGACATCAAATCTAACTTATAACACACACACCTCTTATCCATATATAGACAACATAACAAATTTTTCAAAATGTAAAACTATTCACCTAAATCTTGCCCTCTGTCAACAAATTACCTTATATATGGAATTATGCCATTAAATACAATAAACAGATCCAATATCTAACCCTTCACCCATGTTTTTGTTCATTATTCTATTGGATAATTGTATCATAATACTCATACAATGGTGATACTAAAGAATTGTTTTCGGTGCGTATAACAAACAAAAGGGTTGCTAGTGTAAGCAGGAGCTTTGTTCGCACACGTGGAGCCAACTGTCAGCTGTTCGGAAACATAAAGCAAATGCTAAATTAAAGTCATTAATTGCATCAACAACAGCCCATCTAAAGGTTATATATAATAAAAAACATACTACATATTCATTTATAAAATGTATGTTCGACGGGAATAGAAAGTTTGATGTATGATTTTTTTTATATCCTCTTTGACAAGCAAAAACAGTTAGAAACTTTTGAAATATGAAGAAATTGACAGCAAAAAAACCTTTTTCAATGGCTCTATCAGTATGCAAAGAATTAGCCAAGCCACAGGATGTGTGAAAACAAATAACCTATACATAAGTGCTCTTTATAATCAATCTCTTTTCCAGTCAATGAATTGCCACCGATTGGATATCTTTAAATGAATATAGCCTAAAAATTCAAAAGCTATTCAAATCACTAATGTAATTTCAAATACAATTGAAATCGCTAAATCAAACTATGACATTATATTCTCAAAAAAATATTAATTTTTTATGAACTAATATTGGATTAGTTTTCCATATCTGTACACATGATTAATAATATTACACTTGATTATTATTCAAACATAAGATGAATGGAGAATCTCCAACCTAATAAATTTAATCCAATCATAGAACTAAAACTAACAGTAGACAATGAAGGCTTTTAAAAGTGAACAATGATAAGCCTAATATATTATAAAATAAAAAATAAAAAATAAAAAACAAGAAAATTTCATATCAACTCCAGAATTAAGCATCAACTATTAAATAAAGTTTTCACTATTATCACGAAGTTAAGAAACAACAACAATTATTCGCAAAGAATTACCCACTAATCCTAATTTGAACCTCCTTCTTTCCTTTCCATTCGGCTAGCAAGATTTCAAACACAAGATGATAAAATTCATTCAATTGGAATCTTAAAACAAATCATAAGGTCATTATATACCTACGTAACTTGTGTCTAACTTAGGCATGCGATTTTCATCAAATCCGTACCCAAATTCTACTCATTTTTGAAATAAGAACAAACAAATCAATCTCAGGAAGGCATGGTCATAGTATACTTACCCCCTTCTCTACCCTATTTCTTACTCTTCTCTCTTTCCCTCTCGGTCCCTCTATTTTCTTTCCTGATTACATCTTTCTCTTCTTCACCCATCGTTCTCTCTGTTTCTCTCTCTTACTTTTCTTTTTCGTGTGTGTCTGTGTGTGTAATGGCTGTGTGTTTGTATTTTCTGTTTTTAATTAACTAAAGTGTGTGTAGTGATTAGTTAATTAAATATGTGTATGATAATGCTCCACGTGTGTATGTAATTAAATATAAAGAATTTATTTTATCTTTATCCTATTTACTAAATTCCAATTTTAGCCCTTCAAATAAATTATTAACATTTTTTTATTTTTTTTAACTCATCTCTTATTACTGTAAAAATAAATCTCGTACTCGGACCTGACCTCATGAACGAACTTAAAATTACGCAATCACACTAAAATAATCCCAGGATGTTACGTAGATAAAAATATATGTTGATAATATAATAAATTACATAGATATTTGGTCAAACCGGTAACTGGCCCCATAACTGTTTATTGCAAAATACGAGGACGCACAAGAAAACTTCATACAAGATGACCAGAATGCTTGAAAAAGAAATCTCCAGTATGAAAGTTTGCAGCTGCTTCTTTATAGCATATGGTTTATTTTCTCTTCCTTTAAAGTTTATTGAAAAAAATTTCCCATGTGTGGCAATGCATACCATAGGCATTAAATATTGCTAGCACTAAAAGCCTGATGCTCTAATGATATGGGGAGTACAATATTTCATGAAAACTACAACTGTACTGATATGACTTGTGTTCAGTTGTGTGACAACAGTTTCCTTCAAAGGGGGAGTAGTTTTTCCCTTGACTGAATTCATCTCTCTCTCTTTAAGTTATTACGATGTTGAAGAGAGCTAGTAAATTTCGGCCAGGGAGTTGTGTGATACTCCTTTTGGCTGAAATTCACCCGCTATTTAATAGGCACATATTAAAATAATAAGAAAGAAACATAATCATCTGTGGCAAAGTTTCGTAAAGTATGCTAGAAATCACTAATTAAATCCATGCATAATACATCACAATGTTTATAGCAATTTCCGTTAAAAAAAGGCATAAATAAACCATTCCAATTTAAGTTAACTTGCTTGAAACCATGTACTTAAAAACCCAAATTTAAAAACCAGACATCTATAAAAATATAAAAATGATAAATATTTGATTCAAAATTTATCATGAGAAACTCACAAGAAGACGACCTGATATTTATCACTGATACCCATAAAAATCCAGTGACAACGTTGAGGATGCGATGAAGCAACGACGGAGATGAACAGCGACTATGAAGTAGAATCGGGGGAAATGGTTCCTCATGTGGAAGAAAAAGAATGGATTGGGGGAATTCGATTTGTGGGGACATTTTATATTTTGAGTAATAAATACCGACATAGCCGGTTTTTTTAATAGACGGTTAGTGATCTAATGTTCAGAAACTCAGGGGTATATAATACGCCTAGGTACCTTAGACGAGCCCGCCTAAATAACATAGTGATTTAATCAATTTTAATAGTAAAACTGGATTTTTGTTTTAAATTTGTACTTGAAATGGAAAAAAAAAATTGAAAATTGAGATAAGCTTATGTCAGCAGTACGTTAATTAAGATTGCATCTCATTGAAGCTTAAATAGGAAAAATAATATTATGCTTTTAAAAATTAACCTCTAAATCTAATTACCACCACTGTCACCACTCATATAAATAAAAATAAATAAAAAAAAAAAAACACCAATTTTATTTCACTCAAGAAAACCTAAACCTCATACAAAACCATAATCCTACAACAGCTTCTTCACTCTTAAAAGATTCTTCAGAAAATACATTGCGAAGCAAAGCTCTCCAGCGCAAACATGAAACATGAAGATGAAAATGGTGAGAAGAAGAGGAGCTCTTTAAGATCAATCTCGAATCAGTTAATAGTATCCCTCCACCTCAATATTACTGGGAAAGGATGTTACTACTATTGGAGTTGGTACTCGGTGTGCCGATTTATCATGTATTTCCTTATAAATACGTGTATGAATAATATTTTATTATGAATAAAATTTTTATTTTCGTCAATATTTTTTTATTAGAAATGGTAAAAACGTACTTGATCTAGGAATGATTAAGTTATGACGTAATTGCAAAAACATTGCAATTGACATTGAGAAATGTTGTAGCAGTATCATTCTTAAACTGTTCCTGGTTAAGATTTACATTCTTGGTCCGAAAGTAAACCCGAGAGACTGGTACATGATAATAATTTTTTATTAGGTTCTGTTGGTTTATCTCAGTGAGTCACGAGTATAGGGAGACTCGTATAGATATGTAGGCATTCATAGCGGATGAGCACTGAACGACTCATAGAAGATTCCTAATAGATGGTACGCTTGCATCAATAGAGAAATTAACACGTGTTGGATCATGCTCACTGCTGCTGAGGATTTTAAGAATGGAGTGTCGATTTTCCTTCTTAAACCTACTTCTCTTTCTTTCGCTTCTCAAAAGAAGGGCAAAAGAAAGAAGAGGAAAGGTAAAAAGATTTCTCCTCGGGGTAAGATAGGGAAACCTAAATCCAAGAGTACTGTCGAAGACACATGCCACTATTGTAGTAAGGTTGGACATTGGAAACGTAAATTTCATGAATATCTTATGTAATTGAAGAGAGACAAAGCCTCTACTTCAGGTATATTTATTTTTCCCGTTATTGATGTCTCTTTAGCATGTGAAGCTATTTCTTCTACTTGGATTTTAGACTCTGCTTGTCCTACTAACATTTGCAATTCATTGCAAGGGCTGAAGTAAAGTAGAAAGATGAAATCTGAATCGTTGCAATTGGACTTGGGAGTGGAGACTCTTTCGAATGCAGTTGCAGTTAGGGTATATGAGATTTCCTTGTCTAATAAGAGCATTTTGTTAAATGACTATTATTTTGTGCCAGGATGTGTGGCAATATTACATCACTTTTTATATTAGATACACAATTTTTTTGTGTAAATATTAATAATCATTCTCAATATTTATATGATAAATATAATATTCCTATCCTTCAATGTCCAAATAAGAATGGTCATTAAATTTTGCATCCATCAAGAGATATTTGAATGTTGGAACTAATAAATGAAATAGATTTAATGTTAATGATATTGAACTGTGGCATATGAGGTTAGGTCATATTAGCTACGATGCCTTACCCAATTGGTTAGGAATGGTTTGATTGAGAATATCACTATTGAGTCTTACCTGACTTGCGAATCTTGTATTCAATGTAAAATGACAAAAGCCTCATTTACCGGTGTAGGACATCGAGCCTCAGACTTATTAGAACTAGTACATTCTGATGTATGTGGTCTCATGTGTCTCACTGCTCACAATGGTTATTCATACTTTCTTATCTTTACCAAAGATTTGTTTCGGTATGGTTATGTTTATTTGATGAAACATAAATAAAAAACTTTTGAAAGGTTCAACGATTTCCAAAATGAAGTGGAAAAGTAAATTGGAAAATTCATCAAATGCCTTCGATCGGATCGAGGTGGTGAATATATGAGCAGTGAGTTCACTGATTATTTAAAAGATAATGGGATTCTCGGTCAATATACTCATTCAGATACTCCACAGCATAATGAAGTGTTTGCGAGGAGAAATCAAACTTTATTAGATATGGTTCGTTCTATGTTGAGTTATACAGATCTACCATATTACTTATGGGGCTATACGCTTCTTACTACAATTCATCTTTTAAACAGAGTTCCTTCAAAAGTTGTTCCAACAGCTCCATATCAGATATAGAGTGGTAGGAAACCAAACCTTAATTATATTACGATTTGGGGCAGTCTTGCTTACGTCAGAGTGGCTCAGCAGGATAAGCTTTTGCCCGAGGGAAAAAGTTTAGTTTTGTTGGGTATCCTTACAATAGGAAATGATATTTGTTCTATGATTCCAAGCGTCAAAACGTGTTCGTAGCTGGCTTGGAAAAATTTCTAGGAATAGAATTTTTGGCAGAAAGAGGAGATCATAGACAAGTTGAACTTGATGATGTTGATACTTTAACTGACGAACCACATGAGGAATATGAGGTTCAAGAAGGTGAAGGATCTTTGACGCACATACTTGTTAGGTTGAGTAGTGAAACATCCTCCCTAGGCCAGGATGTTATCGGTAGGAGACTGAAAAACTCATCTTCATAAGCCTCTGATTTTGATGAAATTCCGGCATGATGTATGCAGAACATCATGCAACCTGGCTTATAGCCAGCACCATGAGACAACCTACTTATGCAACACAACATATAAGCAATCATCATCAAGGCCTCAGGCCTGAACTCAATGAACAAGATATAAATACTTGGCCTCCGGCCAGAACCCGAAATAAAACTATGCTATTACATAACTCTTACATATGAGACACAAATGAAAAAATTGATGAGTTCTAATTAAGGTCCCAAAATCAACAAATCAAGCATAAAATTCGCATGAATACTACAAAGGAGTAAGGCGGAAACATAACTCACATTGAATGGTTTGATGCTAGGAAGAACAAAACTCATTTTCCTCCTCCATGGAGCTCGGTTTTGGTGCTCTTGAACTGCTGTTGGGCGCACGGTGGGGCTGTTTTGATGCTCCAAAAATCGGCCATGAAAGACTCCATTGAAGCTCCAAGCTTCAAGCTTTCCAAGCTCACAAACTCACTTCCCTATCACCTTTGTATTCCTCCAAGAGTGTGCTAGCACATAGATCTTGCAACAAGATCCAAAGCTTCTCCATTTTATGTGTGAAAACCAAAAAAAATGGAGATGAAAATCGGTCAAGGAGACCGTGAGAAGAGAAACACATTTTGGCTCCATTTTTGCCAAAACCGTATGTCATGTTTCAAGAGAGAGAAAGTGATGCCCTTTTTGTATATCATTTATTTGTTTTGCTTTATTTACCAAGTAATATAAAATAAAAGATATACAAAACTATTATTAAAAAAGTCAAAAGCAAAAAGCAATAATGCTTTTCCATCACTTCACCTTTACTTTAAGTCACACCACATCACTTTAACTTAAAGTCACATCACCTTTAATAAAGTGACATGTTGTCAAGTCACATCACTCAAAGTGACAATTGATTTGACGCATGATGTGACTAATGATTTGACGCTTGATGTGACTTGCGTGCCGCGCTCGAATTCGAAATGCGAACGCGCTCGCAATCACACTCGGGCTCGGGTTCGCTAATTCCAAATTAACGAATTTTCCGTCGCGTCGTAATTAAATGATTACGCCTAGCGAAATCACTATTCACGTCGCTAACGAATTAATTCTAAATTGATTCGTTCGCCCGAATTAAAATCCAATTTTAATTCCGCGTCGAAATCCAATTTCATATAATATATCAGATATATTATTTTATCGATTAATTCCAAATTAATCGTTCTCTCTCTTTAATTAATATTTTATCCAAGATAAAATATCTCCGTAATTAATCCCAGATTAATTTTCTCTCTCATCGAATTAATCCCAGATTAATTAAAGTGCGAGTCATACGTCATCGGTGAATCTTCAGGAACCGACCCATGAGATCTCCGGATATGTTGGCAGTAAATACGGTCGTCGGACTATCCGAACACGTAAGTACCTCGTACTACGTTTATACCGATTTACAAGACAAGGTTGGCTTCTAGCAAAGCGCCATGCCTACCCAATTCTCCAGAAATATTCTTACAGGAATATATAGATCTGTATCAAGCGTAGTATACTAAGTATTGTGTGTATCGGCCCAGTATCGGATAATCACGTGCTAGGGCTGGGGCTGGATAAGTGTCTGCCCCGTCCGAAGCACATATCGGATGTCTGGTAACATAGTCTCTATAATCGGATATACATGACCTGGTCACAATATCTCGATTGGTTGCGCAACACTCAAGAGCACTAGTACCGTATCCTGCGTGACATCATCTCCAATATGACTGGAGTGATACTTCCGTCTCGACATCACATCCAATACACTACGACTCTCTGATAAACCCAGAAGTGGTGAACACAGAACCGGTCAAAGCCCCCAACCACCAAAACCAAAGTTTATCGATTATCGTAAGTATTAGCGATGCAAGTCTCAGGTTAAGACTATACACACCTACCTTGATTTCGGCCTCCCATAGACACATAGTCATAATACCAATGGGATTCCGAGGGGTCTATCCAGAGCGAAGCTGTTTCCCGTACCATCGGTGAAACACGACCTCCTATCGCACTTGCATAAGTATCCAATACTTATATATATGAGAACTATGCCGTTGTGCCCTCACAACGCGCACAAGTGCAATACTAGCCTATTCCGCATTATCGATGTCCAGTCTCGATAATACTACGGCTAGGGATATTTAATGATTAATCCTTCGTGGACTGATACTGTCTCATATCATCTCAATCCAGGAACTAATCATAGGGACCTCTCTTCATTTATATATCTATGGTGATCTAATCACAAATGACGAGAGTGCAATTTCCTTGTTACATAGTTAATTTGCTACAACAACACAATGTTCTGTGCAAATAGTGACGCTATGGGTCATATTATCCAACAATAATAAATACAAAGGTCGTGAGGACACGTAACTCAACCTAGGACTACAAAACTCTCTTGACTTCAATTGGGGCGATCCACTGTCTTTAAAGTCTTCACTGAAATCCTGCTGGTTCTATATAACTGCTACTGACCTGCAAAACTAATAAACTGTTGTGGTGTGAGTCACAATGACTCAGTAAGTAACCATGCTTATAACTTGAGCGTTCAAACACATACAAAGTCTAAGTTATGTTTCTGTATTAACCTGAGTTGTTCATAAAGCCATTAAAGCATTTTCAAAGTTTGAAATAACCATATAACTCTTATCCATTATATTTCCATATTACTTTCACTAGTCTTTCTAACTATTCGTATATAGACTTAAAATCATATACATTTTCAACATCTATAACTTTATTCACTAAGACAAGTCTTATCATGTTTTCGCTGTGTTATTCTGATATCTTATGCTTACCTACTTACTCTCTTTTTTTTTTGCTATACAAGTTTGGATTATTATCATACTTATCTTTCTTTTATTTCATTGAAATATCATCAAATCGGATTTATAAATTATTCTTTCTATCAGACATTCATCTTTAACTGTCTTACATTCTATATACTAACTCTATCATTAATATACTTCACCTGCAGATAATTAAAACCACCTTCATAACTAATCATCATACTATTATAAACATATGCAATCTAATGTACCGTTACATCTATCATTTCACATAATCATATTGAAACTTATTAAGCTTTAACGTTATAAATACATGCATTTGCAATTTACTATTTTCAACTCAATAATACCATACATGTATATGAAATTGTGTTATCATACACTGCCAATCACAAAGGTTTACCTTATATAAACATTCAAGTTATATCATTATTAATCACTTATGCATATAAATGTGACAATGCGATCATGCATGAATATAAGCTACATATAAATCAAATGATATCTAAAATATATGATTTATATGCGTAACTCGTAAACTACTTTCTACTTTAGCATGTCATACTATTTAGAAAATACTTCCTAAAAACCTTTTCTGAAGAACTGTTCTCTAAAGACTGTTTCTGAAAACTCTTTTCTGAAAGTTTCTTTCTGAAAACTCTTTGCTGAAAACTTTACTTGAAAACCGGTTTATACTTTAAAATTTTGAATCTCTTATAAAATTGTTATTTTCTAGAAACTGTTTCAAAAATCTATTTTCTGAAAACTGTTTACTAAAATCAGACTTTTGAAAACTATATACTGATGATCTGAAAACTGTGTACTAAAAATCTGAAAACTAAAAATTGATGATACTCGATGCCCAGGACAAAAGCTCAATTGCGGAATCTCTGAGGCTGGTGGTGCCATACGTCCAGGACAACATCTCAACTGGCAATATAGAGCTCTACACCTAAGACAACAACTCAACTGGCAGTGTAGCCACCACTAGGGACAAGGTACACGATCCTAAGCTGCCATTCTGGCCCTACATGTGCACATGTTCCCTATATCCGTCAATTCCAACTGTAATAGTTACATACTAGGGTGAGGTTTTACCTCATGCCCCGAAAAACATGTAAAGAAAACTCATGCTTAAAAAATCTCAAAACTGGAGGAAACACTTTCTGAAATACCTTTCTTTCAAAAGCATTTCTGAAACTTTCCTTTAAAACACTGTGAATTTTAAAACCATTCATAACTTCAACTTAACTCCGGAAATCTTAAAGCACATATGCATATACGATTCTCATGCTTCCTTCTACCTTAATCATGCTTCCTTATATACTTTATCATACATGTACATGTAAACATTCATACATACTCATGCATTAATGTTGCAGATTATAATCTTAACATGCTTCCCTCTATAATGATCTTATAATCCATATTCTCGAAAAATTATCAGAATGCTTTACTTGAACTAAAACATATTTAATTTACCTTACATTCATACACAATTCCAATTACACACATATAATATCTTATCTTCTTTCCAATCGTTTAATTAATCCCTAGTTTTATAGTGTTTATAAACTACTTACTCTTTTACTCACATAATCACGCCTTTTATTATCCTTACGTCACTTATCAATATTGTATAGCAAACAATATTACTCACATATAGTTACTTACACATACTTAAGCTTAGCTATGCATGCACTCGTGTTCTTATTTTTATATTCTCAATACATGCGTTTTACGTATGTTGTTACTTCCTTTCAATTTTGTCATTCTTTAAACTTTAATCACATTCCCTAGGGTGTAGTTTCTACAACCTCCAATCCTAAGTGTCATTATATTAAACTCATACTTTATCATTCATTAACCTTAATCATGGATTTCCTAGTATCTTACTTGTATATATATACACTTCTCATTTTATGGTTATACATATACTTATAACATTACTTTATTATCTAAATTCAAACATGACACGTCACAAGTAATCATCATATGGATTACTTACCTGGCTAAGCGAACACTCATACTTCTGGTCCGATCTGTCAAAACAAATAACAACATAAGGTCAGAATCGCTATTTGCGAAACTTTCAACTCATCTATAATAAACTTTCGGATTTTTCCGGAATACACGAATCCTCTCCGTTCCTACGGTTTAAGCTTCATTATTCTAATATACCCTTATACACTACTCTAAACTAGCTAGATGACTTAGATTCTCATTTTATGCGTTTGCGGCAAATCTTGCGGAAATGTTTCCGCAAACGCTACAGAAGGATCTTAAACCCTCTGAACTTATCCAAAATTACTTAATTACCCTTGCAATACCAAATTTATATCATCTTCATGATTACGGTCATCTATACTCAGTTGCGCGAGCAATTGTGTTTTACCAGAAACTCGCTAATTCTACCAGATCGATCTAAATTATTCCATTTCTCCCTGAATTCTACCACATTCATTGTTTTAACATATTATATCACATCCAATTCATTTCATGTCAATTCGCTGCACTACGGAACTACCGGAAGCATCCAAATATTTAACGATATACTTTAAAATAACACATTTTTAACGGAGAGTCGTACTGAAATTCCGAAGGCATATTCGGACTCCCAACGGCCATATGAACGCGCTGGTGTCGTTGGAATTCCGATCGGAGCTACTATTCATCTGGGTGCTACAGTATATGCGTGGCTTTTCTCCTCATTTTACGCGCACCCGACCGATGTTCAGTAAAATCGATTCCGCATAATCGTAGTACTCGTCGAGGACTTTGATTTGGTGGGTGGCTCGGGCCGTGAAACGAACTGATGAGTCGGGATTGAGATACCCACGAACACAATTGTTTTCTCCTCTTTCTCACCGTCGCCGGCATTATTTGGACGATCACCGGTCACCGGCTTGCGCCCCTTTGCCGGACGATCAGAACCCCACCGGTGCGCCACCGCACCTCCGGTCAGATCATCGCCGGTTCCACTTCCTTCCTTCTCTCTCTCCTCCGTCCACTCCCTGCATTTCTTTCTTTTTTTTTCAGTTTTTGTTTTATATATATCCTTTTTCTTTTTGTTAAATAATAATAATAATAATGATACAAAATATCTCATTCCTGAATTTACCAAATTGCCCACACTTATAAGGGTAATTTCGGAAATCTATAATTTTGAAGCCCTTCCGGCATGATTTTCAAAAACTGCTCAACACGAAAGTTGTTCGTCTCGGAAAAACGAGTCTGATGGTTCAAGTATCAAATCAATCGAAGTTTGATTGCTATTTCTGTGACCAAAATCGCAAACTTTACGCGTATAATACAAAATCACGTAACTGACTTTTGATCCCATGCATTTTCCAACGCGACGAATATTCATAGCATATTATTCCAACCCATATAACATCGTTTGAACTCTTATTCTTCATTATCATCATGCTCTGAGACTAGAACATCAGTCCGGGAATCTTCTAGAACAGTCTCGAAATTCTGGGATGTTACAAGTAGGGTCATAAGTGTAAGTGTCCTATACATGCCACATGATCTCTAAGCGTGATTCGTGTGTGAATAAATCAAGAAGTTTAAGGAATTAACTTACATTGATCGGCTTGAGTTCAAAACTTTTATGGATGTTGAAGCTTCCAAGCTCATGGGTGAGTATCCCAATCACCTTCACTTGACTCTCATATGTGCTAGCAAGAACAAAATGGAACAAATTTTATCTCCCAATGAGAAGAAAATTTTCCCAAAAGAGAGGGAAGCAATTAGCCACTTAGTAAGCCAAGACCATTCGGCCAAGTTTGAGAGAGACAAGGCAGTGGCCAATCTGTCGATTCTTCAAAAACCAGAGATAGCAATTTGCTCATTCTTTCCCATTTGACTTCAGAGGCTAATTCGATTTATAAAAGAAGAAAGACAGAGGCTGTGGCCAAAAAAAAATACGGAATATATTGACCACTTGTTTTTTTTTTTTTTTTTTTTTAAAGTAAAAGTAAAAAGTTGCTTTCAACTAATTCAAAAAAAGGGAAGAAAGCAGTAGCCACACGGAAAAATAGGAAAAGAGATATATTAATGAATAATCCAAAATTCATTAGTTATATATATATATATTTTTTGGTAGGTGTGATGGGTTAGTAAATCCAATTTAAATTGTCCCAACAAATTCCATCAATAAATGACTAGTTGATGTATGTGAGTGGGTCCCATCTCATAGAATTCAAATTTCAAATTACAAACACAACACACAATTGGGCTCGATTCGTTTAATCCGATTAAACGAATTTTCCATCGTGACTTAATTAAATCCGATTTAGTTAACTAATAATGCCTAGTAAAATTATTACGAAAGCCACTTACGAATTAATTCCAAATCAATCCGTTCACATGAATTAAAATCCAATTGTAATTCCGCATTGAAATCTAATTTCAATTAATATATCTAATATATTATTTTAACCCAATTAAATAGTAAAATCTAATTTAACTATTAAATTTACTTTACCAATTAATTCAAAATTAATCACGTTCTCTCTTCTTGAAGAATTTAATCCTAAATAAATTCTCTAAGCAATTAATCCCAGATTAGTTCTTTCTCTAATAATTAATTTCAGATTAATTCTTACCGTAATTAATCCCAAAGTAATTTTCTCTCTTTTAATTAATCCCAGATTAATATTGTTCGAGTCAAATATCATCGGTGAATCTTTGGAATGCGAACCAAGAGATCCCTGAATATGTTGGCAGTAAATTCGGTTATCAGACTATCCGAATACGTGCGTACCCGCTACCACGTTCTTATCGATTTATAAGATCTTCTAGCAAAGCACTATGCCCTCCCAATTCTCCAGAAAAAATCTTCTACAGAATACAAGATCTTTGTCAGACGTAGTATACATAGTATTGCGTATAACGATCCAGTATCGGATGTCACATACTAGGCCTGAGGCTGGAGTTGTGTCTGCCCTGTACGAAGCATATATCGGATCATTAGCAACTAGTCTCTTTATGATTGAAAACTCATGACCTAGTCATACTTCCCCGATGGCTATAGCACTTAGAGTGCCAGTTCTGTATCTTTGCGTGATCATCATCTCCATATGACTGAAGTGATACTTTCATCTTGACATCACACCCAATACACTACGATTCTCAGTATACCTAGAAGAGGCATACACATAACTTTTTAAAGCCCCGGACGACCAAAACCAAAGTATACTGATTGTCGCAAGTATCACGATACAAGTCTCAAGTTAAGACTAAATACACCTACCCTGATTCGGATTCCCATAGACACATAGTCATACTACTAATGGGATTCTGAGGAGTCTATCCAGAGCGAAGATGTTTCCATACCATCGGTAAACAGAACCTCCTATAACACTTTCATGATTATCCAATACCCAAATATTTGAGAACTATGTCGTTATGCTTCCATGACACGCACAAGTGTAATACTAGCCTATTCCGCATTATCGATGTCCAATCTCAATAATACTACGGCTAGGGATATTTAATGATTAAACCTTTGTGGATTAATACTGTCTCATATCTTATTAATCCGGAACTAATCATAAGGACTTTTATCATTTACATATCCAAGTAATCCAATTACAAATGATAAAAGAGTAATTTCCTTTATCACATAGTTAATTTGTACAACAACACCATGTTCTGTATAAATAGTGATGCTATTGGTCATATATGTCCAACAATCTCCTACTTGGCCTATAGTCAATCACTCAAGTGTCCAACACCTAAAATATGCACGGGTAGCTCAAACTTCTGCTGAGAAACAACTTTCGTCAGTGAATTTGCAAGGTTATCATCTGATGCGATTTATTCGATCATCACATCACCACGATGTATGATCTTATGAATCAGATGAAATAGTTGAAGTACATATTTGGATCATTGATGAGACCGTGGTTCCTTAGCCTATGTTGTAGCCTAGCTTAGCTGCTAATAGAACAACTCCTAATATTATTAGGAATTTTATAGATCCAAATGCTTCTTTTGCTGCCTCAGTTGCAGCAATGCTTCGCTCTTGTTGTTTATTCAACAATAGTATCTTGCTTGGAAGATTTCCAGCTCATTGTTCAGTTATTCAAACTATATACGTACCCTTATTGTGACTTATAGTCGTTTATATCAGTTTGGAAACTTGCAGCAGTGAACCCAGTCACCTCAAGTTCTCATTTCCCATATTCTCAGAAAGCATCCTTGGTTTATCCAAGATACTCAAGGATGTTCATAACTTCAATCCAGTGATCATCACCTAGATTGGCCTGATTGTGTCTACATATGCTCAAAGCATATGAGATATAAGGTCACGTACATATCAAAACGTACGAACACTGAGAGAGTGTCAGTGGCTTTATAGATCTATCCCAGTAGACCTTTATCCTAGAATAAAGCCTGCTTCTCCTAAGTATTCCATGGAGAATTTTAATGAAAGCCAAGCTTTCACCGATTATATTATGGGAATGTTATTGCCCAAAATTAATATGTCATCAATTTATAGGACAATCATTGTTAGTGCGATCCCACTAACCTTCTTATATACACAAGAATCATCTTTGTTTTGAATGAAATCATATACCGTTACGATCTCATCAAAACTTTGGTTCCAAAATGTTATGCTTGCTTCAATTCATAAATGGATCGATTTAACTTGCAAACCTTGTTTGCATGTTTTGGCACTACAAAATCGTCAGGATGTTGCATACAAACATCTTCCAAAAGGTTTCCGTTAAGGAAAGTGATTTTGGAATCTAATTGTCATATTTCATAAATGAAATATGAAGTTATAGGAAGCATTACCCGAATGGATTTAATCATGGCAACATGTGAAAAAGTTTTATCATAGTCAACACTATGTCATTGACGATACCCTTTCTGTACAAGCCTAGCTGTGTACATTTGTATATTTCCATCAATGTATATCTTCCTTAAAGATACATTTAGTACCAATAGGTACAATGCCTTCTGGTATATCAACTAGTGTCCAAACTTGGTTAGTATACATGGAATCCATTTCGGACTTCATGACATTTTGCCATAAAAAGAGTCAATACCTTGTATCACTTCCTCATACGTGGTCGGTTTGTCTTCCTCAAAAAGATTGATATCTACATGAGGTGAGATCAGAAACCCATACCTCCTAGGTTGTTTTCTGACTCTCTCAGACTTACACGGTTTTTGTGTATTCGAAGATTGTGGTACAGTTTCATCTCTGATGACTGTTTGTGTTCCGTAAAGGAGTCGGTGCTTGGAACAGTATTACTCCGATTTTCATCGAGTTTTACTTTCTCCCACTTACCACTGCTTATAGGAATTCCTCTTAGGAAATCGCATGGAGAGCAACAATTATATTGTTCTCTTATGAGTTGTATAAGTATTATACTTTGGTTTCCCTTAGACAACCTACAAATAGACACGTATCCGATTTAGGTTCTAGTTTGGTACCATCCAAACATTTAGCATATGCACAACATTCCCAAATCTTCAGGAATGAGAAATCTGGTTTCTTTTTTATTCATATCTAATATGAAGTATGTCTAATAGATTTTCATAGAACCTTATTCAAAATAAGTATTTCACTGTTTAATGCGTATCCTTGGAAGGAAAATGGTAGCTCAGAGTGACTCATCGTTAACCTTACCATGTCCAACAAAGTTCAGTTTCTCTGTTCGGACACACCATCAAATTGAGGTGTCCCGTGAGGAGTCCACTATGAAAGAATACCATACTCTTTCAAGTAATCTTGAAACTTATATGTTTAAATGTTTTACACTATGGTCCGACCGTAATGTTTTTAATACTTTTACCAGTCTGTTTTCGTACTTCATGTCGAAACTCTTTGAATTACTCAAAAGTTTCTGACTCGTGTTTCATAAGATACATATAACCATAACGCGATGCCACATCCATAAAGGTTACGAAGTATTCATATCCATCTCTAGCCTAGCTAGACATGGGCACACTTACGTCACTATGAACGAGGGCTAACAGATCGGTGGCATATGCACTTTTACCAAGTAAAAGGTGTTTTAGGCACTTTTCCTAATAAACTTGAATTGTAGAAATCATTTGAATTAGAATCAAATCCATCCTAGTATCCACTCTTTGAAAGTGTGGATATACAAGTCTTGTTAATGCATCCCAGACGACAATGTCACAAATAAGTCTCATTCGATTTACTCAATTTGAGCTTTTAGTTGTCATATTATATGTTTGAGATTCATTTATATTCTAAATATAAATACCGTTATTCACATCTAATGTGCTTATCTCAATATCATCTCTTATAAACAAAACACATAGTGTTCTAGAATATAAAGATATACCCGCAACGAGTTAAACTAGATATAGAGATAATATTTCTAGTCAAACTAGATACATTATTTTTCACATATTTTCAAAAAAAAATTCTTCTTGAAATCTCAACTCTTACAAAGCATGAGTATTGTCCAAATCAAAAATTCAACTCCAACAAAGGTTTCACCTTTCAAATGCTTCTCCATGTGTGTGTGATTTTTCACAAACAATTTGTGTGCAACTCAGATTTGTTTATGTTGGTGTAGGTTAGTGCTAACCTCTAATTCATTTGATCCTCTCCTTTGTCTAGACAATCTAACACCTAGTTAAAGATCAATAAGATTTTAGAATTCTCCAAAAGTTTATCTTATGTAAGGCTTATTTTCATCCCGAACTTCCTTAATTTGTCAAATTTTCTTTGATGCAAAGACGTCACATTTGTGATGCGAGCCCCTAGTTACTCAATAATTTCACCAACTCAAGTTGCTTCGCATACTCAATATTTGAATTATCATTCGACGCAAAAGTACTTGTTGAGTTCACGATACTCCTATGTACTAAACAATTCAAACAGCGAAGTAGGTTTTATGGAATTCCCCGTTTCAATTTTCCTTTCTCTTTTATCTCCTTTTCTTTTTTCAACTTCGTATCATCTCAGCCTTAACTTTGGAAGGAAATCAATTATGTGCCAAGTGTTTTGTCTATCTCTACAAATTGGGTCAGCATAAATTTTTTTCTAAGTTGGCAATGCAGTTCTAAGTGGATGTTTTGGTTCACAATATTTTGAATGACATTCTACCGGTGATTTCAAAGTTAAAGAATTACCTTAAGGATTTAGACATGCTCATTTTTCGAGAGACAGAATATTATCGAGAAATATTGATTGTATTAACATTTAACATTTCAAGAAAGTCATTACAGGATGAAAATAAAAAATGCAGATGCAATTCTTTGATGTTTTGGAACTCGATAACCGTTGTAGAAATCGATGCATGAATTTTGTGTAAAAAACTCATCGCGCAGTGGAAATGCATCTAGATATTGGAATCAACCTTGAAATTTTTTTCCTTCTTTTAAATTTTGATAATCTTGAATTTTTGAAAACTTTATATTAATCTTATATAATATAGTTTTTAAATGTGAAAATAATTATTAGTCATATTAATGATTTTGACATAATAAATTATTATGCTTGTGAGTTCATAATTGGACTATCCAATTATTATATGATTTGATATAGTATATCCACTACAAGAAAATGCGCATTTAGAGTCCAAACTTTTAGCGTCGAAAATACTTTCGACACTAATAAGTACTTCAACGTCGATTTTAGATTTGACGGTAAAGTACAGACCTTTAGCGACGCAAAATAATTTCGACGCTAAAGATTAAAACCTTTAGCGTCAATTTGAAAATACGACGCTCAAAATCTAACATTTTGCGTTGATAACAAGCTTTTAGCATTGATAATAGAATCGATGGTAGAGGTTTACGACTAATCGCACCGACAATCTTGATACCTTTAGGGTTAAAAATAAAATTCGACGCTAAAAGCTTAACATTTAGCGTCAAATTTACCATATTCGACGCTAAAAGTTTATTAAAATCCTAAAAACCAGTAACACTTCCCCCCCCCCCCCCCCCCCACTCTTTCTCTCCTTTCTGTCATCTGCATATTATTTACTCCCAATTTTCCTACAAATTTTCAACAAAACTCCAACTTTTCACAATGTCATTTTTTATTCCATCTCTCTTTATTTAATTTTCCTTATATTTGAATTACTCTCACTTAATTAATTTAAGTTTAATCTCTCTAAAAAAATAGGATTTTAATTTTTTGAAATTACCTTCATCATATAAAATATGTTAGTTAGTTGATTATGAAGCTTATATGTGAGCAAGATTAGTTTGCTTCATCATTAACTAATTAATAATTATAATTTTATAATTTTGTTATACAAATACATATAGAATTATTTATAATATCTAATAATTATATTAAAATAATATCTAATAATTATAATTCACAATTTATACATTGTTTAGTTTGTTAATTTGTTGTTAGTTGATTATGATGCATATATGTAAGATTATTTTGTTTTGTAATGAATTAATTAACTAAATATGTGTATGCTTAAATAAATAATTAATGAATTGATGACGTTAATGACTGTAATATAATATCTATTAATTATATTTTTATATGTAGATATTTGGCTGAAATGGATAGAAATTAGATGAACTCGGTGGATAGATTAAGTGTTGAATACCGTAATGGAGTTTATGAGTTCATGGCATCGGCAAAGCAACACATTGATGCAGAATGTCGTGTTCGATGTCCATGTCTAAACCATCTGAATAGGAAAAAGAAATAGACATATGGAGTTGAGAATCATTTATACATGTCGTGAATATCACCAACTTACCGTACGCGGATTTATCATGGTGAGTAGTATAATTCTCAATCACGGTTTATTGCTTTCGGTGAATGGAGTAGTAGTTATAATCTATAACGACCGGAAGTTTAGTCTCTATAACGTTATAGTATTGTGGTATCAATGGACGAGGCATGTAAAATAAAATTTGATTGGACTTAAATATGCTCATGGAACGACGTTGGAGACGATCAGTAATTTCTCGAAGTCCCGAGGAGAGACTGTACCATGTGCCTTTTTGTATTGCCCATAGTATTTGGGGCATAACTTTTTCATACGATCTCTAAATTTTATGAATTTTATTTAAGCAGAAAGATGAGACTGAGACCTACAATGTCCGCGTTAAATATTTTTCCAAATTCAAAACAGAAGATGATCAAATATGCGAGTCAAAATTTCATATGAATTGTAACTTCAAGGTCAAAATGAAAAGGTCTCCAAATTTCTTCATTTTTCTACATCCTTCTGCAACTTTCTTTTATCATTTAGGTCCACTATACATGGGACCACTATTCACCATTTCCAAAAGTGGAAAATAAAAAAATAGAATGAAAGAAAATGAGGTGGAGCCGAAAGGAAAAAGAGGAGGGAGAAAAGAGACAGAAGAAGAAAAAAAAGAGTAAGAAGAATGAGGAGGAAAAAAATAAAGAAGGAAAAAAGAAAAAGAGGGAGAATAATAGAAGCTTGACATCCATACAGCTTAAAGAATAAAAGAAAACAAGGAAATAGGTAAGAAGACCCACTTGAACTATCTTCTTAATTTTGGAATTTTAAGTTTTGATGAGTAAAGTAGGTTAATTGACTTGGTTGTGATAATGGTAGTGTGTATCTTTGACATTAAAAACCATGGAAACCATGATAAATTCCAACTTGTGGGTTTTGATTGAAAATTGTTAAAGTATGTAATTTGGATTAGAAATTGGATTATTGATAAATTAGGAGTTTGATGTATGTTAAATTAAGTGTATGAAGATGTATTATGTATTAGTTTGAAGTATGGAACTGTTGGAATGGACTAAAGATGGATGATTTGAGATTGGGATGTGATTGGAAAAGAAAATTAGTGTCCTGGTTTTCCAGGTCGCATCGCGACACGGCCCGTGTGTCGCGACGCGCAGAAGAAAATATGGGTAACGTATCTGGTCCTCATGTGTCGCGCGGTGCCATGCCCTGCTTCACGATGCGACCATTAAAACATGGCCCAAACAACTTTAAACCCCCTAATTCCA
Organism: Zanthoxylum bungeanum; assembly: GCA_019454045.1. Taxonomy (NCBI): domain Eukaryota; kingdom Viridiplantae; phylum Streptophyta; class Magnoliopsida; order Sapindales; family Rutaceae; genus Zanthoxylum; species Zanthoxylum bungeanum. The sequence goes on from SKCR01027395.1 coordinate 188,513, forward strand.
TTCTATCGCATTAGAGATCACCCTTGGGGTTTCGTATCAGTTCATATACATACCTTACATCAACTTATAAATGTGGAAAGCCTTGTATGTAGAACCTAATGCAGCATCGTTAGATTTATTTCACTTTATATAGCAATTAAGTTCCAATCATAGGTTATCCACAAGGACCATCATCTCCTTCGACGAGGGCTCCAGTACCAGCCGAATTCCAGATCAGTGAGTGGATTTGTTTTCTTCAACTGGTTTTATTTAATAAGTTTTAAGTTGTGATATCAGACTTATTTTTATGCCTTAGAGCGTTAGATTTTTTCATTGTTGTTATTACATGAAATTTATGTTTTATGCCATGTTTAATTGTGTTTTAGATAAAGAATTTTTAAAGCATGAGTTTATGATTTTTCTGGGCATAAGGTAAAACCTCACCCTAGTATGTAACTTGAGATACAGTTGGAATTGACGGATTCAAAGGACATTTGCACATGTAGAGAGCTAGGATGACGGCTTAGGATCGTGTTCCTGGACTCTAGTTCAGAGCTTGGGTGGTAGCATTGATCCGCACCCCCAGTTCTAGTGGTGCCTAGATCCAGTTGAGTCGTTGGAGTTGTTGTCCTGGACAAAGGGCTCCACCAGTTTCAGAGATGCCCAGTTGAGTGGTTGTCATGGGCATAGAGTACCACCAGATTTACACACCTAGTTGAGTCATTGTCTCGGGTGTAGAGAGATTACTAGCTCCCGGTTGATTATTCCCGGACACATCTAGTTGAGTCGGTTTCCTGGAAGTAGAGAAGTTTTTAGTTTTCAGACTTTCAGTACACATTTTTCAGATCTTCAGCACCTAGTTTTCATAAATCAGATTTTAGTAAATAGTTTTCAGAAACTATATTTTATAAACAGTTTTCAAAAACCAGAGATTCAAAGCTATTTTCAAAAAGTTCAGTTTTACAAAGAAATTTCATATGAAGTGATTTTTATTGTAACATCCCGGATTTTCAGAACTGTCCCAGAAGATTCCCGAACGAATATTTTATTCTCGGAGCATGTTGATGATGAATAATAAGAGTTTAAGTGATGTTATATGGGTTGGAATAACAGATTATGAATTTTCATCGCGTTGGAAAATACGTGGGATCAAAAGTCGGTTACGCGATTTTCGTAAAACGCGTAAAGTTTGAGGTTTTGGGTCACGAACAGAGCAAACGAACTCCGATCGAGCTTATTTTTTGTCTTTCTAACTCATTTTTCCGAGACGAACAACTTTCGTGTTGAATACTTTTCGAGAATCGCATCAGAAGGGCTCCGAAATTTCAATATTCCAAAAGGTTCTAGAAAATGGGCTGAATTGTAATTTTCGCAGGGACTAAATTGATATTTTTCAGTTCATTATATAAAGCCTTGAAGTTTTGAGGAATTGCAAAAATGGCATAAACCCAAATCCTTCACTCACCCGACCCCCTCCCCCAAAACTCGCCCATTGTAGCGCCGGCCACTTCCCGGCCACCGCCGGCCGGCGCGATGGTCGGGAAAGGAGCGCCCGGCCACCCTGCGTCTTTGGGTGGCCGGCGGCGACCAGAGATCATCGGTGAACGGCGGAAATTGGAGAAGATGCGCGCGGCTTGAATCGTCCGATCCCGGCTCGTCGCTTCGAACCATGAGCCGTGCCACCCGCCAAATCGAAGCCCTCGACGAGTACTACGAGTGTGCATTTCGCTGAGCAACGGTCGATGGCTCGCGAATCGAGAGAAGAAGGTTCGGTGAACAGTAAACCCATATCGAACGGTAACTCCGATCAAGTATATGTTATGCTGAGATTTTCAACAGTCAATTAAAAGTTAAGAATGTTTTTAGAATTCAAAGTGTTTTAAGTGAATGTTTTCGAAAGCTTTTGAAGAACTGTGTTACATAAATATGTTTTCTTCCAGTTTCGAGATTTTATTAAGTAAGAGTTTTCTGATTTTCGGGGCATGAGGTAAAAACTCACCTCAGTATGTAACTTGAGACACAGTATAGACTTGACGGATATATTGAATTCGGGATTTGGGATTTGACCCAACCCAGTGATACATTGTTGGAATTGACGGATTCAGAAACATGTGCACATGTTGAGAACTAAGGGGACGCTCTCAGATCCTCCAGATTGTGGCTTGGGGGACGGCGAGACGTAACACCCCAAGACCACCAGATATGAGACAGTAGTGGTATGCTTTGGGGGACGGTGATACGTAACGCCCCAAAGTCATGGATTTGCACATCTGCCTCCAGATAGGCGTATGGGGGGACGATGATACATAACGCCCTCATACGTCCAGTTTTTCAGACAGAAACACAAAATCCAGAGAAAGTTTTTAGTTTTCAAATACATATTACAGTTTCAAACAACGTTTTCAGCTTCCAGTTACAGTTTTCCGAAAGAGCTTTTTCAGAAAGAAAGAGTGAGATAAAGTTTCTAGTTTCCAAACACAGTTTTCAGATTTAGAGCTTTTAGATTTCAGATTTTATACAGCTTTTAGACTTTCAGTTGATAGTCTTCGAAAACCAGATTATAGTTTACAGTTTCCAGAAAAAAGATTTTAGATATGGTTTCTAGAAATTAAAGATTTGGAAGAGGTTTTCAGTAAGTTTGATTTTAATATCAGTTTTTAGAAAAGGTTTTCAAAAAGTAATTCATGAACCATATGGCATTATTATATTTATCTGCATAAGTGGTTAATAACGGAACAATTTATATATTTATGTAAGATTAACCTTTGTGAATGGTAGTGTATGACAATATGAGTTCATATGCATGATCGGTGTTATTGAGTTGGAAATAGTGATTAGCATATGTATATTGTAATATAGTGATTCCATTATGTGAGTGATTTTTATTAACTGCATGTAAAAGCATATTAATGATAGAGATAGCATAGAGAATGTAAGACAGTTAAAGATGAAGGTTTGGTAGAAAGAATAAGTTTTATTTGACCGATTTGATGATATTTCAAGACTGTAAAGAAAGAAAGTTACTATAATTGTCTAATTTCGACTAGCTTAGAACATACAGAAATGTTAAGAAAGGAATCAGAGCAGCACAGTATAAGTGTAATGGACGTTAAATGCTAGCTAGTAAAATGAAACTTGATGAGTTATAAGAACTGTAGTAACCAGAAGCTAGTTGTTTGTGCGTGCTCAGATCTAAAGAACAGTATCTAGCAATATGATAATTAAATTGGATTAGATCATATAATTTATCTGTTTGTAAATGTCTGCGTGATTTACTTACTGAGTCATTATGACTCACACCACCACAGTTTGCTAGTTTTGCAGGTCAGTAGCAGAAGTTTGGTGAAGACTTTGAAGACAGTTGATCGCCCTATTTTGCAGTCGAGAGAGTATTGAGTCCTAGGTCGAGTTATGGGTCCTCACGGCCTTTGTCTTTATATTTACATTTGTATTTAATATGTATAAATCATGTAATAGCATAGTTTATTTTGAGTTCTGGCCGGAGGCCAAGTATTTGCATTTTGTTTATTGAGTTCAGGCCTGAGGCCTTGTAGATGAATGCATTGATGTCGAGTTACCGGCCTGAGGCCGAGATTGTTGTGTTTCGTTGTATTTGGATGCTGGCTACAGGCCATGTTGCATGATGTTACGAATACATCATGCCGAATTTTCGTCAGAATCAGAGGCTTATGGAGATGGGTTTTCCTGTCTCCTGCCGGTAGCATCCTGGCCTAGGCGGGATGTTACATTTCTAAAAGCTTTTGTTTTAAAGATTTCATGTTCTGTTTTGAGATCTCAGATTTATGTCTACTCACTTAGATCGTATAGCGATCTAACACCCACTCCAGTTTTTATATCTTACAGGTTACTTAGAGGGCGATCTCGGAAGGACGGATACTGATGTAGTCATTAGAAAAGGAGTCCACCAACATAGAGTTATATAGGATGAGAGTCCAGTCAGAGTTAAAGTGAAGTTTCATTCATTCTTTTGTGTCATATAAGTCGTTATGAGTGTCTGTTAATGTTGTAAAGAAAAGCAAGTTTTGAATATACAGTTATTAGTAACAAAAGTATTTTATATTAATAAGTTGGGTCCCCATGCATGGCATTCATTTGAATAGCGTAGAATACAGTTAGAAAGTCAAAGGCTTATGAGGTTAGCACTGCTATCCCCTGGCGGTAACATCTCCTAGATCGGGGATGTTACATAATCAACCTATAAACAATGAGGTAATTGATGCTTTACATGACTTACAAGGTCCATAAGTCGGTCATAGTATTGGCGGTGGCATACTAGTGTTGGATGGAAATGATCAAAATTTATTTAGTCAACTACTTGAATAGGCATAAAAATTATCATTTGAAGATGTTGGGATATCGACCTTGAATTTCGTTGTGAAACTATTGCACATTAAAGTGATGAAAAAAATGACCAATAAAAGTATTGATATGATGCTACACTTACTTGGCCATTTGTTATCGGTTGGCAGTGAATTACCTAAGTCGTATTATGAGGTAAAGAAAATATTATTGTATCTAGGAATGGCGTACGAATCCATTGATGCTTGTAAGTATGACTTTGTATTATTTCATACTGCGTATGAATCACTTGAATATTGCGATTTGTGATAAAAGTCGATACAAATTCTGTGGTTTTGGAAAGAAAGTGCCTCTGAAGATATTACGATATTTCCTATTAACACTCAGGCTACATAGGTTTTTCCTATCAAGACACACAACGACTGACATGAGGTGGCATCGAGAAAAGAGGAACGGTGCGGAGGGCATAATTAGACATCATGCAGATTGAATTTAGTGTAAAGAATGTGATGATATGTACCCTCATTTCGTCGAGGACCATCGTAATGTCAGGTTAGGCCTCGTCTCCGATGGTTTTAACCTGTTTGGGAATATGTACAACTCTTATAGAATGTGGCCTGTAATTGTATTCTATATAATTCACCTCTATGGAAATTTATGAAAGATTCGTTCATGTTTATGTCATTGCTTATTCTTGATCCATGTTCTTCTAGTCAAGATATGAATATTTTCTTGAGACCATTAATCGAGGAGTTGCAGACATTATGAAATATTGATGTGCATACCTATGATACAACTTCTCAATAGTATTTTTATATGCATGCCGTATTATTATGGACCATTAATGATTGTCCAGCTTATGGTTCATTATCTGGATGGAGCACTAAGGGAAACAAGAAATGTCCAGTTTGTGAGAGTGAAACATCTTCACAGCAGTTACAGAATAAAATATGATACACAGGGGTTGACGATTTCTTGAGTTGAGTTATTCTTGATGGAGAAGTAAATTATTCAATGGTCTACATGAACCTCGGAGTATGCCTAGTGTATTGTCTTGATTTGACATACTTTGCCAACATAAACATCTCAGAGACAGTACACCAAAGAAACATCCTAATAATAGAGATAAAAATCGAAAAAGTCAACTTGAAGAGTTGAATTTGATGAGAAAGAGTATTTTCTTTGAGTTAGCGTATTATGAGAGTCTAAGTCTACAATATAATTTCGATGTAATGCATATAAAAAAATATATATGCGAGAGTTTAGTGGGCACACTGTTCAATAATCCGGGTAAGATGAAAGACACTAAAATGCTACAGTGGACTTATAAGATCTTAGAATTCACAGTGAATTGCACTTACAGGCCACTCCTCGAGGTCTTATTAAGCCACCTATTAGTTACATGTTAACTCATTTAGAGAGAAAATCATTTTATGATTGGCTGAAAATGGTGAAATTTCCTGATGATTATGCATCGATTGTTGGACGTTGGGTCAGAGATGGTACGGTAACTAGGTTAAAGAGTCACGATTGTCATGTGCTTCTTGAGATTTTCCTTCCTGTTGGCATTCGACCTTATCTGCCGTCAAATATATGTGACGTCGTACTTGATCTATGTGTCTTCTTTAAACAATTGTGTCAAATGACATTAACCACATCTATTATTGACAAACTTGAGCAAGGAATCATGATCATCCTATGCAAGCTGTAGCGCATATTGCCACCAATATTTTGATGTTATGGTACATCTGGTCGTGTATTTTCCATCCGAAGCTAAGAATGGAGGTCTTGTCCATTACATATGGATGTACCCCATTGAGAGGTAAAAGTAAGTTTGAAATATTAATTTTTTTAAGTTTGATTTTGCGTTAAAATTATTAACCATAGAAATTACATGTAATAACTACAGGGTTTTGGGACATTACAAATAATATGTCAGAAACAAAGCGCGGCATTAATGTTGGTTTATATCTAGGTCCCAAGATCATAACAAGCATGAAAATCAAGTGTGAATACATCAAAGGAGATAGCGGAATACTCACATCGATCGGTTGAGACGATTTGATGAAGAACAAAATTGATTTTCCCTCTTCAAAGTGGCACAAACTACAGCAGTCCACTGCCTCCATTTTCTGATTTTTGAGTTGAGAAATGAAGCTCTAAACTTCGTCAAACGATTCCCGGCTCGTGGGTGGGTTTCCCTAACACCTTCGTATAACTCTCGGTGTGCTAGCACTAGGCAATTTTGCCACAAAACTTGCCCAAAAGCCTTCATCATTCACTCCCAAACAGTGGCAGTTCACTGCCTTGGCGCGTGACCCATTTGGTGAAAGAGATAAAGATGAAAGAGAGAGATGATATAGTAAATGGTGAAAAACATTCATTTATATATTTTCCAAAAATAAACAAATGAATTTCCATTTAATTTAACTTTCAAAAAGTCAAATATACCAACTTTAATTAGCTTGAGTGTCCACACTCTAACATCACAAATCCATCAAGTCATATCAAGTCTTTCAAGTTGTCAAGTCACATCACTCAAAGTGACAAGTGATTTGATGCTTGAAACGACTAGCGATTTGACGCTTGATGCGACTAATGATTTGACGCTTGATTTGATTTGCGTGCCGCACTCGAATTCGAAATACGAATGCGCTCGCAAATAATCTTGGGCTCGGGTTCGTTAATTCCAAATTAATGATTTATCCGTTGCGTCGTAATTAAATCTAATTTAATTAAATAATCATGCCAAGCATAATTACTATTCACGTCGCTAAGGAATTAATTCTAAATTAATTCGTTCGCCCGAATTAAAATCTAATTTTAATTCCGCATCGAAATCCAATTTCTTTTAATATATCAAATATATTAATTACCGATTAATTCCAAATTAATCGTTATCTCTCTTTTATTGATATTTTATCCTAGATAAAATATCTCCGAAATTAATCCTAGATTAATTTTCTCTCTTATCAAATTAATCCCAGATTAATTAAAGTGCGAGTCATACATCATTGGTGAATCATTGGGAAGCGACCCATGAGATCCCCAGATATGTTGGTAGTAAATACGGTCGTCGAAATATCCGAACACGTACGTACCAAGTACTACATTTTACGATTTCACAAGACAAGGTTGGCTTCTAGCAAAGCGCCATGCCTACCCAATTCTCCGGATTATCCTTACAGGAATATGTGATCTATATCAGGCGTAGTATACATCGTATTGGCATATCGGTCCAGTATCGGATGGTCACGTGCTAGGCCTGGGGCTGGAGTTGTGTCTGCCCATACGAAGCATATGTCGGATGTCTGGTAACTAGTCTCTATAATCGGATATACATGACCTAGTCATAAATCCCGATGGCCGCGCAGCACTTAAGAGTACTAATACTGTATCATGCGTGACATCATCTCCATTATGACTGGAGTGATACTTCCGTCTCGACATCACACCCAATACTCTACGATTCTCAATATACCCAGTATCGACGTACACATAACGATTTTAAAGCCCTGGACGACCTCAACCAAAGTATATTGATTGTCGTAAGCATTAGCGGTGCAAGTCTCAGTTTAAGACCAAATTCACCTACCCTGCTGTCGGATTCCCATAGACACATAATCAAACTACCAATGGGATTCCGATGGGGTCTATCCAGAGCGAAGCTGTTTTCCATAGCATCGGTAAAACACAACCTCCTACCGCACTTGCATAAGTATCCAATACTTAAATATATAAGAACTATGCCGTTATGCCCTCACAACGTGCACAAGTGCATACTAGTCTTTACGCATTACCAATGTCCAATCTCGATAATACTCTGACTAGGGATGTTTAATGATTTATCCTTCGTTGATTAATACTATCTCATATCATTCTCAATCATGGAACAAATCATAAGGACCTCTCATCATTTATATATCTAGGTGATCTAATCACAAATGATAAGAGTGCAATCTCCTTGTCACATAGTTAATTTGTACAACAACACCATGATCTGTACAAATAGTGACGCTATGGGTCATAACTGTCCAACAATCTCCCACTTGGCCTATAGCCAGTCACTCGAGTGCCTAACACCTGAACTATGTACGGTTGGCTCAAATACTGAGAAAAGCTTTCGTCAGTGAATTTGTATGATTATTGTCTGATGCGATTTATATGATCATTACATCGCCACGATGTATGATCCGAACGAATCAGATGAATAATCGAAGTATGTATCTGGATCGTGATGAGACCATTAATTCTTTAGCCTGTGCTGACGCCTAGCTCAGCTGCTAACAGAACTATAACTAATCTAATTAGATTTATTATCGACCCAAATGGCTTCTATTGCTGCCTCAGCTGCAGTAATAATTCACATTTGTTGTTTATTCGGTAACAGTATCTTGCTTGGAAGCTTTCCAGCTCACTGTACCGTTATTCAAACTGTATCGTACCGTTTGTGACTTTTAGTCAATTTATCGGTTGGAAACTTGCAGTAGTGATCCCAGTCACTTCAAGTTCTCATTCTCCACAGATTAAGACAACATCCTTATATCTCTAAGATTCTAACGGATGTTCTTAACATCAATCCAGTGACTATCACTTGGATTGGCCTGATCATGAATCCATATGCTCAAAGCATATGAGACACATGTCCGTACATTTTTCAATGTACGAGTTCTCGCAGAGTTTTAACATCTTAATCTATCCCAGTAGATCTTTATTCCTAGAATAAAGGTTGTTACTCCCAAGAATTCTACGGAGAATTTTCTCGAAAGTCAGGCTTTCGACGATTGTTATTATGGGAATTTCATTCCAAGAAATGATATATGTTATCATTATTTATACAGGACAATCATTGTCAGTGCTCTCCCACTAACCTCATTATATACACAAGAATCATTTTCGTTTTGAACTAAATCATACACCATTATGATTACATCAAAACGTTAGTTCCAAGAACCTAATGCTTGCTTCAATCCAAACATGGATCGAGTAACCCGTAAACCTTGTTTGCTGGTTTTAGTACGATAAAACCGTCAGGATGTTATAAACATCCTCCAAAAGGTTTTCGTTTAAGGAAAACGATTTTGATCTTTAACTGACACATTTCATAAATGAAACGTGCAGCTTCAGCAAGCATTATCCAAATGGATTTGACATGGCAACAGGTAAAAGGTTGAACCGTAATCAACACAATGTTGATAATGATACCTTTCCGTCACAAGCCTAGCTTTGTACGTTGGTATGTTGCCATCCATGTATGTCTTCCTTGAAGACATTTACAGTACCAATAGGCATAATGCCTTGCGTACATTAACTAGTCTCTAAACATAGTTGTTATACATGGAATCCATTTCGGACTCATGGCACTTTGCCATGACGGAAGTCGATACCTTGTATCACTTCTTCATACGTAGTCGGTTGGTATACCTCAACAAGATTAACATCTTTATGAGGTGAGATCAGAAACCCAAACCCCAGGTTGTTTTCTGATTCTCTCCGATCGACACAGTTCTTGTGTATACGAAGATTAATGGTATATTTCATCCTTGATGAACTGTTGTGTTCCATTAAAGACTTCGTGCCTTGAACAGTATTACTCATATTTTCATCGAGTTATACAATCCTCCCACTTACCACTGCATATCGGTATTCCTCTAATGAAGACCGCATGTTGAGCAATAATTACAATTATTCTCTAGTGAGTTGTATAAGTACTATACTTATGGTTTTCCCTAGAATAACCTACATTTGGTACTTATTCGATTTGGGTTTTAGTTTGGTATAATCCAAACATAAGCCCGGCATTCCCAAATCTTCCGGAGTGTGAAACCCTGTTTCCTTCCGGTTCAAATCCAATATGAAGTCTGTCAAACAGAATTTACATGGAACCTTATTCAAAATAAGTTTTGCACTGTTTATGCTTATCTTTAAAGGAAAAGGTAGCTCAGAGCGACTCATGATTAACCTTATTATGTCCAACAAAATTCGGTTTCTCCGTACGACACACAGTCAAACTGACGTGTTCCAGGAGTAGTCCTCATTGAAAGAATATTATACTCTTTCAAGTATTTATGATACTTATTGCTTAAGTATTTTCCATTACGGTCATACCGTGACGGTTTAACACTTTAGCAGATCTATTTGTCTATTTTTTGTCGAAACTCTAAAAGTTTCCGATTTGTGTTCTTTAAAAGAAACACATAATCATAACGTGATGCCACATCCGTTAAGGTCACGAAATATTCATATCCACATCTAGCCTAGCTAGATATGGGCCCACTTACTTCACTATGAATAGGGCTAACAGATCGGTGGCCCTTACACTATTACCAAGTAAATAGTGTTTTTAGGTACTTTACCTAGATTCGTAGACTTTATTTGAAAATCAAATCAGTCCTAGTACCCACTCTTCAAAAGTGTGGATATACGACTCTTGTTTAATTGTGTCCCAGACAACAATGCCACAAATAAGTCTCTTTTTGATCAAATCAGTATGAGCTATTAGTTTGTCATATTATATGTTCAGGATTTTATTTATATTCAAATATAAATACTGTTATTCACATCTAATGTGTTTATCTCAATGTCATCTTTATATAATGAAACACTTTAGTGTTCTAGAATATAAAGGTTTATCCACAATGGATTAAACACTGATATAGAGATAATGTTTCTAGTCTAACTAGTTACATTATAACAGTTTCCTAATTTAAGTACATACCCGAAGGTAGTTCCTAAATTTAGGTATCTATGGTCGAAACAGCGACTTTCGTCCCGTTTCCGATTCGCAGATTAACCTCAGCTTGAGGTCAGTATCCTGCTCACAGCAGATTCTGAACATCAATACATATATTTTATGTACCATACTAAGTATTTTAAAATCCAATTTTAATACCAGTAAGGGACATAATTTTGACAAACATCCTTAAAGTCAGAGTCTTGCCCTTTCTTTATTCCTTCATGTCTGCCATATCCAAACGACAATCACTTTGGGATATGTCCTTTATCTTCCCAGAAGATCATAATGATTTTGCCTTTACCCTTTTTCAATATTTCAGAAGACTTTGGCCAAGCCTTGGATTTCTAGAATATTGACGTAAAGTGCCCCTTGCGCTACTTATCTAATTGCAAAGTTTGACTTTATCTCATTGAGATTAGTCATTAATTCTCCAAGAGTTAATACTTCTTAAATCTAAACATAGATTTATTATAAGTATATTGAATTAAGCACTAAAGTCATCATTACATAAATCTTCCAAAGATTATGCTCTACTATTTGCTTAATTCTGAGCTAAGGCATAATAGGTTATTTTATCAAATAAAGTAACTTATTATTTATTTCCAGGACCATCCTGAAATTCATTCCCAATTTGAAAATTTAAACCATTTAAATGTTGTAATCCAAGATTATATTTAAATGTCAAATCTTTCAATGTTTCTTGATTTTAATAGTCCAACTATTTAATCAATTATTTCAGGTACTATTTATCATAATGATTACAATAATACATTATTTAATCAACTATAATATTAATTCAATTATATTGATTACTATAATCCAATTATAAAATCAACTATTTATTGAATTTATTTGAATATAGTCTACTAATAAATATTAATTAAAAAAAAACATTAAATATTAGTCCAACTAATACTTTTAATTATTTGACGAGTGATATTTGTTTGAGGCGCGTATGGCAAGTATTTGAACGAATATTACAAATTCAATCTTGCCTCCCACTATTTTCGGCGAGCCTCTAACCCTCTGTCGAGCACTCGGGAAACCGTGTTTCCTAGTGGGCTAGGATCCCGTTAAATGTCACACAATCTTGACTTTGGCCAAAAATTGTATGATAATTAACTAGGTAGATCTCTAAGATCAATTGGATCCAATCCAACTCCTAGATCCGATAGGTGGACATCCAAGTCCGAAATATATATCTTATATATGCCTACATATCCAATATGTACCCTAACCTTTTTCCTCTGAATCAACTAGGCCTTGGCTTTGGCACAACAAACCTAATGATCCCAGTCAAGCGCGACTCATTGACCATGGAAAGCTTCGTAATCAATGTCGAGTGACAAGAAGTGGTCTTGACTTTGGCAAACAAACCACAACTTGGACAAGACACCGATATGGAACAAAACTCTCGTGATTCAAACACATCTTCGACGGACAAAGGGCTTGACTTTGGCCAACAACCCAATGCCAATCTCGGATCTTGAGTAAGAATCACTCAATGGAAGGAAAAACGCATGATATTTGATGAGGGTTTTTTCGCGTGCAAATTGGCTACCAATTTATTATCTTTGTTAAGGTCTCATCATCATACACCCTTAAACATGCATTCTAAATACATAATAAAGCGCATATGAAAATAAATAATAATGATATGCGGATGGATACTTAACACATTGATCCTAGATCAAATCTCTCCCTTTCTCTCAAACTAGCACTTGTATTACTTCTACCCGTTACACTACACTTCTAAAGAAACCTCATTTACATTGAGGGGAATAGGTGAGAAGAGAATACAAATAGAATAGAGGTGATAAGGCATGACACGCAGGTCCAATTTTATAAATCAAATTTATTACAACATTTCCAAAATTGCCCCCACCCAACTAATATCCATCTGATATACATTATTCATTCATCACAACCATGTATTCACACAAGCATGTTATCAATCAATCTAATCAAATTAATTAATCTGATAATTAGTGATCATCCAATGTTCAAACAACGATTTGATTTTGTTCGAGTCAAACTTGTTTTGCGAATAAGTACTCAAAGTACGAATTCTCGAATTAAATTAAACTACAACATTAAATCCAATTTAATATGTATTTAATACTAATTCACTATTTAATTCCAAATTAAATATTACACTTTAATAATAAACCTTTTACGACTTAAATTCCAAATTTAATCGTAACGCGTCTCAAAGACCGATTAACGTCCAACGTTAATTCAATTAAAGTCCAATGGGCTTTTAATTGATTTCATAAGGCGTGGACTTTTGTCAACTCGGGTCAAACCAAATAACCAAAATCCAATCCGGGATTTACCCCATAAGCCCATAAATCAATCTTGGCCCATTAGGCACAATTAAACTTTAAAGGTTCATTAAGTCACAATTGGGCTTAAAGGAAGTGGTTTTGGGCCCAATTGGATCCAATCCAATTTGCCTAAACCAACTTTGTACAACAAAGCCCAATAAGCCCATTTACAACTTCAAAAGCCCAAATCCAATTTAAGGCCCAAATAATTAAATTACCAAATTCCAAATTTCCAATTTAATTAACCTAAAGTGTATATCATGATTAATCACCTAATCAATATTTCCAAAACATTAATTAGTCCAATAATCATGCTTTTATCATCATCACATGTCCAACATACTTTGATGAAAAATCAAACCCATTTACATGCTTAAAGTGTCTCGGCCAAAGAGGGACTTTTTATCCGATTCGAATTCAATCCAATTAATTTCACAATCGATATTAAGTCCTCATACCGAATGATTTCCAACACATCCAATGAATTAAAAAATCAAAATTCCAAGACATTCTAGGGCATATCCAATTCGGCCATCATAAGGAATTTGGGGATTTTTGTTCAATTCAAAATTCAATCCAATTAATTTCAAATTAACATCATCCAACATCATTACAACTCATCCAATGAATCAAAATGAAAAATTCCAAGAATTCCAAAAAACCCTAAGATTCGGCCAACACTTCAATTTAGGAGAATTTGTTCCAAACACAATTTCATGAAATTGATCCAATCAAACTTCAATTAAACATCATTTAAACATGCTCAATCAAACCATTTAACTAAATCATGCTCAAAATCAATTACCCAATTTTAATCCCTAAAAGTTTCATGCTTGAACTTAGGCTCTGATGCCATTGTTGGTTTAAATCTAGGTCCCAAGATCATAACAGCATGAAAATCAAGTGTGAATACATCAAAGGAGATAGCGGAATACTCACATCGATCGGTTGAGATGATTTGATGAAGAACAAAATTGATTTTCCCTCTTCAAAGTGGCACAAACTACAGCAGTCCACTGCCTCCATTTTCTGATTTTTAAGCTGAGAAATGAAGCTCTAAACTTCGTCAAACGATTCCCGGCTCGTGGGTGCGTTTCCCTAACACCTTCGTATAACTCTCGGTGTGCTAGCACTAGGCAATTTTGCCACAAAACTTGCCCAAAAGCCTTCATCATTCAATCCCAACAGTGGCAGTTCACTGCCTTGGCGCGTGACCCATTTGGTGAAAGAGATAAAGATGAAAGAGAGAGATGATATAGTAAATGGTGAAAAACATTTCATTTATATATTTTCCAAAAATAAACAAATGAATTTCCATTTAATTTAACTTTCAAAAGGTCAAATATACCAACTTTAATTAGCTTGAGTGTTCCACACTCTAACATCACAAATCCATCAAGTCATATCAAGTCTTTCAAGTTGTCAAGTCACATCACTCAAAGTGACAAGTGATTTGATACTTGAAACGACTAGCGATTTGACGCTTGATGCGACTAATGATTTGACGCTTGATTTGATTTACGTGCCGCACTCGAATTCGAAATGCGAATGCGCTCGCAAATAATCTCGGGCTCGGGTTCGTCAATTCCAAATTAATGATTTATCCGTTGCGTCGCAATTAAATCGAATTTAATTAAATAATCATGCCAAGTATAATTACTATTCACATCGCTAAGGAATTAATTCTAAATTAATTCGTTCTCCCGAATTAAAATCTAATTTTAATTCCACGTCGAAATCCAATTTCTTTTAATATATCAAATATATTTAATTTACCGATTAATTCCAAATTAATCGTTATCTCTCTTTTATTGATATTTTATCCTAGATAAAATATCTCCGAAATTAATCCCAGATTAATTTTCTCTCTCATCAAATTAATCCCAGATTAATTAAAGTGCGAGCCATACATCATTGGTGAATCATTGGGAAGCGACCCATGAGATCCCCAGATATGTTGGCAGTAAATACGGTTGTCGGACTATCCGAACACGTACGTACCAAGTACTACATTTTACCGATTTCACAAGACAAGGTTGGCTTCTAGCAAAGCGCCATGCCTACCCAATTCTCCGGAAATATCCTTACAGGAATATGTGATCTATATCAGGCGTAGTATACATCGTATTATGCATATCGGTCCAGTATCAGATGGTCACGTGCTAGGCCTGGGGCTGGAGTTGTGTCTGCCCCGTACGAAGCACATGTCGGATGTCTTGTAACTAGTCTCTATAATCAGATATACATTACCTAGTCATAATATCCCGGTGGCAGCGCAGCACTTAAGAGTACTAATCCGTATCCTACGTGACATCATCTCCATTATGACTAGAGTGATATTTCCGTCTTGCCATCACACCCAATACTCTACGATTCTCAATATACCCAGTATCGGCGTACACAGAACCGGTTAAAGCCCTGGACGACCTCAACCAAAGTATATTGATTGTCATAAGCATTAGCGGTGCAAGTCTCAGGTTAAGACCAAATACACCTACCCTGATGTCGGATTCCCATAGACACATAGTAAAACTACCAATGGGATTCCGAGGGGGTCTATCTAGAGCGAAGCTGTTTTCCATACCATCGGTAAAACACTGTTGGGGTTGGTGCTCACAGCGCCAATTCCCGGTTGTATTTCTGTGTAAATACTTCTGTAAAACATTATTATTATGACTAATATATGTAGTTTCTTTAATATAATGAATCTTATTATATGGTAAAGACGTAATGACCCTAGAATGATTAGTCATGACACAGTTACAAAAGCGTCGCAACGGACATTGACAAGTATCATGACATTGTCATTCTCAGACAGTTCCTGGTCAAGGTTTACACTACTTGGTCAGTATAGTAAACCCGTTGAGACCGGTACAAGTCGTATACATGAATATATGATTCCAATGGTTTCTCAATGAACCATAAGTCTTGGAGACTAGTATAGACCTGTAGTGTTTATAGCGGATAAACACTGAACGACTCACCGAAGATTCTAAATGGATGGTACACCAACGTCAATAAGAATCTTCTTGGTTTGAGTAGCACTTGTGATTCTTAGACTTGAGATGCCATCGTGGGCACATGAGACATCTTCTACACTTAGATGGCAGTCACGTCACCGATCTATTAAGATCAGACCTCTGCCTGTTCGTTGGGTGTAGATAGATCCTCAGGGTGTCTTATGTGTATCAAGATAGGATCCGTCATTTCTGTGTAACAGAGCATAGGTAGTCCATATAATTGGCAATCAGATAAAACCATGGGCCCGTGGTAAATTTTAGAAGCTAGTTCTAAACATTCTATTGAGATTGCTAATAGAATAGTCGACTGGATAATCCCCATAGAGATTTGACGTTTACATCTATATCTCTGGGATACATACGGATACTTGTGACGGAGGAATTAAACATTTGCCATGACCTCGACCTGTATGATTCAGCCAGTTTATCTGTGATCGTCATAATTTACGGGTGGATAAATTATGGACATGAAATTGGATTTTGTGACGGATATGCCTGAATCTAGAGAGTCTCAACAATGAAATAAACTCGTAGAGCACTAGGGCAACATTAAAAAATAATATTGATTGTTTATAAAGTCGTTTAAAGGTTAAACGCAAAATACATGTGTATGGACCCGATAGTCATTTACTAGATTATTGTGTATTTACATTTAATACTTGATTATTTTAAATACACATTAATTAAATGTCAAATTGAGGTATTTGACTAATATCCTAAATAAAAATATATTTTTATATTTAATGTAAATATTACATATATTTAATATATTTGTATTGATTAATTAATTAATTATTTAATTGTTAAATGATTAAATTAATTAAAATATAATATCTTACATTAGGATATTTGTTGTAAATGATATTAGTTGCCTTTGTTGACTTTAATAAAATATCTAATAAAGGTGTTATTAAGATATTTATGCAAGTTGATTAAATAATAATTGAAATGAAATTGAAATTACAGGACTTGCATTTCATTTGATGAAATTCGGCCAAGGCTTAATGTTGCAAGTATATATTATTTTTTCATTCCATTTTACATTAACCTATACACTTTACAAAGAAACTCCATTAAAGAAACAAAGGAAGCTTGAGAGGAAGAAAAGGCAAAACAAAGAAAGCTTGGATTTTAGTAAGTTTCTTCAACTTACTATTAGAAAGTAAAATATTCCTTAGGATCTAGGCTACATCTTGTGATGTTCTTAAGTTATTCTTTTCTTTATTTCTTGTGTTCTTGATGATGGAAATTTTGTTGAAAGTGTTGAGCATGTATGATGAAGAAAGCTTGTGACAATTGTAGTTGTAAGCATTCTTTTAAGGTTTTGGAAACCATGTTGCTAATCTAGAGTTGTTGACCCACTCTAAGATGACCTAGATTTGATCTTGAGTTGTTTCATTGTGTTGAGACTTGGATTGGATGTAAGAAAGATGATTGAAGTAATTGATTTAGTGTATTTAGTCTAATTTGTCCAATTTGTGGAATTGAAATTAGGGTTTATAACTAATTCCAAATTTGAGGCTTTTAATTTATGTTGTGTATTGGATGTATATAAGATGCATATAAAGTTTCATGTTGATTGGATTACATCTTGATGTGTTTTGATGCATGAAATGACAAAAGGCACAAAATGCCCCCCCCCTGGTGCTCTCGGCCAAGATATAGATTTAGGGATTTTTGTTGCTTTTGGTGTTTTGATGTTTTGAACATGCTAAGTTCATCTTAGAAATGACTTAGAATCATTCAAAATGATTAGATCAATTTCGGACTAAAATGGACAAAATACCAATGTAAGGGCATTTCGGTAAATTCACTTGAATATGATTCATTTGAATTTTATTTCATAATTTGATTATTGGATAATTAAATAAATGTGTTTATTTAATTAATCTGAGAAAAATTTTTGAAATCAAAAAAAACGATTTTCACCGCTTCCGCTGCTTTACCGGATTCAGCCCCTAGAAAAACCCCTTCAAAATGGTATCAGAGCGAGTCTGATTCTAGGCCGTTTAAAATGATTAGCTTTATTTAAATCATCTATTCTTGACTTTATACATGCTTATTAGAAACTGAATCGGTTAGATTTAGGGTGTATGACACTTAACGGAATATCCCTAATTAATAAGGTTTTGATGTAACTATGTATTTGATGCATGTTATATGGTCCGTCTTGTCAATACGGCTTATGAATACTTCTCCGTGACTACATCCGAGACCGTGCCTCTGCTGTGAGGGTGTAGCCGATAGAGATTTATTCATACCGGATGTATATCAGATACTAGATAAATTCAAGAGAAAGCGGAATTCTGAACGTGCCCTAGCTGTCAGGATTACGTAAGTAACTTGAGTTTATCATTGACGAGTTTAAACTTGACACGTCTCCTTGTGGGCCTGCCTTCGCAGCGACAACGAGAAACGACTAGGACTGGAAACTTAGGAGTCACTATTGAGTGATTGACAAATGAGTTGTCTACCTGATGAATATACGAAGGCGAGACCGTGCCTCTGCTGTGAGCTGAAATATATTCACGGGGTCCACTTTTCACTATTAGTATTTAATTTAATTATTAAATATTTGTATTCTGTTTGGGGATTACAGTATTGCATGTTTTAGTGGGAGGGGCATATTAGATTAAAAATCCATGATCAAGTTTATGCTTATGATATTATATGAAACTGCTTAATTTTTGCTAACCGTTTTTCGTGATCTATATGATAGATTTGCGATGGCGGGACAATCCACAAATCAGTTTGCTCGTATGCTTGATGCGAACAAACTAAAAGGCGCTGAGAACTTTACAGACTGTGAAATGGACTTGAGGATTGTCCTCGACTCTGAAAAGTTGGGTTATGTTCTTGAGGGTCTGTTGCCCCCAGTGGGTGCGGATGCTACGGAGGAGGAACGCCGTGTTTTTGAAACTTGGAAGGATGATGATTTAAGGGTTAAATCATACATCCTCAGTTCACTCTCTCCAAAACTCAAGCAACAATACTATGGTATGGTTGATTCCTATAGTATGATGACGCGATTGAGACAATCGTTCGAGAACCAAGAACAAGTGATTGTTCACAAAGTCGCCATGGAACTGTTCCATACGCGTCTGGATGAGGGGCAAGCTGTTAGCCCACATGTTCTTCAAATGATCGATTTGATCGATCAATTGAGGCAACATAATCTCATATTGAATGACATTCTCATAGGAGTGTCATTCTTGGTTCACTTCCAGCTTCATTCCGCCAGTTTGTGATGTACTTCAACATACACGGGACTGTCTGTACCTACCATGAGCTACATAGGATATTGCTCACGGCAGAAGAGGACCTTATGAAGGGATTACCGACTCGCCCTCCTAGATCTACTTCTCTTATGCTTCTTCCTAAGGAATGGTCCAAGGGAAAGAACAAGAAAGGGAAGAAGAAGAAGAAGGCAGTTGGTCCTCAACAACAGACAAAGATAGCCAAGCCCAAAAGGGCTTTTCTGAACAAATGCCACCACTGCGGCAAAGTCGGGCACTGGAAGAGGAACTGTCCAGACTACATTGCCCAGATCAAGAAGGAGAGAGCATCGACATCAGGTACTTTTATTTTTCCAGTTATTGATATATCTTTGGCTTGTGAAGCCGTTACATCCAACTGGATTTTAGATTCTGCTTGTCCCATTCACATTTGCAATTCGCTGCAGGTGCTGAAGGAAAGTAGGAGGCTGAAACCTGGAGAGATGCAGTTACGATTCGGGAGTGGAGACTCACTGGATGCAGTTGTAGTGGGAGTATGCGAGATCTCATTGCCGAATGGGACACTTTTGTTAAATGAATACTTTTTTGTGCCTGGATGTGTAGCTAATATTATATCCCTGTTGTATTAGATACAGAAGTCTTTTGTATTAATATTAAGAACAGTTCTTTGTATTTATATGATAAGAATAATATTCAGATCCTTTGTTGTCCAAATAAGCATGGTCATTATACACTGCAAACATCAAAAGATATATTAAGTTCTGGAATTAATAAACGTAGATTACCTGAAGTTAATAATACTGAACTTTGGCATATGCGGCTAAGTCACATTGGCGCTAAACGCCTTAACCAAATGGTTAGGAATGGTTTGATACCAGATCTCACCATTGAATCCTATCCAACCTGTGAATCCTGCATTCGGGGTAAAATGACCAAAGCCCCATTTTCTGGTGTTGGACACCGAGCCACTAACTTATTGGAACTTGTACATTCTGATGTATGTGGTCCACTAAGTCAACCTGCTCACAGTGGTTATTCATACTTCGTTACGTTTACCGATGATTTGTCACGGTACGGTTATGTCTATTTGATGCGACATAAATCGGAAACCTTTGAAAAGTTCAAAGAATTCTAAAATGAAGTAGAAAAACAAACTGGTAATTATATTAAATGTCTTCGATCTGATCGAGGTGGCGAATATATGAGTGGTGAGTTCATGGATTATATGAAGGAGAATGGGATTCTCGCTCAATATACTCCTCCAGGTACCCCACAACACAATGGAGTATCTGAGAGGAGAAATCGGAATTTATTGGATATGGACCGATCAATGTTGAGTTTCACAGATTTGCCCTATTACTTATGGGGCTACTCTCTCTTAACCGTCGCACATCTTTTGAATAAGATTCCTTCAAAGGCTGTTCCTACGACACCGTATGAGATATGGTTCGGTAGGGTGACTCATAAAAATAAGCTTTCGCCTCGAGGGCAAAAGTTTAGGTTTGTTGGATATCCTCCGAATACGAGGGGATATCTGTTCTATGATACCGAGCATCGAAATGTATTCGTAGCTCGCTTCGTAAAATTTCTAGAAGTAGAATTTTCGTCAGAAGGTGGTGATCATAGACAGGTTGAGCATGATGAAGTACAACCTGAAAACAACGAACCAACGGAGGAACCTGAAGTTCAAGTAGATGAAGGACCTTCAACACATACACTCCGTAGGTCAGAAAGGGTATCCAGACCTCATGAACGCTTGTATTTGATACAAGAAAAGAGTCTGGATGTTCTCTTAGTAGAAGAGACAGATCCTTTCACCTATAGAGAATCGATGTTGGACATCGACTCCGTGAAATGGCAAAATGCCATGAAATCCGAGATAGACTCAATGCATGAGAATCAAGTTTGGGACTTGGTTCCGCTTCCCGAAGGAATTGTTCCGATCGGCTGTAAATGGGTTTACAAGAGGAAGCGTGGGCCTGACGGTAAGGTTGAAACTTACAAGGCCCGACTGGTAGCATAAGGTTACACGCAGCGACCTGGCGTCGACTACGATGAGACTTTTTCACTGGTAGCAATGCTTAAGTCTATTCGGATTTTGCTTTCAATAGCTGCGTATCATGACTATGACATTTGGCAAATGGATGTCAAAACGGCTTTTCTAAATGGATTTCTTGATGAAGAAATCTATATGGAACAGCCGGAAGGTTTTGCTTCCAGCGAAAACTCGGGTATGGTATGTAAGCTTAAGAAGTCCATTTATGGGCTTAAATAAGCTTCACGAAGTTGGAATCTTCGATTCGACGAGATTATTAGATCGTCCGGTTTTCTCAAGAATTCAGAAGAATCATGTGTGTATCAGAAGGCCAGTGGGAGCATGGTCGTATTTTTAGTCCTATATGTTGATGACATCCTAATCATTGGGAATGATTTAGGCATGTTACAAAGCGTCAAAGCGTACCTCTGTAAGAATTTCTCCATGAAGGACCTGGGAGAAGCTTCCTATGTTTTAGGGATAAATAATATAGAGATAGACAAAAGAGGCTGATTGGGTTATCCCAATCAACGTACATAGATAAGATCTTAGAACGGTATAATTTTGGAAACTGTAAGACAGCAAACATACCGTTCAGACATGGGATTCATCTTTCAAAGAAGACGTGTCCGCAAACAGAAGATGAGAAGGTTAGAATGTCTAGCCAACCTTATGCTTCGTGTTTGGGTAGCATAATGTATGTCATGTTATGTACAAGGCCTGATATCAGTTTCGCTGTCAGCGTAACTAGTAGATATCAGTCCAACCCAGGTAATGACCATTAGATGTCCATTAAACATATCCTCAAGTATCTTAAAGGTACTAAGGATAAGTTAATAATTTATGGAGGAAACGAACTGCAAGTTAATGGGTATACAGACTCCGATTTCCAATCGGATCCCGATGATAGAAAGTCTACATCTGGATTTGTCTTTACCCTTAATGGAGGTGCAGTTTGTTGGAAGAGTTCCAAGCAGGGATCTACTGCTGATTCCACCACTGAGGCGGAATATATTACAGCTTTTGAAGCCGCAAAAGAGGCTGTGTGGATAAAGAATTTTGTCACAGAATTGGGAGTTATCCCAAGTATCGAGAATGCGATTCTGTTATACTGTGATAATACTGGAGCCATTGCGCAAGCAAATGAACCAAAGGCGCATCAGAAGTCGAAGCATGTGGAATGCAAGTACCACATCATTCGAGAGATTATGTCACGAGGGGATATTGTCGTGTGTAAGGTACTGAGTGAAGATAATGTAGCAGACCCGCTGACGAAGGCCATACCTCCGAAGTTGTTTGATAAACACGTGGAGTCGATGGGTATTAGATACAATCGTTATTGGCACTAGAGCAAGTGGGAATTTTTGTTGGAGTTGGTGCTCACAGCGCCAATTCCCGGTTGTATTTCTGTGTAAATACTTCTGTAAAACATTATTATTATGAATAATATATGCAGTTTCTTTAATATAATGAATCTTATTATATGGTAAAGACGTAATGACCCTAGAATGATTAGTCATGATACAGTTGCAAAAGTGTCGCAACAGACATTGACAAGTATCATGACATTGTCATTCTCAGACAGTTCCTGGTCAAGGTTTACACTACTTGGTCAGTATAGTAAACCCGTTGAGACCGGTACAAGTCGTATACAAGATATATGATTCCAATGGTTTCTCAATGAACCATAAGTCTTGGAGACTAGTATAGACCTGTAGGTGTTTATAGCGGATAAACACTGAACGACTCACCGAAGATTCTTAATGAATGGTACACCAGCGTCAATAAGAATCTTCTTGGGTTGAGTAGCACTTATGATTCTTAGACTTGAGATGCCATCGTGGGCACATGAGACATCTTCTACACTTAGATGACAGTCACGTCACCGATCTATTAAGATCAGTCATCCGCCTGTTCGTTGGGTGTAGATAGATCCTCAGGGTGTCCTATGTGTATCAAGATAGGATCCGTCAGTTCTGTGTAACAGAGCATAGGTAGTCCATATAATTGGCAATCAGATAAAACCATGGACCCGTGGTAAAGTTTAGAAGCTAGTTCTAAACATTCTATTGAGATTGCTAATAGAATAGTCGACTGGATAATCCCCATAGAGATTTGACGTTTACATCTATATCTCTGGGATACATCCGGATACCTGTGATGGAGGAATTAAACATTTGCCATGACCTCGACCTGTATGATTCAGCCAGTTTATCCGTGATCGTCATAATTTACGGGTGGATAAATTATGGACATGAAATTGGATTTCGTGACGGATATGCCTGAATCTAGAGAGTCTCAATAATGAAATAAACTCGTAGAGCACTAGAGCAACATTAAAAAATAATATTGATTGTTTATAAAGTCGTTTAAAGGTTAAACGTAAAATACATGTGTAGGGACCCGATAGTCATTTACTAGATTATTTGTATTTACATTTAATACTTGATTATTTTAAATACACATAATTAAATGTCAAATTGAGATATTTGACTAATATCCTAAATAAAAATAAATTTTTAATATTTAATGTAAATATTATACATATATTTAATATATTTGTATTTGATTAATTAATTAATTATTTAATTGTTAAATGATTAATTATTAAAATATAAATATCTTACATTAGGATATTTGTTGTAAATGATATTAGTTGCCTTTGTTGACTTTAATAAAATATCTAATAAAGGTGTTATTAAGATATTTATGCAAGTTGATTAAATAATAATTGAAATGAAATTGAAATTACAAGACTTGCATTTCATTTGATGAAATTCAGCCAAGGCTTAATGTTGCAAGATATATATATTTTTTTCATTTCATTTTACACTTAACCATATACACTTTACAAAGAAACTCCATTAAAGAAACAAAGAAAGCTTGAGAGGAAGAAAAAGGCAAAACAAAGAAAGCTTGGATTTTAGTAAGTTTCTTCAACTTACTATTAGAAAGGAAAATGTTCCTTAGGATCTAGGCTATATCTTGTGATGTTCTTAAGTTATTCTTTTCTTTATTTCTTGTGTTTTTGATGATGGAAATTTTGTTGAAAGTGTTGAGCATCTATGATGAAGAAAGCTTGTGACTATTGTAGTTGTAAGCATTCTTTTAAGGTTTTGGAAACCAACCCACTCTAAGATGACCTAGATTTGATCTGTGTTGTTTCATTGTGTTGAGACTTGGATTGGATGTAAGAAAGATGATTGAAGTAATTGATTTAGTGTATTTAGTCTAATTTGTCCAATTTGTGGAAATTGAAAAATTAGGGTTTATAACTAATTCCAAATTTGGGGCTTTTCATTTATGTTTTGTAATTGGATGTATATAAGATGCATATAAAGTTTCATGTTTATTGGATTACATCTTGATGTGTTTTGATGCATGAAATGACAAAAGGCACAAAATGCCCCCCCCCCCTTTGGTGCTCTCGGCCAAGATAATAGATTTAGGGATTTTTGTTGCTTTTGTGTTTTGATGTTTTGAACATGCTAAGTTCATCTTAGAAATGATTTAGAATCATTCAAAATTGATTAGATCAATTTCGGACTAAAATGGACAAAATACCAATGTAAGGGCATTTCGGTAAATTCACTTGAATATGATTCATTTGAATTTTATTTCATAATTTGATTATTGGATAATTAAATAACTATGTTTATTTAATTAATCCGAGAAAATTTTTTGAAATCGAAAATATGATTTTCACCGCTTCCGCTGCGTTATCGGATTCAGCCCCTAGAAAAACCCCTTCAAACCAACCTCCTACCACACTTGCATAAGTATCCAATACTTAAATATATGAGAACTATGCCCGTTATGCCCTCACAACGTGCACAAGTTCAATACTAGTCTTTTACGCATTACCGATGTCCAATCTCGATAATACTATGACTAGGGATGTTTAATGATTTATCCTTCGTTGATTGATACTGTCTCATATCATTCTCAATCATGGAACAAATCATAAAGACCTCTCATCATTTATATATCTTGGTGATCTAATCACAAATGATAAGAGTGCAATCTCCTTTGTCACATAGTTAATTTGTACAACAACACCATGATCTGTACAAATAGTGACGCTATGAGTAATAACTGTCCAACAATTAATGGTCAATAGTAGAGGCAATCTTAATCAGTGAGGTAATAATATTTTTTCGATGTACCTGCATAACGTTGAAACTCTTTTTAACCATCAGAAAAGAAACTACAATGGAGATGAAATTAATCGGTAATAAATCACAGTGTTCCATCAAATTACAGACCGTTTGGATCATTAGTTGTCAAATTACTAACAATGGAAGAATGTCTGAGACATGACTGACAAAGGTGACCAAACCCTCTTCTGGAGCCTCTGACTTGACCATGCGACAGATGACTGAACATAGACTAAACCAGAGTCGAATCATCAAACACACATATACATAATAGCCTGTTTAAATAACATATTAATATATTCATCCTTATTACAAACACCTCCATAAACTAGTTTCATATCTCTATTTACATTCACATAAACATATAACTTGTAATACAATAATGTCACCATCTGGCCTCTGTGGCATAGCTAGACAACTATACAAGCTGTGTGGGCCCAGTGATATGCATCTCTAGTGATTGCAGCTGGTTTCCATCTACTCCAAAGCTTAGAGAAACACGAAGTGAGAACTACAGTCGGTCCCCATCTCGTATTGATTCTAACATCGTGAAAGTATCCATAATATATATTCTCGAGTCTTTGTCTTATTTATATATATGTAGCTAAAACTCCTTTTATTTTCAACCTAATTCAAATTAGATTAAATATGTATATAAAATATAAGAGGTGTTATCATAAATTAGTAATATTACAGAAAAATAATTATTCGTATTCATGAATCAGTCATAAATACTATTTGGATTTGCGCTCGGAGCACCAAGCCCATAATTCTTCCACTAACTCTAGTGCAAATACATGGTATCGCATACACATCTCAATATATATCATATACTTATGTCCCTCAACAGCTTACCTAGCATTTAAGATGTAGGAACACAAAGTTGGTCCGCTATATCACTTTATGTTTGTCAAACAAATCCAAATGTCTCTTTTGGTCAGCATTACTCACACTATCTAGAACCTAAGTTCTGTTGGATAATTATGACCCATAGTAACACTATTTGTAAAAGACATTGTGTTTTTCTACAAATTAACTATGTGATAAAAGAAAATTTCTATTTTATCATTATGTAATTGGATTACTTGGATTATTAATGATAAAAGTCCTTATGGTTAAATCGGATTAATAAGATATGAGATAGTATTAATCCATGAATGGTTTAATCATTAAATATCCCTAGTCGTAGTATTATCAAGACTGGACATTGATAATGTGGAATAGACTAGTATTACACTTGTGCTGGTTATGGAAGCTTAACGACATAGTTCTCATATATTTAAGTATTGGATACTTATACAAGTGTGATAAGAGGTTCTGTTAACCGTTGGACCGGGAACAACTTCTCTCTGGATAGAGCCCTCGGAGTCACATTGGTAGTATGACTATGTGTCTATGGGAATCTGAATCAGGGTGGGTGTATATGATCTTTAACCTGAGACATGCATCGCTAATACTTGTGACAATCAGTTTGCTTTAGTATTGGTCGTTTGGAGCTATAACAGGTTTTATATACGCCTCTGCTGGGTTTACTGAGAATCTTAGTGTATCGGGTATGATGTCAAGACTGGAGTATAACTTCAGTCATATGGAGATTATGGTCACACAGGATACAGTACTGGTACTCTTAAATGCTGCAGCTATCAGGATAATATGACTAGCTCATGATTATCTGATTACAGAGACTAGTTACGCGGGATTCGATATATACTTCATACGGGGACGACATAGAGCCAGCCCTAGGCCTAGCATAGACATCCGATATTGGATCGTATTACGTAATACTTTGTATATTACATCTGATACATATTATACATTCCTCGTTGAATATTTCTGGAGAATTCGGTAGGCACGGTGCTTCGCTAGAAGCCAACGATGTCTTGTAAATCGGTGAGAACATGGTACGGGGTACACACGTGTTCGGATAGTCCAATGACCGTATTTACTGCCATCATATTCAGGAATCTCTTAGGTCGCTTCCTAAAGATTCACTAATGAGATTTGACTCGAACAAAATTAATTTAGGATTAATTAGAATAGAGAAAATTAATCTGGGACTAATTACGGCAAGAATTTATCTTGGATTAAATTCATTTAGAAGAGAGAACGTGATTAATTTAGTATTAATCGATTAAATAATATATCGAATATATTAATTGAAATCGGATTTCAATGTGGAATTAAAATTGGATTTTAATTCTGGCAAACAAATTAATTTAGAATTAATTTGTAAGTGGCTATTGTAATAATTTTACTAGGCATTATTATTTAATTAAATTTGATTTAATTATGTCACGATGAAAAATTCGCTTAATCGGATTAAAAGAACCCGGGCCCAAAGTGTGTTGTGTAAGCCAACTTAAATTTTGAATTTAAAGTGGTGGGAACCAGTTTGCTTACATCAATTGTCATACATTTGATGGAAGTGGTTGGGCATAATTAATTGGATTATTTAAACAACACACCAGGTCAATATAACTATTCACCATCTTCTCTCTTTTTCGCTCCATGTCGTGAGCCTCTTCTCTCTATTGGGAATTTTTCATTCAAAACTTTTAAAAGCTAGCACTTAAGGAGGTAAATTAAGGTGATAGGGAAACTCACCCAAGGGTTTGGACCTCATCTTAAAGCTTAGAGCTTCATCATTTCAAAGAATATTTGAAAATTCTCAACCGATCAATGTAAGTATTTCCGCAACTTATCTTGATTATTCACACAAAAATCATTGTTTATGGATCTTGGGCAAGTGTAGGACACTAACAAGTTCTACGTCTACAATCTTTAGATGTGACAATAATATAGCGCATTAGTTATTGTGTTGTCTAAGTAATTACGGATCTAATCCAAATACCCAGTTGACAACCACAAACACAATATTAATATCAAAACTCCTAAACTATGAGGTCAATTTTCAACTTCCTAAGTCAATACTTCATAGCTGCAACTAATTCCACTTATACAGTGAAATCAATCGTAACACTCCCACTGCATCTTTTCTAACTCTATATGACGTCGACCATCTACCATAATAATTTGACTCAAAAGTACACCTCTATTAGTCCATGTCTATAATGAGTGCTATTGGCCTATCCAAACTGAAAGTCTTAAAGAAGTTTGGCATGTCACTCAAAGGAGCACTTGTGGTGTGGCACCACAACTTGGAAAAAAAAAAAAGAGAAAAGATGACTGGAACACACTGGCGGAGGCTTTCCTTAACTATCATTAGCGAATCAATGGTACTTAAATTAAAAATAATTATAGGGGTATAATGGATATGTAACACCCCGGTAATTCCGACATAAATTATGACAGCCTTGTTTTCACGTAAGATGTAATATGTTATAACAATAATGCTCGAGTAAGAATATACTCGCGAAATTATTTTTCGGACACTCAATAAAATAATTACAGTTCCAGTACGAAATTATTTTTCTATCCCGTACCGGACAATTGTTAATATTTTTGCCATAACTTTGGCTACCGATTATTAATTTCAGTGATCATTATATGGTTGAAAATCTAAGATAAAGATACAAATTTTTGTTGAATATTTTTCTGTAATGACCCGAATTATTTTAGCATGTCTGCGTAAATTTTATTTTCACGCGTAGGGTCACGTCTGAACGCAAGATCCATTTTAGAGTAAGATGGGAACATTTTCTTATGAAAATTAATTTAATTAAATTGAGGGGTAAAATTGTAAAGCATCACACTAGTAAAATAAACAAATCTAGTTTTTCTAGAATACATACACATAATTAATATATACACACCTAATCAATAATATACATACATCTAGATTTTTCTATATATGTATATATGTGTGTGTGAACACACACAGAGCCATTTGGATATATTAACACACACGTGTGTGACACAAAAAAAAAGTGAAATTAAATTAAAACAACACACACCCCCACTCACGCACAGCACACACACTCACAGATTTCACGAACAGAACAAAATGAAGAAGACCGAAGAAGGGAAATAGAGAGAATGATGAAATAGAGCCGAGAAGTGAAAAGAAAGAAAAGGAGAGAGAATCGAGAGATTGAGAGAAAGAGGTAGGAGAGATCAAAAATAGAACAAGAAAAGAAAAATGGAGAAGAAACAAGAAGAAAAAAGAAGATCGAAAACAGAAACTAGAGGAGATGAGATGAAGCAGATCAAGAAAAATAAATTGGGGGCAAAAAGTAAGTATTCTATGTAATGAATTCTTTGAGTAGGATGTTTATTGTTTATTTGATCTGTACAAAGGAATTCAAAAATGAGATAAGAATCATGAAGAAGAATATAATAGAGTAATTTGCAATTTATTACAACCTTGAAATTGAAAGAAATTAACCGGATTTGAGTAATTGGGAAATTGGGGAAAACTGGATAGTAACCATAGAATTTTGGAATTTTTGGGTATTAGGGTGGAAGTCTAATAATTGGTTATATTGGAATTTACTAATGCAATTTCATTATATTGGAATATGGAATGAATGCTTTGATTGTGATTTTTTTTTTTGGTTTGTATTGATGGGAATGATTCTAGTGTGTGTAAAGGCCTTTATGGCTAAATTTGATAGAGATTATGGAGGCTTAGATTTACAGTATATAATTATGTTTAAGTTATAGTATGAAATGTTTAATTATAAAATAATAATAATATGGGCTGTGGAGTTGATTTACAGTTTGCAAGGCTTCATTGGTAATTCTATTACTTGTTGAGATGTATGTGAATAAAATGAACCTTGTTGATAGAATGCTATAGAGAGAGGAAAATGATTGTTTTATTTGCTAATTTGTATGTCTAATCCATTAAATGATGTGTATATATATTTATATTAATGTGTAATTATTGGTAATATAGTTGAATAGTATGAAAATGGAAATCCCTTAGAATGCACAAAGAGATGTAGAGAGCACGATGATGGCGTATTGTTCTTATTCTGTTGTTGACCTCCATGAACGGTGCTAGGGATTCTTATAATAATATTATCGCTTTGGTTGTTATAAGTGTAATTGAGACGGAAATAAGCTTTAAGTTGTTAAGGGATTTAAATTCTAACATATGTTATAACATGACTGAGGATATGATTGTAAGACTTTGATAATGTGAACATGAGATTAATACGGATGTATGATTTTAATAAAGATAAAGCTTAATAGTTGAGTATGAATAAATTGTATTATGTGTAATACATGACCAGTTTGTATGTATTTATAAGTTGTGACAAATTGCAACGTAAATAAACATGAAATCAGTAATTTATGTTTATAGGTGTAAGCTTTAGAAGCGTCAATGCATATTGTCATGAGCATAAATATATTTATATATATGTGTGTATGGATTGATTTTGAAAAGAGACCAATCATTAGTTTCAGGTGTTATAAATTCAACTCATCATTGCACTCTTGAAGACATCCAGAGTTGAAATGGAAGCCACTTCAAGAAGACGAGTTGTAAATATCTGTGTGTTTTGATGTACTAGTGTTGGTTCTAAGCTAGAATTTATTGCGGTAGCACAATAATTGGGTAGAGTCATAGCTGAAAGGAATATGCACTTAGTATATGGCGGTGGCCATTTTGAACTAATGAGGATCATTTCAAGGGCTGTACAGGAAGGAGGTAATCAAGTTCTGCGAATCATCCCAAAACCTTTAGCGGAGGCGAATATTATGGGACCGTCAAATGGAGAAGAACTAATCGTGCTAGGTATGTCCGGGCGACTAGTGGAAATGATTAACTGTGTTGATGCTTTTATTGCTTTGCCAGGTGGCTTAGGCATAATAGAGGAAATTTTTACAGTGCTATCTTGAGCAAATTTAAACATACACCATAAACTGATTGGACTGTTTAACGCTGATGGATTTTATGATTTTCTTTGTGTGTTTCTTGATGATGCCCGGAGAAATGGGTTCGTGTCAAAACTTGTAAAAGAACTCATCTTCACTGCCAGAACTGCCCAAGATTTAATTGACCAAATCTTAGTCTTTGAACCACAAATTGACCCTACCCTTTCTAAGATAAACTAGTTTGATAATGATAATGGTAGGAAGCGTCAGATAAATCTAGATCTTAACCTTTAATTGAAATTCTTTAGATGTAGAATTTCAACCAACCAGATACTATCTTCTAAACTCATCTTCTACTTTTTAAGACATTGGGGATAATGTCTCATTTAGGTTTGAGGGAGGAAAATAGTTGACTAGTATCTTGTTTTTATTCTGATATTTTTAGTCAAAAATGTTTAAAAAAAATTCAAAAAAATTAATTTTTTTTTTTTTTTGTGTTTTTAATTTGATTAATGAGGTGTGAAATTGGTGTGAGATAGGCTGTGTAAGGATTTTCACTTCTGAGACGTATCTCAACCTATTTAGTAACAAGTTAATTTTTTTTATTTCCTTTTGAATCATTTAATTTGTGAATTCTCCATAAAACTGATTAAAATGGATCTTCATATGCTCAACTGACAGTATTATCAATATGTATGTTAATTATATACAACCATGAGTTGTAATTGAAAAGTTTGTAGTATTCAGTGTTGGACAGTTATGACCCATAGCGTCACTATTTGTACAGATCATTTGTTGTTGTACAAATTAACTATGTAACAAAGGGATTGCACTCTATCATTTGTGATTAGATCACCAAAATATATAAATGATGAGAGGTCCTTATGATTTGTTCCTTGATTGAGATGATATGAGACAGTATCAATCAACGAAGGATAAATCATTAAATATCCCTAGTCAGAGTATTATCGAGATTGGACATCGGTAAATACGTAAAAGACTAGTATCACACTTGTGCGCGTTGTGAGGGCACAACGGCATAGTTCATATATTTAAGTATTGGATACTTATGCAAGTGCGGTAGGAGGTTTGTGGTTTCACCGACGGTACGGGAAACAGCTTCACTCTGGATAGACCCTCGGAATTCCATTGGTATTATGACTATGTGTCTATGGGAGTCCAACATCAGGGTAGTTGTGTATGGTCTTAACCTGAGACTTGCACCGCTAATGCTTACGACAATCAATATACTTTGATTGAGGTCGTCAGGGGCTTTAACCGGTTTTGGTACGCCGATTTTGGGTATATTGAGAATCGTAGAGTATTGGGTGTGATGTCAAGACGGAAGTATCACTTCAGTCATACTGGAGATGATGTCACGTAGGATACGGTATTAGTGCTCTTAAGTGCTGGCCGGCCATCGGGATATATGACAAGGTCATGTATATCCGATTATAGAGACTAGTTACCAGACATCCGACATGTGTTTCGGACGGAGCAGACACTTATCCAGCCCCAGCCCTAGCGCGTTGACTATCCGATACTGGGCCGATATACACAATACTTGTATATATACGCTTGATATATATCCTTGTATTCTATATGGATATGTCCGGAGAATTGGGTAGACTTGGTGCTTGCTAGAAGTCGACCTTGTCTCGTAAATCGGTTAGAATGTAGTACTTGGTACGTACGCGATTCAGATACTCCGACGACCGTATTTACTGCCAACTTATCCGGGGATCTCATGGGTCGCTTCTCGATAATGCACCGATGACGCATAACTCGCACTCAAAATTAATCTGGGATTATAAAGAAGAGATAGAAAATTAATCTATGATTAATTACGGAGATATTTTATCTAGGATGAAATATCGTCTAAAGAGAGATAACGATTAATTTGGAATTAATCGGTAAATTAATATATTCGATATATTAACGAAATTAGATTTCGACGCGAAATTAAAATTAGATTTTAATTCGGGCGAAGAATTAATTTGGAATTAATTCATTAGCGACGTGAATAGTGAATTCGCTAGGCGTAATCATTTAATTACGACGCGATGGAAAATCGTTAATTTGGAATTAGCGAACCCGAGCCCGAGTGTGATTGCGAGCGCATTCGTATTTCGAATTCGAGTGCGGCACGCAAGTCACATCAAGCGTCAAATCCAACGTCAAGTCATTCATCACATCAAGCGTCAAATCAAACATCACTTGAGTGATGTGACATTTGATTGATTGATATGAGTGATTGATTGATGATAGACACACATCAAGTCACTTTAATAAAGTGACAATGAATAGTGATGGGTGTTGTTGTGGAATAGTGTTGTGTAATTGATTACCATTTACTTTATTTGATATTTTAAATGGTAAATGCTTATTATCTTTGGGAATTATATAAAGCATTTTGGTAATTCATTTTACAAGTAAAACACAACACCCCATCTATTCTTCTCTCTTCCTCACGCCCAAGGGGCTGTCTTCTCTTCACTGGATCAGCTCACTGCCGTGAGCTTAATGGGAGGCATGAGTGGTTTTTATTGCAAAAACACAAGTGCTAGCACACTTACGAGAGTTGCGAAGGTGTTAGGGAGGTTCACCCATGAGGCGGGATCCGTTCGACGAAGCTTGGAGCTTGACGAAGGACCATCTTCACGCCCAAAACAGTGAGCAACATCACTACAGTTCACGCCCTTGGCAGTGGGGTTTTTCAAGTTTTGTTGCTTGCCGCGTCTCACCACCAATCGATGTGAGTATTCTGCTACCTCCGTTGATGTGTTCACACATTGTTTTCATGTCTTGCTTGATCTTGGGACCTAGAAACAAACCTAACAATGGCATCAAGAGCTATGGGTTCAAGCATGAAAATGTAGGGCTTAAAAATGGGGTTTTGTATTTGAGCATGATTTAACGAAATTGGATGATTGAGCATGCTTAATATATGTTATATTGAAGATTGATTTGATCAATTTCAACAAAATGTGATTGGATCAAATTTTGCCCAATTTTTCATCTTGGCCGAATGTAATGTTGATTTGGGTTCTTGGAATTTTTTGATCTTGATTCGTTTGATGAGTTGGAATCATTAAGGATAATGTTAATTTGAAACTAATTGAATTGGATTTTGAATTGAACATTAAAATCCCCAAAAGTTATTACCTTGGCCGAATGTGATTATGCCCTAATGTCTTGGTATATTTTGATTTTGAACAATTGGATGTGTATGAAATCATTTAGGATGTTGATTTAATGTCGATTGTGGGTTCGATTGGATTGAAACCAAATCGGACACAAAAATCCTCCTTGGCCGAGAGCATTAAAGCATGTGATGGGTTTGATTTTTTCATTTATGTGTTGGACATGTGATGATGATGTCAAGCATGATTAATTGGACTAATTAAGTGTTTTAGAAGTATTGATTTAGTGATTAATCATGTAATGCACTTTAGGTAATTAAATTACGGAATTGGATTCATGTGATTTAGTTATTTAGGCCTTAAATTGGATTTGGGCTTCTATTGTTGTAATTGGGCCTATTGGGCTTGATTTTATCAAGTTGGGTTTAGGCCAAATGGATTAGATCCAATTGGGCCCAAAACCACTTCCGTTAAGCCCAATTGCGACTTAATGAACCTTTAAAGTTTGATTGGGCCTAATGGGCCAAGATTGATTATGGGCTTATGATGGGTAAATCCCGGATTGGATTTTGGTTATTCGGATTGACCTGAGTTGACCAAAAGTCCACGCCTTAAGAAATCAATTAAAAGCCCATTAGACTTTAATTGAATTGACGTTGGACGTTGATCGGTCTTTGAGACGCGTTACGATTAAATTTGGAATTTAAGTCGTAAAAGGTTTATTATTAAAGTGTAATATTTAATTTGGAATTAAATAACGAATTGGAATTGAATGCATATTAAATTGGATTTGATAACGTAGTTTAATTTAATTCGAGAATTCGTACTTTAAGTACTTATTCGCAAAAACGAGTTTGACTCGAACAAAATCAAATCGTTGTTTGAACATTGGATGATCACATAATTATCAGATTAATTAATTTGATTAGATTGATTGATAGCATGCTTATGTGTGAATACGTGGTTGTGATGATGAATAATGTATATCGGATGGATATTAGTCGGGTGGGGCAATTTTGGAAATTGTTGTAATAAATTCGATTTATTAAATTGGACCTGCGTGTCCAGCCTTATTCACCTTTATTCTCTTCTCACCTATTCCTCTCAATGTAAATGAGGTTTCTTTAGAAGTGTATGTAAGGGTAGGTAAGTAGAAGTAATACAAGTGCTAGCTCGAGTGAGAAAGGGAGAGATTTGATCTAGGATCAATGTGTTAAGTATCCATCCGCATATCATTATTATTTTTTTTTCATACTCGCTTTATTATGTGTTTAGAATGCATGTTTAAGGGTGTATGATGATGAGACCTTAACAAAGATAATTAAATTGGTAGCCAATTTGCACGCGAAAAGCCCTCATCAAATATCATGCGTCTTTTCCTTCCATTGAGTGATTCTTGCTCAAGATCTGATTGGCATGGGTTGTTGGCCAAAGTCAAGCCCTTGTCCGTCGAAGATGTGTTTGAATCACGAGGCTTTGTTCTATGTTGGTGTCTTGTCCAAGTTGTGGTTTGTTGGCCAAAGTCAAGACCACTTCTTGTCCAACGACATTGATTACGAAGCTTCCATGGTCAATGGGTCCACGCTTGACTGGGATCACTAGGTTTGTTGTGCCAAAGCCAAGGCCTAGTTGATTCAGAGGAAAAAGGTTAGGGTATATATTGATATATAGGCATATATAAGATATATGTTTCGGACTTGGATGTCCACCTACTGGATCTAGGAGTTGGATGGGATCCAATTGATCTTCGAGATCTACCTAGTTAACTATCATACAATTTGTTGGCCAAAGTCAAGATTGTGTGATACTTTAACGGGATCCTAGCCCACTAGGAAACACGGTTTCCCGAGTACTCGACAGAGGGTTAGAGGCTCGACGAAAAATAGTGGGAGGCAAGAATTGAATTTGCAATATTCGTTCAATTACTCGCCATACGCGCTCAAACAAATATCACTCGTCAAATAAATTAAAAGTATTAGTTTGACTAATATTTAAATTATTGTTTTAATAAACAGTTGGACTGTATTATAGTTGATTATATAATTGGATTATAGTAATCAATATATTTGAATTAATTAATTTCGATTTACAGTTGATTTTATAATTGGATTATAGTAATCAATGTAATTGAGGTTAATTAATTTAAATCATATTTGATTGTATAGTTGGACTATGATAATCATTATAATAAATAGTACCTAATAAATTGATTAAATAGTTGGACTATTGAAATCAAGAATATTTTAATATATAATCCTCGGATTAAATGTTTTAAATGATTTAATTTTCAATTGAGAATAATAATAGGTTAGTTATTTGATAAAATAACTTATTATACCAAAGCCCAAAATTAAGCAAATAGTAGAGCATAAAATCTTTGGAAGATTTATGTGATGATGACTTTAGTGCTTAATTTAATTTACTTAAAATGGCAATATGTAATTCTTGGAGAATTAATGACTATTCTAGAGGAGAAAAGTCAAAGTTTGCAATTGGGCATATTGCACAAGGTGCACATCATTACAATATTCTAAAACCCAAGGCTTGGCCAAAGGTTTGTGAAATATTGAAAAGGACAATGAATATATCCCAAAGTGACTACCGTTTGGATATGGCAGACACGAAGGAATTAAAGAAAGAGCAAGGCTCTGACTTTAAAAATGTTTGTCAAAGTTATGTTCACTACTAGTATTGAAATTAGATTTTAAATACTTAGTGTGATACTTAATATATATGTATTGATGTTCAGAATCTGCTATGAGTAGGATACTGACTTCAAACCGAGATTTCTCTGCGAATCGGAAACGGGACGAAAGTCGCTGTTTCGACCGTAGATACCTAAGTTTAGGAACTGCCCTTTGGATATGTACTTAAATTAGGAACTGTTATAATGTAACTAGTTTGACTAGAGACATTATCTCTATATCAGTGTTTAATCCATTGTGGATAAAACTTTATATTCTAGAACACTAAGTGTTTCATTATATAAAGATGATACTGAGATAAACACATTAGATGTGAATAACAGAATTTATATTTTGAATATAATTAAAATCTCAAACATATAAAATGACAAATAAATACCTCAAATGATTTGATCATAGAGACTTATTTGTGGCATTGTTGTCTGGGACACAATTAAACAAGAATCGTATATCCGCACTTTTGAAGAGTGGGTACTAGGACTAATTTGACTATTCAAATAAGGTCTACGAATCTAGTTTATTAGGTAAAGTACCTAAAATATTTACTTGGTAATAGTATATGTGCCACCGATTGTTAGCCCTATTCATGGTGAAGTTAGTGGGCCCATGTCTAGCTAGGCTAGATGTGAAAATGAATATTTCGTGACCTTAACGGATGTGGCATCACGTTATGGTTATGTGTTTCTTTTGAAGAACACAGGTCGGAAGCTTTAGAGTTTCGACACGAAGTGGAAAAACAGATCGGCTATAGTATTATACCGTCACGGTAAGACCGTATTGGAAAATACTTAAGCATTAAGTTTCATTTATACCTGAAAGAGTATAGTATTCTTTCAAATAAAGACTCCTCCTGGAACACGTCAGTTTGACGGTGTGTCCGAATGGAGAAACCGAATTTTGTTGGACATGATAAGGTTGATCATGAGTCGCTTTGAGCTACCTTTTCCTTCAAAGATAAGCGTAAACAGTGCAGAACTTATTTGGAATAAGGTTCCATTAAATTCTGTTGGACAGACTTCATATTGGATATGAATCGGAAGGAAACAGAGTTTCACACTCCGGAAGATTTGGGAATGCTAGGCTTACGTTTGGATGATACCAAACTAGAACTCAAATCGGATAAGTGCCAAATGTAGGTTATCCTAGGGAAAACCATAAGTATAGTACTTAAACATCTCACAAGAGAACAATGTAATTGTTGCTCACCATGCGGTTTTCCTAAGAGGAATACCGATATGCAGTGGTCAGTGGGAGGACAGTAAAACTCGATGAAAATCGAGAGTAATACTGTTCAAGGCACGAAGTCCTTAATGAACACAAACAGTTCATCAAATGATGAATTTGTACCATTAATCTTCGAATACACAAGAACCCCGTAGATCGGAGAGAGTCAGAAAACAACCTAGGGTATGGATTTCTGATCTCACCTCATAGAGATGTCAATCTTATGAAGGTATACCATCCGACTACATTTTGAGGAAGTGATACCAGGTATCGACTCCCTTCATGGCAAAGTGCCATAAGTCCGAAATGGATTCCATGTTTAACAACTATGTTTGGACACTGGTTGTTGTACCACAAGGCGTTGTGTCTATTGGTACTGTAAAGGTCTTCTAGGAAGACATACATGAAGGCAACATACAACATATGCAGCTAGGCTTGTAGCGGAAAGGTATCGTCATCAACATTGTGTTGATTACGGTTCAACCTTTTACCTGTTGCCACGGCAAATCCATTTGGATAATGCTTGCATTAGCTACACGTTTCATTTATGAAATGTGTCAGTTAAGATCAAAATCGCTTTCCTTAAACGGAAACCCTTTGAGGATGTTTATAACATCCTGACGATTTTGTCGTACTAAGACCAGTAAACAAGGTTTGCAGGTTATTCGATCCATGTTTGGATTGAAGCAAGCATTAGGATTCTTGGAATCATCGTTTTGATGTAATCATAATGGTTTATGATTTAATTCAAAACGAAAATGATTCTTGTGTATATAAGAAGGTTAGTGGGAGCGCACTGACATAAATGTCCTTTAATAAAATAATGATAACATATTCATTTCTTGGAAATGAAATTCCCGTATAATCGGCAAAAGCCTGGCTTTTGAGAAAATTCTCCGTAGAATTCTTGGGAGTGACAACCTTTATTCTAGGAATAAAGATCTGCTGGGACAGATTAAGTTGTTAAAACTCTGCGAGAACTTGTACATTGAAAAAAAATGTACGTGACCTGGTGTCTCATACGCTTTGAGCATATGGATTCACAATCAGGCCAATCCAAGTGATAGTCACTGGATTGATGTTAAGAACATCCGTTAGAATCTTAGAGATCTAAGGATGCTGTCTTAATCTGTGGAGAAGGAGAACTTGAAGTGACTGGGATCACTACTGTAAGTTTCCAAACCGATAAAACGACTGAAAGTCGCAAAAGGTACTATACAGTTTGAATAACGGTACAGTGAGCTGGAAATCTTCCAAGCAAGATACTATTACCGAATAAACAACAAATATAGATTAATTGCAGCAGCTGAGGCAGCAATAGAAGCCATCTGGGTCAATAATAAATCTAATTAGATTAGATATAGTTCTGTTAGCAGCTGAGCTAGGCGTCAGCGCAGGCTAAAGAATTAATGGTCTCATCAACGATTCAGATACATACTTCGACATATCATCTGATTCGTTCGGATCATACATCGTGGCGATGTGATGATCGTATAAATCGCGTCAGGCGATAATCATGGAAATCCGCTGACGAAACCTTTTCTCAGCAATTTGAGCCAACCGTACATAGTTCGGGTGTTAGGCACTCGAGTGACTGGCTATAGGCCAAGTGGGAGATTGTTGGACAGTTATGACCCATAGCGTCACTATTTGTACAGATCATTGTGTTGTTGTACAAATTAACTATGTAACAAAGGAGATTGCACTCTTATCATTTTTGATTAGATCACCAAAATATATAAATGATGAGAGGTCCTTATGATTTGTTCCTTGATTGAGAATGATATGAGACAGTATCAATCAACGAAGGATAAGTCATTAAATATCCCTAGTCAGAGTATTATCGAGATTGGACATCGGTAAATACGTAAAAGACTAGTATCGCACTTGTGCGCGTTGTGAGGGCACAACGGCATAGTTCTCATATATTTAAGTATTGGATACTTATGCAAGTGCGGTAGGAGGTTGTGTTTCACCGACGGTACGGGAAACAGCTTCGCTTTGGATAGACCCCTCGGAATCCCATTGGTATTGTGACTTTGTGTCTATGGGAGTCCGACATCAGGGTAGGTGTGTATGGTCTTAACTTACTGAGACTTGCACCGCTAATGCTTACGACAATCAATATACTTTTATTGAGGTCGTCAGGGGCTTTAACCGGTTCTGGTACGCCGATTTTGGGTATATTGAGAATCGTAGAGTATTGGGTGTGATGTCAAGATGGAAGTATCACTTCAGTCATACTGGAGATGATGTCACGTAGGATACGGTATTAGTGCTCTTAAGTGCTGGCCGGCCGTCGGGATATTATGACAAGGTCATGTATATCCGATTATAGAGACTAGTTACCAGACATCCGACATGTGCTTCGGACGGGGCAGACACTTATCCAGCCCCACCCTAGCGCGTGACTATCCGATACTGGGCCGATATACACAATACTTGGTATACTACGCTTGATATAGATCCTTGTTTATTCTATATGGATATGTCCGGAGAATTGGGTAGACTTGGTGCTTTGCTAGAAGTCGACCTTGTCTCGTAAATCGGTAGAACGTAGTACTTGGTACGTATGCGATTCGGATACTCCGACGACCGTATTTACTGCCAACTTATCCGGGGATCTCATGGGTCGCTTCTCGATAATGCACCGATGACGCATAACTCGCACTCATAATTAATCTGGGATTATAAGAAGAGATAGAAAATTAATCTAGGATTAATTACGGAGATATTTTATCTAGGATGAAATATCGTCTAAAGAGAGATAACGATTAATTTGGAATTAATCGATAAATTAATATATTCGATATATTAAACGAAATTAGATTTCGACGCGAAATTAAAATTAGATTTTAATTCGGACGAATGAATTAATTTGGAATTAATTCATTAGCGACGTGAATAGTGAATTCGCTAGGCGTAATCATTTAATTACGACGCGACGGAAAATCATTAATTTGGAATTAGCGAACCCGAGCCTGAGTGTGATTGCGAGCGCATTCATATTTCGAATTCGAGTGCGGCACGCAAGTCACATCAAGCGTCAAATCCAACGTCAAGTCATTCATCACATCAAGCGTCAAATCAAACGTCACTTTGAGTGATGTGACATTTGATTGATTGATTGATAGACACACATCTTGTCACTTTAATAAAGTGACAATGAATAGTGATGGGTGTTGTTGGAATAGTGTTGTGTAATTGATTACCATTTACTTTATTTGATATTTTAAATGGTAAATGCTTATTATCTTTTGGAAATTATATAAAGCATTTTTGGTAATTCATTTTACAAGTAAAACACAACACATCTCCATCTATTCTTCTCTCTTCCTCACACCCAAGGGGCTGTCTTCTCTTCACTGGATCAGCTCACTGCCGTGAGCTTAATGGGAGGCAATGAGTGGTTTTTGTTGAAAACACAAGTGCTAGCACACTTACGGGAGTTGCGAAGGTTTTAGGGAGGTTCACCCATGAGGCGGGATCCGTTCGACGAAGCTTGGAGCTTGACGAAGGACCATCTTCACGCCCAAAACAGTGAGCAACATCACTGCAGTTCACGCCCTTGGCAGTGGGGTTTTTCAAGTTTTGTTGCTTGCCGCGTCTCACCACCAATTGATGTGAGTATTCCGCTACCTCCGTTGATGTGTTCACACATTGTTTTCATGTCTTGCTTGATCTTGGGACCTAGAAACAAACCTAACATTCAGTGCTCTAGTATTTTTTTAAAAATAAAAAAATAAAAAGCTCTAAGATCCGTGTAATTAAGTCTGTATGGGTGTTTTAACACCTAGTGCCCTAAAACCAACTGGTTTGGGAGTCACTAGTCTAAAGCTCGTTACATGGATGGAAGATGTTATAAAATATATATATATATCTGAAATCCAAGTAATTAAGTCTTTAAGAATATTTTAACACATAGTGCCCTAAAACCAACTGGTTTGGGAGTCACTGGCTAAAGCTCGCTACATGTATGAAAGATATCGTATATAAATAAAAAAAAAATCAGAAAAATATCCCATTGCTAAAAAATGTATGAAGTCTGATATAACTTTAGGACAAAAATATTACCCTCTTTTCAAATACACTTGTGAATATTGTGGGCACAATGATTTGATTAATCTCTTGTTGATTATGTATATGAAGAATGGTAATAATAATAATAATAATAATAAGATAATTTACTTATTTGGTAATTTAGAAAAAAGAAAACAACTACTGACTAACACAAGAAATTTCACTTGTTTAGTCACTAACTTACTTTCTATTGTCTCTTGTCTTTTTGATTTTGTGTGCATTAGTTTTAGATTGATGTTTGTGGGTATCGTCACTGTAAGCCCTCACGAGACTACAACTCGTCCACTGGGGACACATAGGGGATTAAAGGCTTGTTGTATATGCTAAATGCAACGGTGATCCCTACGAAAGTGGTTTAGTTTAATTTTTATTTTAAAAATGTTTATGTTATTTTATTTTGTTGTTTTGCTCCAGAACTAGCAAAATGTTAGGTTTGGGGGTGTGATAAGTGGTAAATAGATCATTATTTCATACTCCATTGACTTAGTATTTTGTATAGTTTCTTGAGTTTTGTGAATATTGTTATGTGTTTTGTGTTATTTTGTAGATAAAAAAATAACAGGACTCTCTGGAGGCAATTCGGGGCCAAAATAGCAGAAAATGAATAAAAAAAATGGCAAAAATGTAAATTTCCTGCTAAAATGCACCGTGCTAAAATACGTCGTCTGCTAACTTGCGTCGACTATGCTAACGTGCGCCGGACATGTGTCATCATCCCATGATGCCGACAATCCACATTTTTTCTGACGTCAGCGTCGCGATTCTCACACCTTTACGCGTCGCGACGCCAAGACAATAATTCAACTAATAATTTTACCGACGCCATGTGTCCTCATCTCCGAAAAAGATGTGCCACGTGTCAATAATCAATGGCGCATCGCGATGCGCAAGATGCCAAGCATCATGACGCGAGAAGCCCGGATTTGCCTATAAATTGAGGCCAATTTCAGAATTCAATTCATGCTTTCTTCTAAGAAATTCCTTACTAAGAAGATTGTATCTTGTTTGTTTATTTACAGGTTTCAGTATTTAATTTTATTTACTTTTCGCAATAGTTCTTTCTTTTCCTTACTTTCCAGTCTTTATTTTCTTATTTCAGCATGAGGAGGTAACTCCCCTATGTTGGGGTTAAAGGTTAAGTTTTTATTACTAATATTTAGATTAATCTCTCTTAATTATAATATATAAATTATTTAAAACCTAACTTAATGGGATACCACATTTATGGTCTGTTGGACTTAATTAAATTGACCTTAATCTGACTAAACATGGTACCGCCTGTATGGTCAGTTGGAATTATTAATAAATTTGACTTAATCAGGATACCGCCTTTATGATCGGTTGGTAATTATCACGCAAAGTTAATATATTATAATAAGGGAGATATCTAAAATAAAAATAATAAAAGTGTATCCTCTAACCCTAATTTACGTCTTTAATTTCCAGCATTTACTTTATGTCATTTACTTTATTTAAGTTTTTACTAGCCTTAGATATGTGTAGTAACTAAATCTGTTATCTGAGGTTGTGATGACTTCTAATATCACCAGTTTATAAGGAGTTGTCTTATGTCTTGGATAATAGAAAGGTTTATTTATTGACCCTTAAGGTTAATGCTTCTTGTTAACTGGCCATTAATAAGATTGATCTGGTAAACTTAAAGTGAACTTAGAAAAAGGGATTTAAGGTTTAAGGCCATAGACTCAATAACTCACGATCTCCCTTAAGGATAGATAACCCATAAAAGATTTCCTTACAGGATAGAAATATACCTGTCGGGCAGGGGTAGCCATAATTGGAACTTATCTTAATGAATTCAGATAACTTGGTTGACATAGGAATATGATTAATTGGGTTATCCTGGGTATCTTCATCTGACCATTAGAATAGGCTTTTGCATAAATTCATTTACTAGGTTAATAAACCAATATATTGCACAAACGTGAAATAAACACTTCATCTTTAATAGGTATTGCAAGGATTCACAACCCTACATAGTTTT
Organism: Zanthoxylum bungeanum; assembly: GCA_019454045.1. Classification (NCBI taxonomy): domain Eukaryota; kingdom Viridiplantae; phylum Streptophyta; class Magnoliopsida; order Sapindales; family Rutaceae; genus Zanthoxylum; species Zanthoxylum bungeanum. The sequence goes on from SKCR01027395.1 coordinate 233,261, forward strand.
TTAATATAGAAATTTCCCTTAATTTACTTTCGCATTGTTTTATTAATTTTTATTTAGTTTAAAGTCACCGTCCAATCAAACAACCATTTTTTTAGATACTCGTAAACATTTGGCTTCGTAAATTAATAGCTTAGGTATTAAGTCCTCGTGGGATCGATACATTTATATTACTTGAACGATACGTGCGTTTACGTTATACGTGTTTGATTATGCCGGTCAACCATTAAGTATCAAATATTTCATTAATAGTTCTAACATCCTATTGAACTCATATGGAAGGTGTCTACGGGTCTTTTCATCTAATAAATTTTGTAGTTCCATTTATAGTTTATCATTCTCACAATTGACTTCAATAAGTCAAGTCTTTTATACAATCGTCAACATTTGATGTCATACACGAAGCAAAAAAGAATTTTATTACTCGAGATCATCGAAATTATATTTTATCGAATAAAATATAATATCTATTAAATAGAATAAATGAAAAAACTTTTATTTGTACCTCTAAAGCGCAAGTATTATCAATTGTACAATTATTAAACAAAAGAAAGATTCAAACCTTAAACCTTTTAAGATTTGAATTTCTTCTAATACATATCGTATACGTAACTGCAGAAACTAATGGAACCTAAATTAAGAAATTGAATTAGTGTTACTACAGTATAACCTCAAGAGTATCGAAAATAATTTGGTAACACCCGATATATATTTTATAAAATCATATTGGATTCAGTTCCTCCTACTATCTCATTCCATTACAATGGAATATAAGAAGGCTAATATTGATTAAGAATCATATTCTTTTATTAAATAATCTTATAACTAATTGTCCATAAATTTATCTTTTTGTTCGTATGAAATATCTTTGGACAATTTAAAGATTCCCGATGAATCTTAAAAGATTCATTTTTCAAACTTTAAATCAAAATCTTTCAACCTGTCAAAGTATTTGATCCGAGTCTTATTAGAAACACGTAACTAAGTCATGAAAACTGTAATATCCCGGGTTATTTTAGAGTATTAGTGTGAATTTTATTTTTCACGTGAGGCGGCGTCCGAACACGAGGTTTATTTTTTAGTAAGATGGGAACTTTTTCATGAAATTAAATATAAGTTTATTTTAAACTAAGCTTGAGGGGTTATATTGTAATTTATTAACTAGAATAAATAATTCTAGATATTTCCAATCCACTCACATGTGTATTATAATACTCTTACTGTAGGCATTGCATTTTTTGAATAAGACTCGATGATGAGCCTCATATGGAGGCACTACCCTTTAAGTTGCGGAAGTTGTGGGAAACAGACGTCGGAAGGGAAAATTCAAAAAGCAATGCCTTACTAGATTTAATTCGTTTGCTTAGCCTCGGGTTCGCTCGATTAATCTATGTTTTAACTATTAGACTCATGCCAAAATCCCCGCAATCCACACCAAGCCACACGGCCAAGCCTCCAAAACCAATCCAAAATAATTAAAACATTAAACACATGTTAAAATCCAAACAAATCACCTTCCTAATTTAAATAAATCACATGCCTAAATTAAATAAATCACCTTCCTAAACTAAAGAAATTCTTTCCTTATAAAAAACTAATTAAATCTTCCCCATGATCACACAATCTCCATTTCCTACCCATACAAGGACAACCCTAACCCAATCTTATAAAAAGACACACAAACTAAAGCCCTAGGGGCTCTATCTCGCCATACCTCTCTTGGCTCTCATTCACGCCATACCTCTCTCTATCCACTCTTGGTCCACTCTCAAAACAGTCCACATATCACCCTCTTCAAAAGGTGACAAACAAAAAAAATAACCCTAAACTAATAACCACAAAGCTCTCGTCTCTCCCTTTTGACTCATCACAGCATTAAACACTTAAGCCAACAAACCCTTCAAAGAAGCTAATAAAAAACCCTAGCAAATAAACCTTTCTCCACTAACCGAACTCATTCACCACCAACCCTCTACACACACGCCTTCACCTTTGCTTGACACACGCACACACAGCCCTGCAAGCAAAGATCAGCCAGTCACTCCCTCATACTTCACATAGCCCTAAACGCACTCAGACTCCACTCACGACCATCTCTCCACACTTGGCACGCCAATTACAAACAATCCCCCCCACATTGACTCACAAACAAACATGAAAACAGCCCCTTATCACATTAAACCTCAGCACATTCACCCCCAAATCAGCCCCCATTTATGTGAAACTCAGTCCCCAAATCAGTCCCTATATTACCGAAAATATAGCAATAAAACAGCCCCAAAAATCCCACTGCTTCACTGCAAAACACAGGCCTAAGTAGCCTTGCATTCACCACAAAAAACAGCAACCTAAATTAGCCCCACATTCACGCAAAAATAGTCCCTAAAACAGCCCTTAATCACTGAAAAATGCAACAAAAAAACAGCCTTCATTCACGCAAACTGCACTCTAAAACAGCCCTTAAGCACCGAAAAACTGCACCCCAAAAACAGTCTTGATTCACAAAAAAACTGCACCCTAAAACAACCTTAAATCATAAAAAACTACACCCTAAAACAGTCCAAAAATAGCAGCAAAAGCAACAGCCCAAAACAGCGAAGGAAAACATTAAACCAGTGAAACCGAAAAAGTTACGGAGCATTAAACCTTCCGACGGCCACGTAACGCACTTCCAAAAGGCGACTTAAAAGGTAAGACCTGATGGCACCCTTTTATTTATTCTCGTTCATCTTTTTTGATTATTTATTAGTTTCTTCGCATGCGTATTGTTAGTCCATGTATGACATTGTTGTGGGATGAATGATTTTGTGCTATCTCTCGCGGTATATCAGATGGAAACCCAGACGTAAATTTCGTAGCTGAATCCGAATGGACGGTAGTGTGGTATGTACTTAGGATACAACTCTACATACTGCTTGAGAAATGACACATATTTCATTTTACTAAATCTTGTTCATTTATTGTTCATTATGCCACCATTTACTTCCTGCATGTTGTTTATTTATGCAATGTGCATGGGCAAAACATGTTGGATTAAGGGCTATCTTTACCACGATGTTTTTCCGTGCCGGACGTGGTATGTTAATTGAACATGGGATATGTTCAATCGAACATCCGAAGGCCTTATAGATGTTTAACATCTCTTTCTTTCATTCTCGTTTTCATTTTTTGTATGTCGCATCACTTCACGTTTATTTTCATGTATAATCGACTCTTTAGTTTTATTTCTCTCACGTTAGGAATTTAATCATCTCTCTTAATGTTTATTCTTAGATAATTACTATTTAATTATAGTTCCGCATTTATCTATTAAAACATTCATGGGATTGTGTGCTCACTTTTTATTTCACTTACTTCTATGTGTGCAAACTTGTGTGTCGCTTAAGTTGTCATGTGTATGTTGCGTAGACTTGGTTATATTTATTGCAGGAATCCGTCCATTACGATTGGCATAAGTAGGGACCATTCTGAACCCAATGGTTTGAGGTCTTCCCTTGTGAGGGGTGAGTGTGGCCTTAAATCATTTCCCAATTGACACTGGGTGCCGACTCTTTTATTCTTCGGTTTAGTCCCCCGCGGACTACTCCGTACTCCCGACCGGGCCGCGAGCCAGAAATAGCGTCGTCGATTTCTATGTCCTACACTTACATGTTTACTACATATATATTTTTTATTTATTTATTACACGGACATTAGAAAAATGAAAAAAAAAAAACAAGAGAGAAAAATCAAGAGCCAAAAACTAGAAAATGGAGGGAAGAAAAATCGAGAGAGTGGTAGAAAGCTTGAGGGGGAGAGAGACTGAGAGAAAATAAATAGAAAAAATGAAGACAGGTCGGAAGGGGGAAGGTCGAAAGAACAAAGGAGAGGGTCGAGAAAGAAGATGAAGAAGAAAGAACAAATGAGAGAGATAGATAAAAAGAAGTAGCGATCTAGAGAAGAGACAGAGAGAAATAGATGATCGAAGAAAGAAGAAGAATAAGAAAATGAGGGAGATTTGTGCTTTTTCAAGCTTTGATCAAGCTAAGTCTCTAACTCATTTCTCTTATAAGTTCAAACATTTAGCATGAATTTCTCCTATTTGTTTTCGATCTCATGGTTTTCCGAACTTGGTTGTGTTATAATCTACAATATTTTAGCATGTTAGGGCATTTATTTATGCATATAATGGCTGTATTAAAATAAATCAAGCTTTGATTTATCAAGAATTCAAAAGGAATGAATTTGGGGTTTCTTGGCCGATTGTCTAGGGTTGTGATAAAGGGAAACATGTTTTATATTAGCAATGATAAGGGTGGAATATATATATATTGGGATAAATTGGCTAGTGGTTTCGACAGTAGTAAAATGTTAGTGTGGGGTTAGACCAAAGTAAGTTTTCATGAGGGTTAAACAGAATGAGGTGAAATTGAGGTGTATAACAAGTGGAGTTTAAGAAGTAAAAAAGGGCAAAACTGCCTACTGAAATCGTAAACAGAGAAGGGCAAAACTGCCCAGTAATACCGTGAACAAAGAAGGGCAAAAATTGCCCAGTTGTGCTGCGAGTAATGGATTGTTTTAGTTTAAAGAATTTAGAATTCTATTGTATTGATTATATGCGCTTTGAAATCATAATAGTAGTAGATTAAAAAGAATTATGAAAGTGACAATGATATAGCTTTATGAGATGATAAAATATATGTGGGTTTTAATGTTGTGAGAATATGCAAGGGCAAATCAATATATAATTATACCTATGAATAATGATATGAGTAAGCTGCGGGAGAAAGTTCTTATAATGATAACACCTAATTGTTTAAGTATTAATATACGATGTATGTATATAAAATGCATATAAGACTGTATGTACTTATCAAGTTGTGATAATTTATAATATAATTGGGCAACTGTAATATAGGCAAAGTATGTGAGGATAGTATAATCATATAGAACATAAACTAACTTGAATGAAATCAATAAGTAATAGAAATCATATGTCATTAAACTATAGTTATACATGAACATACACATGTAGTTATATGATAACCCAAAGATAAGTACATAAGGAAGCATGGTTGTGTTTAGTGTAAGCATAAGAAATACTTATGCATGTTTGTGTATCATGATTTTCATAATTGAGCTGAAATTAAGAATGATTTTGAGATTCAAAGAATTTTAAAACAAAAATTTTTAAATGTATCCTTTCGAAAGAAATATATTTCAAAGAATATTTTCTTACAGCTATGTGAAACAAAATATGGTTTTATGTTTTCAGGGCATGAGAGGAAAAACACACCCCATTATGTAACTTGAGATACAGTGGAATTGATTGACGATTCAGAGACATGGGCACATGTGGAGGACTGAGGAGACGCTCTCAGATCCTCGAGCAGGACTAGAGTTGACTGATCCCTGAAATCTTAGTTTTTAAGTTTGGGTGGTAGCATAGATCCGCACACCCAGCTCCAGATTGTGGCTTGGGGAACGGCGATACGTAATGCCCAAGACCACCAGATATGATACAGTAGTGGCATGCTTTGGGGGACGGCGATATCTAATGCCCCAAAGCCATGGATTTGCAACTTCTGCCTCCAGATAGGCGTATGGGGAGACGGCGATACGTAACGCCCTCATACGTCCAGTTTTTTAGACAGAGATATTAGTTTTCAAGTACAGCTTTCAAAGAGATTTTCTGAAAGAAAAAGTAAAATAGAGTTTTCAGTAAAAAGTTTTCAAAAAGAGTTTTTAGAAAGAAGTTTTCAAAAAAAGTGTGTTTCAGAAAAGGTTTTCATATATTACAAAAGCATGACATGGTTAAGTAGGACTTAGATTACAAATTATGTTTGTAGATCGTATATTTTAGATATTACTTGAGTTATATACAGCTTATATTAATGCATGATAGCATTATTACATCTATATGCATATGTGATTGGTATTGGCATATGATTGATTTTGATAAGAATTGTACATTTTCAAATGAGAAACCTCTTGTGAATGGTAATGCACGGTAATATGATTATATATGTGTATATATATATATATACACACATACACATGGTCGATGATTGTTTAATAAAAAAGATAATTTACAAATCTGATTTGATGATATTTCAATGAAATAAAAGAAAGATAATTATAGAAATTGTCCGAATTAGAGCTAGTAGAGGAATAAGTAGGTATGTTTTAAGATATCAGAATAACGCAGTGGAAATATAGTGGGATCAACATAGTAGTTGAGACTTGATTCAATAGATAGGAATAGAGAAACTTAATATTATGTTAAAAATGTTAAGAAGTAAATAGTAAACAGAATTTAAAGTATGTATGTGTTTGACCAGATAAAAAAATAGTACATGTTTATAAATGGTTAAGAATTAGATAGTTAGTGTAACATCCCGCCTAGGCCAGGATGCTACCGACATGAGACATGAGAACCCATCTCTATAAGCCTCTGATTCTGACGAAAATTCGGCATGATGTATGCAGAACATCATGCAACCTCGCTTATAGCCAGCATCCATATACAACATAATCTCGACCTCAGGTCGGTATCTCAACATCAAGACCTCAAGCCTGTACTCAATAAAAAAATGTAAATACTTGGCCTCTGGCCAGAACTCAAAAATAAAACTAAACTACTACACAAAACAAAGGGCCGTGAGGACCCGTAACTCGATCCAGGACTCTCTTGACTGCAATTGGGGTGAACCACCATCTTCAAAGTCTTCGCCAAACATCTGTTGGTTCTACATGACAGCTACTGACCTGCAAAACTACAAACTGTTGTGGTATGAGTCATAATGACTCAGTAAGTAATCATACAAACATCTTTAGTGTCAAACACACACAAAGTCTTAATTCTATTTCTGAATTAACTTGAGTTGTCTATGTGTCCATACAACTATGTATTTGGTCTGAGCTAACTATCTAGTTCTTATCCATTACAAACATATAACTAGATTATTAATCCTTTTGTCTTATTACTCACATACTTTAAATTACATCTATTATTTAAAGTTTAAAACATCTTAATATATATATACATATATATATATATCAAGTTTCTATATCATCGTCAACTATATGAAGCCTAGCCATGCTTTCAATGTGCTACTCTGCTATCTCATTATATCCTCGTATACTCTCTGCTAATTTAGCTCAGATATCAATTTCATCTTCTTTTCTTATAACTCTTTACTAATCTAGTTCAAGTAATTATTATAACTTCCTTTCTATTTCAAACAATCAGTACATTATCAAAACATCATGCGCCAGTGTATCATAAATTGATCCTCATATGTATATATACCACACATATAAGTGCTAATCAGATATACAGATCGATACAAACATGCTATTATGCATTAATGCCAACTACATGCTCTTCAAATGATATCAGAATATATGCTTTATAAGAGTGATTAGAAGATTATACTAATACTATTATGCATGGATGTCAGCTAATGCATCTCAAATTAATACTAAAATAAATGAGTCGTATGCATGACTTGTAGCTACACACTACTTTAACATGTTAAGCTTTAGAAAATGCTTTCTGAAAACCCTTTTTCTGGGAAACTGTTTCATAAAAACTGTTTCTGAAATCTCTTTTCTGAAAGTTTCTTTCTGAAAACCTTTTGCTAAAAACCTTACTTACAAACTGGTTTCTACTTGAAAATTCAGAATCTCTCATAAACTGATGTTCTGAAAACTTCCTTTCTAAAGGCCTTTCTGATTAAGCTGAAACTGAAAACTTGAATCTGAAACTGTTTCTAAACTCTTTTTTCTGAAAACTGTTTTCTAACATCTGGCTTTCTGAAATCTAGGCACTGAAAACCTGGAAACTGTATACTGAAAATCTGAAAACTGATTAAAATCTGAAATCTGTATCTCTGTCTTAAAACCTGGACGTATGAGGGCGCTATATACCGCTGTCCCCCATACGCCTAACTGGAGCCAGTAATGCAAATCCATGACTCTGAGGCGATAGTCTCGCCGTCCCCAAAGTATGCCACTACTGTCTCAAAACTGGTGGTCTAGGGGCGCTACGTGTCGCTGACCCCAAGCCACAAACTGGAGTGGGGATCTATGCTACCACCCAAACTCAAACTGTGGGGTCTAGGGGCGTTGTGTGTATCGCTCATCCCCCTAGCCCCGGATCGAGGATCTGAGAGAGTCATTCAGTCCTCCATATGTGCACATGTCTCTCTGAATCCGTCAATTCCAAATGTATCTCTGTAATAGTTACATACTGGGGTGAGTTTTTAACTCATGTCCCGAAAAACCATAAAACAATAATCTGTAACTCAAACTGTGAAAAAATTTTCTGAAATACAATTCTTTTCAAAAGCATTTGAAATCTTTCTTGAAAACATTTGAAATCTTTTGGCTTGACTGCTGAAAATCTTAACACACACACACACATGCATATGTAGATATGCATTTCTCATGCTCCTTTCTACTCTAACTATGATTCCGTCTATAATGATCTTGTAAACTATGTGCTCAAATATCAACAGAATGCTTGTTCAAACTAAAACATGCTAAATTTATCTTACATTCATACATATATATATATACGATACATGCACACATTCAAACCATCATAACTTAGCTTACCTCTATAACTTACCTTGCCGGTGGCTTATAACAATATAATGTCTAATTTACATTCATTCACACAATCGATCATTATAAACCAATGTATGACTTAAAGTATAAAAGTTTACTTATTCATTCATTTCCATTACTCTCTAATCATTTATAACCATACTAGAACATTTATCCCAACAATAGGCCCATTTAGGCATTTCTAAAATTATTAGTTATGCCAAATCAAATACATACAAACAATTTATTTAAATACTTGCTTATTTTTCCATATAACCTACATACTTTTGCTTATACGTGTATACACTCGTATTCTTGTTCTAGTATCATTCTATATACACTGAACATATACAGTTACTTTTCATAATTTTCATTTTCTAAACTTTAGTCTATTCCTTAGGGTGTAATTTTCTACAACCCCCAAACCCAAGTTTAATTAAATTATATTCATGATATTATTCGTATGCTCTTATCTAATATACATACTAGTTTACACCGACATATGCATCTCTATACTTCTATGTGCTCATGCTTCTCTCTTGCTCATACATCGGCTTATAATTACTTGTTCTTATCTGTAAGTGTATAGAAATACATTTGCTTATTTCTTCTACATTCATCTTTAAATATGTATATAAATATATATAGATTTCATACATGTTACTATATACAACTTAATTATATTACTTATTTCGAACACGATTAAATCTATCAAGTACTCACAGCATGAGTTACTTACCTGGCTTCGCGGACACTCCAAACCTGGACTCGATCTGTCAAAACAAATCACAACATCTGTCAAAACCGCTATTTACAGAACTTTATACTCATCTATAATAAACTACGGACTTTCTCGAAATACATGAATCCTCTATGATTCTACCGATCAAACTTCATTACTCTAATATGACTTTCTATACTATTCTGAACTAACTAGATACCTCAGATTCTCATTTTACGCGTTTGCGGCAAAACTTGCGGAAAAGTTTCCGCAAACGTTACGGAAGGGTCTCGAACCCTCCGAACTCATCCGGAATTACTCAATTACCCTCGCAATATCATATTTATATCTTAACCATGATTACGATCATCTACGCTCAATCGCGCGAGAAATTTTGTTTTACCGGAAACTCGCTAATTCTAATGGATCGATCTAATCTATTCCGGTTCCCCCGGATTCTACCACATTTATCGTTTTAACATATTAAAACATATCCAATTCATTCTATGCTAATTCATTACACTACGGAACTACTAGAAACATCCGAATAAATAATGGTAAACTTTAAAATGACGAACTCTAAACGGAGAGTCGTACCGAAATTCCGAGGCCATATTCGGACTCCCATCGGCCATACGAACGCGCTGGTGTGATCGGAATTCTGATCGGAGCTAAGCTACTGTCATCTGGGTTTACTATTCATCTAACACTTTTTTCCTCGTTTCGCGTGTAATTGACTACTGTTTGGTGAAATCGACTCCGCATACTCGTAGTACTCATCGAGGGCTTCGATTTGGTAGGTGGCTCGGGTCGTGAAACGAACCGACGAGTCGGGATCGACAAACCCACGTGCGTGACTTTTCTCTCTCCCTACCGCCGTTCTCCGACGTTATAGCGTCGCCACCGGCCACCATTGGACGTACGGTGGCCGGACGCTTCTTTCTAGACGGTCGCGTTGGCCGGAGGTGGCCGGCAGGCCGCCGGCGCGACCAAAGATCTCCTGCGTGCGAAAATGGTCCGGGGGGCGTGAGAAGGTTTTTAGAATTTTGCCACCTTTGTAATTTTTGGAAACCTTAAGGCTTTATATACTCTCTTGGAAAATATCAAAAAACTCCCCACCAATTTACTGTTTAGCCCCTATCATGGAACTTTCTGGAATTTCGCATTTTCGGAGCCATTCTGACGCGATTCTCGAAAAGTGCCCAACACGAAAGTTGTTCATCTCGGAAAAATGAGTCCGATAGTTCAAGAATCAACTCAATCGGACTTCGTTTGCAAATTCTATGACCTAAACTGTAAACTTTACGCGTTTTACGAAAATCACGTAACCGACTTTTGATCCCACGCATTTTCCAACGCGAAGAATATTCATAAGATTCTATTCCAATCGGTATAACACCGCTTAAACTCTTATTCTCCACATCCTGTTCCCGAGACTATAATATCAGTTCGGGAATCTTCTAGAACAGTCTCAAAAATCTGGGTTGTTACATTTTCCCCTCTTTATAAAAAATTTCATCCTCGAAATTTCTCCACCCTTATAACTACAAATTCCAAACCTGGTCGAATGTGAGAAACTGTCTTACTCTATACTTCACTGATATGACTTCTCCATCGCAACTGTTAACTAATCACTATCTATAAAACTAAGATCCATAACAACTCATCTACGACTTTAAACTGACTGTACTGGTCTGATTCTCGACTCCGACTATACTAATCTGGTTCTTATCTCTATCTGTATTATTCTGGTTCTGATTCGAGTTCTCTGGCCTCACCAGGGGCTTTACTGATACTATCTTATTCTTGCTAATTCTCTGATTAAAAAGGCCAAAAAAGTCTTACTTAACTAATTCTCTTCCCATACGAAGATAGCTAATCTATGCAAATCACAAATCGAGTCACCCATGAACTCAAATTCGAGCAAGCAAAGCACTTTATAATAGAATCAAATCATATCAAGATCATAGAAAATACATACAAAGACCTATGTGGTCCTACTACAAACTGAAGACAATCTTCGACAGCTAGATCCCCACAATTGCAGTCACTGACTTCTAGACCATGCTACAAACTCTTGACTCTTAAACCATGCTCTGATACCAACTTTGTAACATCTCGACTAGGCCAGGATGCTACCTACCGGCAGGAGACAGGAGGAGAATCCATCTCCATAAGCCTCTGATTCTGACGGAAATTCGGCATGATGTATGCAAAACATCATACAACCTGGCTTATAGCCAGCATTCCATATGCAACATAATCTCGACCTCAGGTCACTATCTCAACATCAAGGCCTCAGGCTGTACTCAATGAACAAAATGTAAATACTTGGCCTTTGGCCAGAACTCAAAAATAAAACTAAACTACTACATCACTTATACAAATGAGGTACAATGCAAAAACCATACAAAGGGCCGTGAGGACCCATAACTCGACCCATGACTCTCTTGACTGCAATTGGGGAGATTCATCATCTTCAAAGTCTTCACCGAACATCTGTTGGTTCTATATGACAGCTACTTACCTGCAAAACTACAAACTGTTGGGTGTGAGTCTAATGACTCAGTAAGTAATCAAGCAAACATATTTAGTGTCAAACACACACAAAGTCTTAATTCTATTTCTGAATTAACTTAAGTTGTCTATGTGTCCATACAACTATGTATTTGGTCTGAGCTAACTATCTAGTTCTTATCCATTACAAACATATAACTAGATTATTAATCATTTTGTCTGATTACTCACATACTTTAAATTACTTCTATTATTTATAGTTTAAAACATCTTATATATATATATATATATTCAAGTTTCTATATCATCGTCAACTATATGAAGCCTAGCCATACTTTCACTGTGCTACTCTGCATCTCATTATATCCTCGTATACTCTCTGCTAATTCAGCTCAGATATCAATTTCATCTTCCTTTCTTATAACTCTTTACTAATCTAGTTCAATTAATTATTATAACTTCCTTTCTATTTCAAACAATCAGTACATTATCAAAACATCATGCGCCAGTGTATCATAAATTGATCCTCATATGTATATATACCACACATACGAGTGCTAATCAGATATACAGATCGATACAAACATGCTATTATGCATTAATGCCAACTACATGCTCTTCAAATGATATCAGAATATATGCTTTATATGAGTGATTAGAAGATTATACTAATGCTATTATGCATTGATGTCAGCTAATGCATCTCAAATGAATACTAAAATATATGAGTCGTATGCATGACTTGTAGCTACACACTACTTTAACAAGTTAAGCTTTTAGAAAATGATTTCTGAAAACCCTTTTTTCTGGAAAACTGTTCCATAAAAACTGTTTCTGAAATCTCTTTTCGGAAAGTTTCTTTCTGAAAACCTTTTGCTGAAAACCTTACTCACAAACTGGTTTTCACTTGAAAATTCAAAATCTCTTATAAAACTGCTGTTTTTGAAAACTTCATTTTCTAAAGGCCTTTTCTGAAAGCTGTAACATAAAACTGGAATCTGAAACTTTCTCTAAACTTTGTTTTTTGAAATTTTTTTACTAACATCTAGCTTTCTGAAATCTAGGCACTGAAAACCTGGAAACTGTGTACTGAAAATATGAAAACCTGATTAAAATATGAAATCTGTATCTCTGTCTGAAAACCTGGACGTATGAGGGCGCTATATACCGCTGTCCCCCATACGCCTAACTGGAGCCAGTAATGCAAATCCATGACTTTGAGGCGATATGTCTCGCTGTCCCCCAAAGCATGCCACTACTATCTCAAAACTAGTGGTCTTAGGGCGCTACGTGTCGCTGACCCCCAAGCCAAAAACTGGAGCTAGAGGTGCGGATCTATGCTACCATCCAAACTCAAACTATGGGGGTTTAGGGGCATTATGTATCGCTCATCCCCCTAGCCCCGGCTCGAGGATCTGAGAGCGTCCCCTCAGTCCTCCACATGCGCACATGTCTCTCTGAATCCGTCAATTCCAACTATATCTCTGTAATAGTTACATACTGGGGTGAGTTTTTACCTCATGCCCCGAAAAACCATAAAACCATAATCTGTAACTCAAACTGTGAAAACATTTTCTGAAATACGATTCTTTTCAAAAGCATTTGAAATCTTTCTTTAAAACATTGAAATCTTTTGGCTTGACTGCTGAAAATCTTAACACACACACACACACATGCATATGCAGATATGCATTTCTCACTCCTTTCTGCTCTAACTATGATTCTGTCTATAATGATCTTGCAAACTATGTGCTCAAATATCAACAGAATACTTGCTCAAACTAAAACATGCTAAATTTATCCTACATTCATACATATCTATATTTATCTATACATGCACACATTCAAACCATCATAACTTAGCTTACCTCTATAACTTACCTTGCTGGTGGCTCACAACAATATAATGTCTAATTTACATTCATACACACAATCGATCATTATAAACGAATGTATGACTTAAAGTATAAAAGTTTACTTATTCATTCATTTTCATTACTCTCTAATCATTTATAACCATACTAGAATATCTATCCCAACAATAGGCCCATTTAGGCATTTCTAAAATTATTAGTTATGCCAAATCAAATACATAAAAATAATTTATTTAAATACTTGATTATTTCTCCATGTAACCTACATACTTTTGCTTATACGTGTATACACCCGTATTCTTGTTCTGGTATCATTCTACATACACTGAACATATACAGTTACTTTTCATAATTGTCATTTTCTAAACTTTAGTCCCATTCCCTAAGGTGTAGTTTTCTACAACTCCTAAACCCAAGTCTAATTAAATTATATTCATGATATTATTCATATGCTCTTATCTAAATATACATACTAGTTTACACCTACATATGCATCTCTATACTTCTATGTGCTCATGCTTATCTCTTGCTCATACTTCTACTTATAATTACTTGTTCTTATCTGTAGGTGTATATAAATACACTTGCTTATTTCTTCTACATTCATCTTTATATATGTATAGAATATATATAGATTTCATACATGTAACTATATACAACTTAATTGTATTACTTATTTCGAACACGATTAAATCTATCAAGTACTCACAGCATGAGTTACTTACCTGCCTTCGCGGACACTCCAAACCTGGACCCGATCTGTCAAAATAAATCACAACATCTGTCAGAACCGCTATTTGCGGAACTTTCTACTCATCTATAATAAACTACGAACTTTCTCGGAATATACGAATCCTTTCTGATTCTACCGATCAAACTTCATTACTCTACTATGTCTTTCTATACTATTCTGAACTAACTAGATACCTCAGATTCTCATTTTACGCGTTTGCGATAAAACTTACGGAAAAATTTCCGCAAACACTACGGAAGGGTCTCAAACCCTCCGAACTAATCCGAAATTACTCAATTACCCTCGTAATATCATATTTATATCTTAACCATGATTACGATTATCTACGCTCACTCGCGCGAGAAACTCTGTTTTACCTGAAACTCATTAATTGACTGGCGTAAACACACACGTATAACGCAAGCGCACGTATCGTTCAAGTAGTATAAAAATATCGATCCCACGAGGACTTAATTCCTACTATTGTTATTAATTGTTGATACTATCTATTTACAAATATCTAATTGAGGGAGAAGTGAATTGATTGCTTGAATGATTTGATTTATAGATTTGCTAAATAAAAAAAAAAACAAAAGAAAATACTAAGGAAAATAAAAAACTCAAAGATCTAGGGTTGTGAATCTTTCTAATATCTTTAAAAAGATGAAGTGATTATTTTATGTTTGTGTAATAAATTAGTTTACTAACCTGGAACACAAATTTATGCGAAAGCATCTGTCAATGGTCAGACACAAATACCCAGTTTAATCCAATTGAATCATATGTCTATGTCAATTAAATTACCTGAATTCATTAAGTTTAAGTTCCAATTATGGTTACCCCCACCGGACCAGTATATTCATATCCTGTAAGGAAATCTATTAAAGGGTTATCTATCCTCAAAGAAGATCGTGGGTTATTAAGTCAAAGGTTGAAACCTAAAATCCCTATGTCTAGTTTATTTTAGATTTACCACATCAATCTTATTGGTGATCAAACAACAAGAAGCATTTAAGACTTAATAAGTAAACCTTTAAATTACTCAAATTATAAAATAACCTCTTATAAACAGGTGATATTAGATTTCATCACAACCCTAGAAAACTAACTTAGTTACAACACATTGTTAGGACAAGTATGAAAAAGACATAAAAATTACTAAAAAGTAAATGCGGAAAAATAAATAAAATGCTAAGGTAAAAAGAATTAACTTCTACTATTTACTATTTAGATATCTCCCAATAATATAATATATAATCTTGTGATATTTTAAACCAACCGTCCGAATGGCGGTATCCTGATTAAGTCAAATTCAAATATACCAGCCATAAGGCGGAACAAAAATATAAACTTAAACCAACCGTCCAGTGTGGCGGTATCCTCATTAAGTCAGGTTAACCAGATTAAATTGAATAACCAACCGTCCGAATGGCGGTATCCTTTATTAATTCAGATTTTAAATAGTTTATATATTATATTTTTAGGGAGATTAATCTAAATAGCAAAAGTAAAAGTGTTACCTTATTACCTCAGCATAGAGAAGTTACCCCCTCATAGATGGATAGAATTACTACTACAAAGCGTAAATAAAACTGAATATAAGAAGAAAATAAGAAGAACTCTCTTTTGTTTATAAGGATTTCAGAGGAAAAGTACATTGAAACTAAGAAATTCAAAATCTATTCATAGGAAAAAAATCTAATTTTTTTATTATTATTTTTCTGATATTTTATTATTTTATTATTTTATTATTATTTTTTTTGGATCGCTGAATTTTCGACACGTGGCATGGTGGCTAACAAAGACGGCTCGTTGAATTTTTGACATGTGGCATGGTGGTGCAATTACCAAAATACCCTCGGTGTCGGGACGCCCAAAATTACCAAAATATCCTTTTTGCCAAATTTCATAGTTTTACTCCAAATCACCTCCAGAATGTCCTGAAATTTTATTTCGGTGTCGGGATGCCCAAAATTACGAAAATACCCTTTGTCTCTGGACGCCCAAAATTACCAAAATACCCTTTTTGCCAAATTTCACCAAATTTCACAGTTTTGCTTCAAATCACCTCTAGAATGTCCTGAAACTTTATTTATCTATAAAATAACACAAAACACGTCAAAATATTCACAAAACTCAAGAAACTATACAAAATATTAAGTTAAATGAGTGGGAAATAGTGATAGTTTTACCACTCATCACACCCCCAAACCTAACATTTTGCTAG
This sequence comes from Zanthoxylum bungeanum, assembly GCA_019454045.1. Classification (NCBI taxonomy): domain Eukaryota; kingdom Viridiplantae; phylum Streptophyta; class Magnoliopsida; order Sapindales; family Rutaceae; genus Zanthoxylum; species Zanthoxylum bungeanum. Next base: position 249,922 of record SKCR01027395.1, read on the forward strand.
TCCTCGAGCAAAATAAAATAACATAATAAAATTTAACTAAGCCACTTTCGTAGGGATCACGATTGCATTTAGCATATGCAACAAGCCTTTAAAACCCTAGGTGTCCCTAGTGGACGAGTTGTAGTCTCGTGAAGGTTTACAGCAATGATACCCACAAACATTTTACAAAAGTAAAAAGGTAGTGAAACTAATGCACACAAAAGCAAAAAGACAAGAGAAAAGAGAATAAAGAAGTTAGTGACTAATTAGGTGAAACTTCTACTCCAAGTTTACTAATTGTTTTGTTTCATTCTAAATTACTGAATAAGTAAATTCTCTGATTATTTTTACCATTCTTCATATACACAGCTAAAAAAGTTTTAAACAACTCATTTTTGCCCACAACAGTCATAAGTGCCGTTGATAAGAGAGTATTATTTTTGTCCTAAAGTTGTATCAGATTTCACACCTTTTTGTAGTAATGGAATAAATTTTCTGATTTTTCTAATTTTTTCTTTGATTTTTTGAATTTTGATTTTTTATTTATATACAATACCTTCCGTCTATGTATCGAGCTTTGGGTCGGTAGCTCCCGAACCAGTTGGATTTAGGGCACCAGGTGTTAAAACACCCTTACGGACTTAATTACCCAGACTTCAGATATATATATATATATTTTTTATTTCATCATTTTTGATCCATGTAGCGAGCTTTGGGCCAATGACTCCCAAACCAGTTGGTTTTATGGCACTAGGTGTTAAAACACCCTTATAGACTTAATAACTCGGATCTCAGATGTAAAATTTTTTTTTTTTATATCCCATCACTTTTTGAGATGCTTCCTCCAATTAAACTATAGCACTGAATATTACAATCTTTTCAATTTTAGCTCATGTCAGTATGTTACCATGTATGTTGATAATACCTGCCAACTAAGCATATGAAGATCTATTTAAGTCAGTTTTATGGAGAATTTACAAATTAAATAATTCAAAAGGAAATAAACAAAAATTAACTTGTTTCGAAAAATGGGTTTGAAATACGTCTCAGGAGTGGAAATTCCTTACACAGCTATTTCTTACCAATTCCATCTTTTTAATCAACATAAAAAAAAAACCATAAACATAAAGAAATAACTACTACTGGTCATGGTGTGTGACTAACTGTCGAATGGAATTCCCATTGTAGATTCCCCAGAGGGAGGGTGGAGCGAGTCTCTCTTAAATACCCAAGCCTCTTAGGCTCTTATTGCTTGGTGTCAGGAATAAACAACGAGTCCTCCAAACTAGTCTATCACAACAAGCTATGGGTGATGATTATCTAGGTGCCTTCACAGCTTTTCCTTATAAAGAGTTAGTAAGTGAAGGAAGACACCAAACCATCACCTAGCTTTAAATATGCCTTTTTTAAATAGTAAAAGAAGAGTTTAGAAGATCATACCTGGTTAGCTGAATATAAAAATAGAAATTATAACAAATTGCACGGGTTGCCTCCCTGCTAGCGCTAAATTTTTCGTCTTCAGCCAGACGTGACTGAAATCTATCTGTCAAGGCGGTTTCAGTGTCGTTTTGGATGTCCGATTAAAGATTTTCCCATGTTCGTTGCTTTTGAAGAGTCTCTTCCAACGGTAAGGTGGTAAAAAGAATCTTGTCTCATTCAATGTTTGTGCCACCTTCTTAACTTTTGTTGCTCTAGTGATTCCTGAAAAGAAAGAAAGAAAATCAGGAGGTCTTGTATGGTGCTTGACTCGGAATGGGATTTCCATTCTGTCAAGCTTCTGAGTAATGTCTCTAAATTGTACTCCCCAAAACAGTGATGTTTCGCCTGAATTCACTGTATCTTTAATTTTGTCTGACAATTGCTCCTCTATTTGCTCTGCTTCTTGCTCCACCTTTTCTTCACAGATGAATTTTAGGATCTCAGCATTCAGTTCTTCATCTGTCATCTGTGAAATACATGCTTCTAAAGTATCAATGTGAGAATGTAAAGAAATGTCAGATTTTAAGTCTTCATCCTCTGATCTGAGTGAAGTGATTGGCTTAGGTAGATCGTCTTCAAACATTAGTGCAAAGCATTCTCCAAGATCTGCATTCTGAGGATGGAAAGTTTCACCCTTCCTTGTTGGTGCAGTTGGTACAAGTAGTTCAGCTTCTTTATCTTCGTCAGAGTCAGAAGAATAATAAAAATCAAATTGATACTTTATTGGTGCAGGTTCCTGAACTGATACCTCTGATTCTTGATACTGCTCAGCCTCCTCATATGTCAAGGTGTTATCATGAAATGCTTGGTACTCAAAGGCTTCGTCAGTGTCATTTGCAAATGGTTCTTGAGGTATGTAGCTCTGGTTCTTTGTTAATTGTCTTGTTTGATTTGTCATCCTCTGTATGGATTCTGCGTTACTCTGAATTTGTGCATCAAATTGAGCTTCCATTTCTTTGAACCTATCTTTGAGCATGTCATTCAACTGATCTTCCTCTGATGGATCTGGTTCTTGATGAAGATCGTACATGGATGGTGGATAAGATGAAAAAATGTGATGATTCTTCGTACCTTGAATGATTCCAATAATTCTGCCACTCTAAAAGGTAGATACATTGATCGCTCGAGTGGTTACCATCACAAATTACATATCTCCCCATTTTATTCTGATGAGCAAATGTAGTATTGCTTGGTTCTGGCATCCAGTGATAGTTGTTGGGCTGGACAACAGGCCTCAGAAAACTAGACTGTTTCTCCCAGATTTGGGGTGTATCTTCTTCTAGTAAAGCTCGTAATCTTTCAAAATGTTCCATTTTTTAATCACCTGAAAACAAAAGAAAGAAATAAAAATTGCAAAAAAAAAAAATAATAAAGAAAATTAGAGAAAAGTAAATTAGATAGCTTCAAAATTAGTAACTCAAGAAAAATAAGTTCCCCGGCAACGGCGCCAAAAACTTGACCGGCGTAAACACACACGTATAACGCAAGCGCACGTATCGTTCAAGTAGTATAAAAATCTCGATCCCACGAGGACTTAATTCCTACTATTGTTATTAATTGTTGATACTATCTATTTACAAATATCTAATTGAGGGAGAAGTGAATTGTTGCTTGAATGATTTGATTTGTAGATTTGCTAAATAAATAAATAAATAAAAAACAAAAGAAAATACTAAGGAAAATAAAAGACTCAAAGATCTAGGGTTGTGAATCTTTCTAATATCTTTAAAAAGATTAAGTGATTATTTTATGTCTGTGTAATAAATTAGTTTACTAACTTGGAACACAATTTATGCGAAAGCATCTGTCAATGGTCAGACACAAATACCCAGTTTAATCCAATTGAATCATATGTCTATGTCAATTAAATTACCTGAATTCATTATGTTTAAGTTCCAATTATGGTTACCCCCGCCGGACAAGTATATTCATATCCTGTAAGGAAATCTATTAAAGGGTTATCTATCCTCAAAGAAGATCGTGGGTTATTAAGTCAAAAGTTGAAACCTAAAATCCCTATGTCTAGTTTATTTTAGATTTACCATATCAATCTTATTGGTGATCAAACAACAAGAAGCATTTAAGACTTAATAAGTAAACCTTTAAATTACTCAAAATATAAAATAACCTCTTATAAACAGATGATATTAGATTTCATCACAACCCTAGAAAACTAACTTAGTTACAACACATAGTTAGGACAAGTATGAAAAAGACATAAAAATTACTAAAAAGTAAATGCGGAAAAATAAATAAAATGCTAAGGTAAAAGGAATTAACTTCTACTATTTACTATTTAGATATCTCCCAATAATATAATATATAATCTTGTGATATTTTAAACCAACCGTCCGGAATGGCGGTATCCTGATTAAGTCAAATTCAAATATATCAGCCATAAGGCGGAACAGAAATATAAACTTAAACCAACCGTCCAGTGTGGCGGTATCCTCATTAAGTCAGGTTAACCAGATTAAATTGAATAACCAACAGTCCGAAAATGGCGGTATCCTTTATTAATTCAGATTTTAAATAGTTTATATATTATACTTTAAGGGAGATTAATCTAAATAGCAAAAGTAAAAGTGTTACCTTATTACCTCAGCATAGAGAAGTTACCCCCTCATAGATGGATAGAATTACTACTACAAAGCGTAAATAAAACTGAATATAAGAAGAAAATAAAAATAACTCTCTTTTATTTATAAGGATTTCAGAGGAAAAGTACATTGAAACTAAGAAATTCAAAATCTATTTATAGGAAAAAAATCTAATTTTTTATTATTATTTTTCTGATATTTTATTATTTTATTATTATTTTTTTTGGATCGCTGAATTTTCGACACGTGGCATGGTGGCTAACAAAGACGGCTCGTTGAATTTTTGACATGTGGCATGGTGGTGCAATTACCAAAATAACCTCGGTGTCGGGACGCCCAAAATTACCAAAATATCCTTTTTGCCAAATTTCACAGTTTTGCTCCAAATCACCTCCAGAATGTCCTGAAATTTTATTTCGGTGTCGGGATGCCCAAAATTACCAAAATACCATTTTTGCCAAATTTCACCAAATTTCACAGTTTTGCTTCAAATCACCTGCAGAATGTCCTGAAACTTTATTTATCTATAAAATAACACAAAACACGCCAAAATATTCACAAAACTCAAGAAACTATACAAAATATTAAGTTAAATGAGTGGGAAATAGTGATAGTTTTACCACTCATCACTAATGCTACTGGATCGATCTAATCTATTCTGTTTCCCCCCGGATTCTACCACATTTATCGTTTTAACATATTAAAACATATCCAATTCATTCTATGCTAATTCGTTACACTACGGAACTACTAGAAACATCCGAATAAATAACGGCAAACTTTAAAATGACGAATTCTAAACGGAGAGTCGTATCGAAATTCTGAGACCATATTCGGACTCCCATCGGCCATACGAACGCGCTGGTGTGATCAAAATTTCGATCGGAGCTACTGTTCATCTGGGTCTACTATTCATCCAACGCTTCTTTCCTCGTTTCGTGTACAATCGGCCGCTGTTCGGTGAAATCGACTCCTCATACTCGTAGTACTCATCAAGGGCTTTGATTTGGTAGGTGGCTCGGGTCGTGAAACGAACCGATGAGTCGGGATCGACAAACCCACCTTATAGCGTCGCCGCCGGCCACCATTGGATGCACGATGGCTAGGTGCTTCTTTCTGGACGGTCGGGCCGGCCGGCGGTCGGAGGGGCGTGAGAGGGTTTAGAGAATTTTTCCACCTTTGCAATTTTTGGAAACGTTAAGGCTTTATATACTCTCTTGAAAAATATCAAAAAGGTCCCTGTGAATTTGATGTTTAGCCCATATCATGGAACTTTCTAAAATTTCGTATTTTCGGAGCCCTTCTGACGCGATTCTCGAAAAGTGCCCAACATGAAAGTTGTTCGTTTCAGAAAAATGAGTTCGATGGTTCAAGAATCAGCTCAATCAGAGTTCATTTCCAAATTCTATGACCTAAACTGTAAACTTTACGCGTTTTACGAAAATTGTGTTACCGACTTTTGATCTTACATATTTTCCAACGCGACGAATATTCATAATATTCTATTCCAACCCGTATACCACTGCTTAAACTCTTATTCTCTGCTATCATCCTGTTCCCGAGACTATAACATCAGTTCGGGAATCTTCTAGAACAGTCTCAAAAATCTGGGATGTTACAGTTAGCTCCGGCATTATATATAATTTCATGGTCACTTAGACACCTAGATTAATAGGGAAATGAAATTCAGACTTTGCATGTGTTCGACGCTCAAGGAATAAGCATAGTTACTTACTTAGTCTTATGACTCACACCACAACAGTTGGAGCTTGAGGAGCTGGATAACAGTATTGCATTCAGCCAGTCACTAGGTCTTGGGAGTGTCAGAGTCAAGTTGAATAAGCGTAGTTCTAAAAGAAATTGAGTTGTATAAATTAATTGTAAAAGTTTTTATTTATTCATATTTTCGGGCATGGAGCCCAATTATATTTTTTCTTGATTTGTTTATATTAGTGATATTTTATGTCTGGGCCCTAAAGGTTGTTACTGGTGCTGGGCTTGATCTAGGTTACATAACTTTTAGCAGAGGTCATGCAAGATTTTCGTCAGAGTTAGAGGCTTATGGAGTCAGGATTAGTCTGTCTCCTGCCGGTAGCATCCTGACTTAGGCGAGATGTTACAAAGATGGTATCATAGCAGAGGTATAGAGTGTCGGTGACTGCAGCTGCTGGCTATTTGACTATCTCAGTAAGTATGTGTTTTATTTAGGCCATATCGTTCTTTGCTTGCTGTTTGGTTTCAGTATGCTCAGGTCAGGATTCGACGACGAATCCTATATAAGGGGGGTGAATGTAATATCCGGGTTATTTTAGAGTATTGGTGTGAATTTTATTTTTCACGTGAGGCCGCGTCCGAACGTGGGGTTTATTTTTTAGTAAGATGAGAACTTTTTCATGAAATTGAATATAAGTTTATATTAAACTAAGCTTGATGAGTTATATTGTAATTTATTAACTAGAATAAATAATTCTAGATATTTCCAATTCACTCACATGTGTATTATAATACTCTTACACGTGTACTATGTGTGTGTGTATATATATATATATATTATTTATTTATTACACGAACATTAAAAAAATGAAAAAATAAACAAGATTGAAAAATCGAGAGCCAAAAACCAGAAAATGGAGGGAAGAAAAATTGAGAGAGTGGGAGAAACCTTGAGGGAGAGAGAGACCGAGAGAAAATAAATGGAAAAAAAGAAGACAGGCCGGAAGGGGGAAGGCCGAAAGAACAAATGAGAGGGTTGAGAAAGAAAATGAAGAAGGAAGAAAAAATGAGAGGGATCGAGAGATATAGATAAAAGAAGTAGCGATCCAGAGAAGAGACATAGAGAAATAGATGATCGAAGAAGGAAGAAGAAAAAGAAAATGAGGGAGATTTGTGCTTTGTCAAGCTTTGATCAAGCTAAGTCTCTAACTCCTTTCTCTTATAAGTTCAAAAATTTAGCATGAATTTCTTCTATTCATTTTCGATCTCATGGTTGTCTAAACTTGGGTGTGTTATAATCTATAAGATTAAGCATGGTAAGCCATTTATTTATGCATATAATGGCTGTATTAAAATAAATCAACCTTTGATTTATCAAGAATTCAAAAAGCATGAATTTGGGGTTGCTTGGCCGATTGTCCAGGGCTGTGATAATGGGAAACATGTTTTATTTTAGTAATGATAAGGGTGGAATATATATATACATATAGGGATAAATTGGCTAATGGTTTTGACAGTAGTAAAATGTTAGTGGGGGATTAGAGTAATGTAAGTTTTCATGAAGGGTTAGAAAGAATGAGGTGAAATTGAGGTGTATAACAAGTGGAGTTTATGAAGTAAAAAGAGGCAAAACTGCCCCCTGAAACCGTAAACAGAGAAGGGCAAAACTGCCCAGTAATGCCGTGAATAGAGAATGGCAAAAATTGCGCAGTTGAGCTGCGAGTAAAAGACTGTTTTAGTTTGAAGAATTTAGAGTTCTATTGGTATTGATTATATGCGCTTTGAAATCATAATAGTAGTAGATTAAAAAGAATTGTGAAAATGACAATGTATATAGTTTTATGGGATGATAAAATAGACGTGGGTTTTGATGTTGTGAGAATATGCAAGGGCAAATCAATATATAATTATACCTGTGAATAATGATATGAGTAAGCTGCGGGAGAAAGTTCTTATAATGATAACACTTAATTGTTGAAGTATTAATATAATATGTTAATGTTATGTATACAAAATGCATATCAGACTGTATGTACTTATCAAGTAGTGATAATTTACAATATAATTGGGCAACTGTAATATAGGCAAAGAATGTGAGGATAGTATAATCATATAGAACATAAACTAACTTGAATGAAAGCATATAAGTAATAGAAAACATATGTCATTAAATATAGTTATGCATGAACATACACATGTGGTTATATGATAACCCAAAGGTAAGTACATAAGGAAGTATAGTTGTGTTTAGTGTAAGCATAAGAAATACATATGCATGTTTGTGCATCATGATTTTAATAATTGAGCTGAAATTAAGAATGATTTTGAGATTCAAAGAATTTTGAAAGAAAAATTTTTAAATGTATCTTTTCGAAAGAAATGTATTTCAAACAATATTTTCTTACAGCTATGAGAAACAGAATATGGTTTTTTGTTTTCGGGGTATGAGGGAAAAACTCACCCCAGTATGTAACTTGAGATACAGTGGAATTGACGGATTCAGAGACATGTGCATATGTGGAGGACTGAGGGGAAGCTCTCAGATCCTCGAGCAGGACTAGGGTTGACAGATCCTCGAAATCCTGGTTTTTGATTTTGGGTGGTAGCATAGATCCGCACCCACAGCTCCAGATTATGGCTTGGGGGACGGCGATACGTAACTCCCCAAGACCACCAAATATGAGACAGTAGTGACATGCTTTGGGGGACGGCGATACGTTACGCCCCAAAGTCATGCATTTTTACTTCTGCCTCCAGATACGTGTATGGGGGGACGGTGATACGTAATGCCCTCATACGTCCAGTTTTTTAGACAGAGATATCAGTTTTCAAGTATAGCTTTCAAAGAGATTTTCTGAAAAGAAATAGTAAACTAGAGTTTTCAGTAAAAAAAAATTTCAGAAAGAGTTTTTAGACAGAAATTTTCAGAAAAAGTGTGTTTCAGAAAAGGTTTTCATGTATTATAGAAGCATGACATGGTTAAGTAGGACTTAGATTACAAATTATGTTTGTAGAACATATATTTTAGATATTACTTGAGTTATATATAGCTTATATTAATTCATGATAACCTTATTACATCCATATGCATGTGTGATTGGTATTGGCATATGATTGATTTTGATAAGTTGTACGTTTTCAAATGAGAAACAACATGTGAATGGTAATGTACGATAATATGATTATATGTGTATATATATATACGGTCGATGATTGTTTAATAAAAAGGATAATTTATAAATATGATTTGATGATATTTCAATGAAATAAAAGAAAAATAATTATAGAAAATGTCCGAATTAGAACTAGTAGAGAGTAATAGGTAAGTTTTAAGATATCAAAATAACACACAGCGGAAACATAGTGGAATCATTATAGTAGATGAGACTTGATTCGGTAGATATGAATAGAGAAACTTGATTTTATGTTTAAAAAAATTTAAGAAGTAAACAGTAAATAGAATTTAAAGTATGTATGTTTTTGACCAGATAAAAGATTAATAACATGTTTAAAATGGATAAGAACTAGATAGTTATCTCAGGCCTTCTATATAATTTCGTGGTCACTTAGACACCTAAATTAACACGGAAATGGAATTAAGACTTTGCATGTATTCGACGCTCAAGGAATGAGCATAGTTACATACCGAGTCTTATTACTCACACCACAATAGTGTTTGAGTTTTGTGGGATTGTGACCTGATCGGTCAACCATAGACGTTGGAGCTTGAGAAGCCGGATAGCAGCGTTGCAATCAGCCAGTCACTAGGTCTTGGGAGTGTCAGAGTCAAGTTAAATAAGTGTAGTTGTAAAATAAATTGAGTTGTATAAGTTAATTGTAAAAGTTTTTTATTATTCGTATTTTCGGGCATGGAGCCCAATTATATTTTTTCTTGAGTTATTTATGTTAGTGATATTTTGTGTCTGGGCCCTATAGGTTGTTACGGTGCTGGACTTGATCCAGGTTGTATGACTTTTAACATAGGTCATGCCGGATTTTCGTCAGAGATAGAGGCTTATAGAGTCAGGATTAGCCTGTCTCCTATCGGTAGCATCCTGACTTAAGAAGGATGTTACAAAAACACATCGACTTAGTTACGAAGCATAGAAAATTATGTAAAGCAATGTATAATTCAATAAACTATATACATCCAATGTATTAGTTTAAAAAATCTGCAGTCCAATGACGATCATCAGTTCAATGAGATTTAATTATAATACCTTAATACAATATTCACTAAATGGATAAGGATATGTGTTGTGGTCTAATATCAGACCATCATTTACTATATTAGATAAGCATCATATGCTTAAGTGATAAATTCTCATAAACTATTGTTCTAATTGTTTATATTATCGAATGTTTTCTTATGTCAATGCGCGACTACTTATATTAAATATGTAATAACTGTTTATAATGAACAAGTATCAAAAGCTAAAAGTCCTAATATCATATATCAAAACAGTCATTAAATAATTTAAAAAATTAAACAGGAGATCCAATATCCAATACCTATAGTTGGCATGTTGTGAGAATCGATATTCTTTACTCATAACTATACACATGTCTTTTATTTATCTTTCTAATTTACCTTCAAACATTTACCACAGTTGTAAATGATTGACAAGCAAACAATGTCAGACACATGACGTCTAAAGGTTGCCAAAGGCAGGAAATGTCATTGTCAGACAAACAAATACTTAGTGGGGTTTTTCTTAATGCTAATCAAGAATCTCGAGACATGAATTAAATTATATTAATTTTCATAAGAAACTCTTCGTTCTACGAGATTATATATTAAAATTAGATATATATTTTGATTATATATTTGTGACTTAGCAACTAAGTCACTTATCATCTTGATTTTTCAAGAAAATCAGAATGACAATTCTAAATAGTTTAAACTAATCTAATTATATCCTAGCCCACTCTAATCTAGAATCTATTTTATAAACTTGCAACTAGAAGTGAAGTCAGAAAACATATATATAAAATTTGCATGCAATTGATTAGAAGTTTGATTCTATCTACATAATAGAATAAAAGAGACATTAGCGGTTTTTTTCCATAATATTAGTCACTAGGTAAGTTATGGATTTTTAACCCAACACTGCATCCCACATATTTACATAATACCGTAATCCTAAATGGAAAATGATAATTTAATAAATAAATTTAATTCTATGGGGGGAAGTGGACGCCATGAATATATTTCGGCCCACAACTTTGGCACGTTCTCTCCTACGTATATTCAGAAGTACACAACTCGTTGTCTATCACACTCATTGTCACTCCTGATTTTGGTCCTAAATTATTTATCGTTATGACATCTTTGGTACGTTCATAATAAGGCGTATTCAAGGTAAGACAAGTCAATGATACATTCAAGATACTGATCTAGCCCTGTTAACTTTGGCATGTTCAGGATTTATGCTTTCACTTGAATTTACCTTTTAACAATAAGTTCGACTAGCATAAACGAACTATCATCAGCCATAACTGCACAGCTATGGCACGAAACAACTATAGTATCAGGAAAACATCTACATATGTATTGACATGGCAGATATAAAACAAGTATTCCCTAACATTAGTCAGTATAAAGCCTTATTAACGGTGATTTTCCTAAAGTTTATTTTGGGCTTGGAATTTAGATCAAATGTCAATATTTGATCCACATCAATTTCTTGACGAATTAATATTATGATGAGTCCATAACTCAACTTAACCGTTAAGGCTCCATTACGTTTCTCGTTAATGCGAAACCAAAAATTCAATATATATCTAGATTAAATGCATGTGTAGACACAAATTTGGATTCTAATATCACATATTATTGCATGAAATATGTTATGGATTCCATTTCTTTTGGGGTAAAAGCAGCGGAAATGGGTCAACGGTGAATCAAACTTTTTATAGTATTTTTAAATCTGATAAATTGATTAATATCAATTACTTTAATTTATCCATATTTCATCTATATCACATATTAATATTTATATTAAAGTGTGATTACACAAATGAACTTAGGAAAAAATTCTGAAATAGTTTCCCGCAGTTAGACGATAACCGCTAACCGAATGACTAAATCAATTAATCGGGATAACCGGGCAACCAGATTAGCCGTGATATTGGGACAGCGCACTGCTACAATCACCTAGGTACTAAAGTAGAGGCTAAATATGATAATCTTAGAAATTTTCATTTTACCCCTCATGTTGAAAATTCCTGAAACATTAATAGAATAATTCTGAAGATTTCAAAAATATTCATACTCACTGTATTCACAAATTTATGATTTTGTTCCTAATACGCTGTAAACTACAAATTTCCAAAATGGGCCCGGAACAATTCTGAAAATTACGAGAAATTTTGCTTAGTATTTTCACATGTCCATTTTCATCCACAACACCAAATATTTCATCAAATCAACCACAATTAGGGATGGTAGTGGGTAGGTTATTGTGTGAGTTTTCCATTACCAAACCCACACCTGCATATGTAAATAAATTACCAAACCCACACCATACCCGTTGCGGGTTTTAATTTTCATTACTAAACCTGCACCGTATATAAAAATAAATTACCAATCCCGCATTGGTACCCAATGGATTTTTTGCGGGTTTTTAAATATTGAATTACTTTATGTTCTTAACAATATAATTTTTTAATTAAATAATTTATTTTTAATTGCTAGCTGTAGTTTTCACGTTTGTTGTTCATTTGACATATACAACATGTAATGTTTGTATATACAGTACATGAATAACATAATTTATGAAAGACTCAGTACCATATGTTTATTTTTTTCATATAAAAATAATTAAAACGAGTTCTTCCCTTCATAATTATAATGATCTAAGTTAGCCAACTCAATCAACAATAAGCTAAAAAAGAAATCACCAACCTTTGGTCATATTCTTTATACTAAGTGTAATGAAAGTGATGCTTACAAGGCTCAAGTGGTGTAAGTGTAATGAAGAAGCAGGAAAGCTACTTAAGTTGTAGCAAACACTAGCTTATTTTTCTCCTCTCCTGTTTCTGATCATGTGAACTTAATCCAGATTTTTGTTTTATAATTTTATTAACAAGTGTGATTAAAAAAAAACAATAATAGTCACGCAAAAAATCTTCAGTTGAGCAGGTTGCGGGCTGGGGCTGAGTGGGAGTGTGGAACTGTGGATTAGTGTTTTAGGTTTAGGTTTTGTTAGTTGTTTTTATATGAAGGTTTTTTTTATATTATCCTAAAAATATTAATTAATAAAAAATAATATTGCGGGTATGCGAATACCCGCAGCGGATACCCATATTTTTTCTTAAATACCAAACCCGCACCACACCCATAGCGGGTTCTGTTTTCAATTACCAAACCCGCACCGCACCCATTAATATGTTTACCAAATCCTACCCATTGCGGGCGGGTTTTTGCGGGTTTGTAGGTTTGCGGGTAAAATTGCCATCCCTAACCACAATTTAAGTATTTTCAAATTTATCAAATTAATCCATAAATAATTCATTTTTCATGCAAATCCAAATAGTTCACCACCATTAGAGAATCGGCCACCATAAAGCAATTCAAGAACAATTTAGGTCACCTAGGAGTGACTCAAGTAACTCTAGAATGACAATTTTATGATTAGCACCCTAATTAGACATAATTACACTAATTAGCCTAATTAGCTTTACATATGCAATATAAGTCTTCCTTTTTTCTATCATCCTAATCTCATCAAACAAGCATAGATATCTTATAGCTAATTAGAAGAAAATTCCAACTATTTGCAATAAAAAGGAAGCAAGAAAGTACCTTGATCTCCTTATATACCTTTGTTTCGGCTTCGAAATAACATATTTATGCTTCTAATTTGATGCAAGACTAAACCAAATGAAAAGCCATAATTTTTCCCTTATTCTTGAACCTTTAAAGCTTGAGGCAATTTCCAAACCTATAAAAAATGAGATAGAGACAAAATTAAGCGCATATATATATTAGAAGAGGTAATTTGTCATTTGAAACATTAATAAACATGGCCAAAACGTAAGCCAAGTTTCAATATAAACATATGGTTATCATTTTGCCATGAATCACAAATGAATTTGGACATAATTTACTCAAAGTTCATAAGCTTATTCTAATCAATTTTTTTCGACAAAAGTATCATCCTTTACGAAAGATGAATACTATATATATAAAAGACACGTTAACTGTCAAATAGTTATACTAGCTGTCATACCGATAGTCTTATTATGTCTGTTATTAGATCATATATAATACGCGACTAACGGGAGTATCTCACAAGTCTTTTAGTTTTATATTATATATGAAACTTTATATCAAATATAATAGAGACTAGTCACACTACTTTCACGGAGAAAATAAGACTTAAGTAAACGTTTTACTTTACAAACATCTCATTATTACTTTAATAATGATAATGTTATTATGGTATATAACACTAGAGACCCTACTATCAAATATGTATTTTCTATTCTTTGATAAAATCATACAATCTGACTGTATCAAAATCAGAGAACACATGTTGTTCGGAAAGTTTACTTGAGTCTACAATGGGCTCTATAAGCTAGTATATCATACTGTGATCTTAGCAGATACAAACTCTAGGGCCATTCTAGAATGAACTTTTCAAACAACGAAACCACAACAAATCTCTCATTCGAAGAAATCATTTAAGAACGCCACTTCACATTCTTTAGCCAAAATATAGTTTAATATCAACATTAACCAACATATCTTTAACTGTTCAATTAGTGGGACTAGAGACAAGTATTCTCAGAATCTACATTAGAATACTAAGGATAACCTTTCTCATTATCATACTATAAAGGTCAAACCTTTATCAAGCTCACTTTGCTTTTGCTGCGCAAACAATTTACATATTTTGTGAACGATTCATAACAAAAGCTTAATCAAGTTCAAAACTGATCGTAGTGAGTTACGAACAATCTTATATCTATGGTTCAATGTTATTTTCGAAAAAACGATATCAAATATCACTCCTACTATAAGTTATAGGATAATTTTCTTCGATAAGAAAACAGCAGAACCAATAAGTATCAAATACTTTGTAAATGATTCTGAAATCCTATTAAACTTGTACGAAATTTGTCATAGGATTATTTCATCTTATTAATTATATAGTTCCGCTTATAGTTTATCATTCTCACATTTGACTTCACTAAGTCAAGTCTTTTCTAAAATCGTCAACATCTTATGTTACATACCAAGTAATAAAATAAATTTATTACTCGGGATCATAGAAAAGATACTCTATCAAATAAAATACAATATTCTATTAAATAGAAAAAAAAATGATAAACCTTACTTGTACCTCCGAGGCGCAACTGCTTTCAATTATATAACAATTATATAAAAGAAAGTTTCAAATCTCAAACTTTTCAGATTCGAATTTTCTACTATACATATCATATACGTAAATGTAGGAACGAATGGAACCTTAATTAAATAGATGAATTAGTGTTATTAGAGCATAACCACAAGAGTATTGAAAACTAATTCAGTAACACTCAATATCAACGAATCAATTTCTCTCACTAGAGTAAGTAGGAGAAATTATTAGGGTTGGTGCTCAAAGTACCAATCCAGATCGTATTTATATCTGATTCATAAATACGAGCAATTCTATTTTCCATAATATTACTTATTTAATGGTAGCACCATTGTCTTTTTATACATATATTCGATATAATTATGATTGGATATTCAAATACGATTAAATCGAAACTAAATCTAGTTTAGTGATACGTGTATATTAGACAAAGACCATATGATTTATGATGTAGTGCGCAGTTACAAAGTAGTTTGTAATTGACATTGGGAAGCGCACTATAAGATGTATATCCTTAAATAAAATTCCTGATCAAGATTTACTAGCACAGGTCGGTTAGTAAAATCCACTGAGACCAGTACATGTCATATATCGTGACTCGGTCCGATAGTTTATCCCAATGAACCATGAGTCTGGGGAGACTTGTATAGATATATAGGTGTTTATTTTATAAACACTGAATGACTCACTGGAGATTTTCTAATAGATGGTACACCATTGTCAATAGGAATCTTCTCGAGTTGAGCGAGCATAGTGGGCCATTGACTTGAGATACCACAGTGGGATATATAAGTTATCCTCCATATTTTGATGGTAGTCACGTCACCGATCTATTCATGATCAGACCTCCGTCTGTTCGTTGGGTGTGGACTGATGCTAATGATATCTTGTGCGTACCAAGATAGGATCCGCCAATTCTGTGGATAGGGCATAGACATCCTCACATGTTTACAATCTAGTAAATCTATGGTCGTGGTATAACTTTGGAAATTAGTTCTGAGTGTTATTTAGAGATCGTAAATTGAAAGTCGACTATATTATACCGAACGGATTTGACGTTCTCATTTATATCACAAGTATAATGTAGATAGCCTGTGATAGAGGGACTATATGTATGAAATGGCCTCGACTTGTATAGTTTAGTAATATTATCCGTGGTCGTCATAATTCATGAGTGGATGAATTATGGACACAAGATTGGATTTCGTGATGGATAAATCTAAACTTAGAGAGTCCCATAATATGAAGTGTACACATTGAGCACTTGGGCAACACAATATTAATAATACAGATTATTCATAATAATTCACCGGATTAAATGGGTTAATTTGGATTGTTTAAACGGTTAAACGACAACACATGCATAAAGGAATTTTGGTCAATCGTAATTAATATGTATTTGTATTTGATACAAAATTTGATTTGATACATATTAATTAAATGTCAAATGATATTTTGACACATGCCATTAATATATGTATTTTTTAGTTAATGTAAATAAAATACATATATATATAATAATAATTATATTACTTACTTATTTAGATATTTAAATGTTAAATATTTAAATGAATAATAATTATATTTCATAAATGTTATGAAAAATGGCTAATTTTATTTGTACACATGGCATGATTTAATTAAACTTTATTTGTCCAAATTTGATTTTTTAAGATAAAGTTTAATTTAATTAATTAATTTAATTTTTTGAAATAACCAAATTACTATTAAGAGTCGGTCATCACTATAAGTGTGCCTTGAACATGCCAAGATCTTCTATGAGTGATTTGTGTGTGAATTAATCGAAGGGGGTTGCGGAATACTCACATTAATTGGATTGAGTTCAAAACTTTTTCTTCTTTGTTGGATGTGTTGGAAGCTTCAGAGCTTGAGATCGAGTTCCAAACACTCGGATTAGTATCCCTATCACCTTCTTTTGACTCCTTAAAGTGCTAGCAATGTAGAATTTTGAAATAAAATTCCATGGGAGAGGGAGAGCATTCACGTCCATTTGAGAAAGTGAAGAGAGGATGAATAGTGAATTATCACAACTTCTAAAGTTTGACCGCTTTTAAATATTAAATTGAGTGTTCGTTTTAGTTTGTGTATAAAACAAGCAATCCAAGCTTTTAAACCAAATAACAACTTTCATCAATGGTCAAACACATTGATGTAAGTTGGTGGATCCCACTTTAAATTCCAAATTTAAGTCGGACAATCTAACACACAACTTCGCTCAGGCCAGGGTTCCTTTAATTTCGAATTAAACGAATTTACCGCTGTGACTTAATTAAATCCAATTTAATTAAATAATAATGCCTAGCAAAATTATTACCAAATTTGCTTGTGAATTAATTCTAAATTAATTCTTTCGCGCGAATTAAAATCCAATTTTAATTTCACTTTGAAATCTAATAATGATGCAAGTCTCAGGTTAAGACCAAATACACTACCCTAATTCGGATTCCCATACACACATAGTCATACTACCAATGGGATTCCGAGGGGTCTATCCAAAGCGAAGCTGTTTCCATACCATCGGTAAACAGAACCTCCTATTACACTTGCATGAGTATCCAATACCCAAATATATGAGAACTATGTCGTTACGCTTCCATAACACGCACAAGCATAATACTAGTCTATTCCGTATTATCGATGTCCAGTCTCGATAATACTATGATTAGGGATATTTACTGATTAAACCTTACATGGATTAATATTGTCTCATATCTTATGAATCTGGTACTAATCATATGGACTTTTATCATTTATATATCCCGGTAATCCAATTACAAATGATAAAAGAACAATTCCTTTGTCACATAATTAATTTATACAACAACACCATGTTCTGTACAAATAGTGATGCTATGGTCATAATTTTCCAACAATCTCCCACCTGGCCTATAGCCAATCACTCAAGTGTCCTACACCTGAACTATATACGGGTCACTCAAACTTATGCTGAAAAACAACTTTCGTCAGCAGATTACAATGTTATCATCTGATGCAATTTATTCGATCATCATATCCCCACAATGTAAGATCCGAAGAATCAGATGAAATAGTTTAAGTATATATTTGGATCGTTGATGAGACCGCAGTTCCTTAGCCTGTGCTGTAGCCCAGCTTAGCTGCTAACAGAACTACACCTAATCCAATTAGGATTATATAGATCCAAAAATGCTTCTTTTGCTGCCTCAGCTTCAGTAATATTCCACTTTTGTTATCTATTAGGCAACATTATTTTCCTGTGAAGATTTCCAGCTCACTATTCCATTGTTCAAACTAAATTACGTACCTTTATTGCGACTTACAATTGTCACTATCGGTTAGGAAACTTACAACGGTGAACCCAGTCGCATCAAGTTCTCCTCCTCTATAGCTTAACAAAACATCCTTAGTTCGTCTAAGATACTTAAGGATATCTTTAACATCAATCTAGTGACCATCACTTAGATTGGCCTGATTGTGACACCATATGCTCAAAGTATTTGAGACACCAGGTCGGGTACATTTCTTTCAATGTATGAATTCTCAGAGAGTGCCAAAAACTTTAGATCTATCCCAGTAGATCTTTATTCCTAGAATAAAGGTTGCCTCTCCCAAGTATTCTACCAAGAATTTTCATGAAAGCCAAGCTTTCATCGATTTTAATATGGGAATGTCATTTCCAAGAAATATTATATCATTATTATATAGGAAAATCATTGTCAGTGCGCTCCCACTAAACTTCTTATATACACAAGAATCATCTTCATTTTGAATTAAATCATATACCATTATGATTACATCAAAAATATGGTTCCAAGAATTCAATGCTTGCTTCAATCCATAAATGGATCGATTTAACTTGCAAACCTTGTTTGCATATTTTGGTACAACAAAATCGTTAGGATGTTGCATTCAAACATCCTCCAAAAGGTTTCCATTAAGGAAATAGGTTTTGACGTTCAGCTGTCATATTTTATAAATGAAACATGCAACATTAGCAAGCATTATCTGAATGGATTTAATCATGGCAACGAGTAAAAGTTTTCATTGTAATCGACACCATATTGATGACGATACCCTTTTTTTTTGTACAAGCCTAGCTATGTACATTTGTATGTTGCCATCCATGTTTATCTTCTTTAAAGACTTATTTAGTACCAATAGGCACAATGCCTTCCGGTACATCAACCAGTGTACAAACTTAGTTGGTATAAATGGAATCTATTTTGGACTTCATGACACTTTGCCATAAAAGAAGTCGATACCTTGTATAACTTCCTCATACGTAGCCGGTTCATGTTCCTGAATAAGATTGATAACTATATGATGTGAGATCAAAACTCCATACCTCCCAGATTGTTTTCTGACTCTCTCCGACCTACTCGGTTCTTGTGTATTCGAAGATTATTGGTACAGTTTCATCCGAGATGAACTGTTTGTGTTCCGTGAGGACTCGGTGCCAGGAACAGTATTACTCCAATTTTCATCGAGTTTTACTTTCCTCCCACTTACCACTGCATATAGGAATTCCTCTTAGGAAAACCGCATGGAGAGCAACAATTACCTTGTTCTCTTGTGAGTTGTATAAGTGCTATACTTTGGTTTCCTTAGGACAACCTACAAATAGCACTTATCCGATTTGGGTTCTAGTTTGGTATCATCCAAATATTCAATTATATGCCCAGCATCCTCAAATCTTCAGGAACGAGAAACCCGGTTTCTTTCCTGTTCATATTTAATATGAAGTCTGTCTAACAGATTTTAATGGAGCCTTATTCAAAATAAGTATTGCACTGTTTAATATGTATCATCAAAAGGAAATTGGTAGCTCAGAGCGACTCATCATTAACCTTACCATGTCCCACAAAATTCGATTTCTCTGTTCGGACACACCGTTAAATTGATGTGTCCCGGGAGGAGTCCACTATAAAAGAATACCATACTCTTTCAAGTAGTCTTGAAACTTATATGTTTAAGTATTTTACACTATGGTTCGATCGTAATGTTTTTAATACTTTTACTGGTCTATTTTCTTACTTCGTGTCGAAACTCTTTGAATTAATCAAAAGTTTCTGACTTATGTTTCATAGGATACACATAACCATGACGCGATGCCATATTTTTAAAGGTTATAAAGTATTCATATCTTCCTCTAGCCTATCTAGACATGGGCCCACTTTCGTCACTATAAACGAGTAAAAGGTGTTTTAGGCACATTGCCTAATAAACTAGATTCGTAGACATCATTTGAATTAGAATCAAATCTGTCCTAGTACCCACTCTTCGAAAGGTGGATATACGAGTCTTGTTAATGTGTCCCATACAATAATGCCAATTTTAAGTCTCAACAGATTTTCATGTTTGAGCTTTTATTTGTCATATTATATGTATGAGATTAATTTATATTCTAATATAAATATTGTTATTCATATCTAATGTGTATATCTCAATATATTCTTTATAAACAAAACACTTATTATTCTAGAATATAAAGGTACACCCACAACGGATTAAACTAGATATAAAGATAATATTTCTAGTCAAACTAGGTACATTATAACAGTTTCCTAATTCAAGTACATGCCCCAATGGCAGTTCTAAAACTTAGTTTTCTGTGGTTAAAACAACGACTCTTTCAATCAATCAACAGTTTCTGCACATCAGTACATATTTATCTACGACATCTAGTATCAAAAATCCAATTTTGAAACCAGTAGTGAACATGTTTATGACAAATATACTTGAAGTCGGAGCTTTACCCGTCTTCACTTCCTTCATGTCTGCCTTATCCATATGGCAGTCACGTTTTCAGTGACCTTGTTTTCCACAGTTTAGGCAGACATCTTAGGATATGTCATTTGTCTTCCTAGAAGACTGTGACGATTTAGCCTTTTCCCTTTTTCCACATCCCCAGAAGCCTTTGGCCAAGCCTTGACCTTCTGGGATGTTGAAGTAAGATGCGCCTTGCGCTTCTTGCCCTTTTACAAACTCTGGCTCGGTCTCCTTGAGCATAGCCATTAACTCTCCAAGAGTTATCTTTTGCAATCAGTAATTCTAAGATCTAAGTATAGATCTATGAAGATCCTTCAATTTCAATATCATACTATAAGGATCTAATCCTTAATTCTGACGAAGAAATTAACGAGTCTTTACGGTAAGCATAACAGATTGAGCACTAAAGCTATCATCATGATGAGTCTTCCAAAGCTCATGTTCTACTATTTGCTCAACTTCGGGCTTAGGCCCGAGAGGTTTCTCTATTATATAGAGTAACTTCTCAACTCCCAGGACTATCCTGAGATATATTTCCCAATATGAAAATTAAAGTCGTAAAAGATATTTATCACCTAGAATTATGTCATTTGACGCTAATCTTTCAATTCATCTTGATTGCTATAGTCCAACTATCCAATCAATGATTTCGGGTACAATGTAATGTAATGATTACTATAGTCTAACTATATAATTAACTACAATTTGATTGGTTAAATTCAAATATATTGATTACTATAATCCAATTATATAATCAACTATAAATGAAGTAATTTGAATACAGTCTAACTGTTAATTAAAACAACAATTGAATATTAGTCCAACGAATATATTTATAAATAAATTATTAATGACGAAAAATGAAATGAGCGCATATTGGCAAGTATCTAAACGAAATTGCAAATTTAATACTGGCCTCCCACTATTTTTCGGCGAGTCTCTAACCCTCTGTGAAGTACTCGGGAAACCTAGCTTCCTAGTGGGCTAGAATCCAGTTCAATAACACACAACCTTGACTTTGGCCAGCAAGTTGTATGAAACTTAACTAGGTAGATCTCTAAGATCAATTGGATCCCATCCAATTCCTAGATCCGGTAGGTGGACTTCCAAATCCGAAACATATATCCAATATATGCCAATATATCCGATATATTCCTTAACCTTTTTCCTCTGAATCAACTAAGTGTTAGGTTTCTCTAAGTCCCAATGACCGAATAAAACGATGAAACATAAGTACGGATACAACAAGGAAGTTGCAGAATACTTACATTGAGCGGTTGAGCTATGCGTTGAAGAACAAAAATTCTTTTCTTCCTCCAAGATAGCTCACGGCAGTGGGCTTTTGTCCTCCTCCAAATTCGGCCATGGATGATCCTTGAAGCTCCAAGCTTCTCAAACGGTATTCCAAGCAAACGGGTGGGTTTCCCTATCATCTTCGTACAACTCCTAATATATGCCAGCACTCTTGATTTTTGCAACAAAATCATCACATTTCTTCTCCTTCATATTTGGTCAACCCAGAAAAATAAAGAGGAAGAAAATGGCCTATAGCCGTGAGAGAGAGTGAGAAGTTTTGGCTCCAAAACGTGAGCAATGAAATTGAGAGAGAGAAGGAAAAAGTGTTAAGTATTTGTTAATTGATTTTCCAAAAAACAATTAAACATATACCACTTTTTCAATTTCAAAAAAGTCAAAAGGCAATAATGCCAATAACCAATCCATCACTATTCACATCACTCATGACAAGTTGTCAAATCACTCAAAGTGACTAGTCTTCACATCAATCAAAATGACTAATGATTTGATGGTAGATGTGACTAGCGATTTAAGGCTTGATATGACTTATGGGCCCCACTCGATTAGAAATGCGAGTGGGTCCACAAACACTCTCAGGCTCGGGTTTACTAATTCCAAATTAACGAATTTCCGTCGCGACGTAATTAAATCAAATTTAATTAAATAATTATGCCTAGCAAAATTACTATTCACGTAGCTAACGAATTAATTCTAAATTAACTCGTTTGCCCGAATTAAAATCTAATTTCAATTCAGCGTTAAAATCCAATTTCGTATAATATATTAAATATATTATTTTATCGATTAATTCCAAATTAATCGTTCTCTCTCTTTAAATAATATTTTATCCCAGATAAAATATCTCCGTAATTAATCCCAGATTATTTTTCTCTCTCATCTAATTAATCCCAGATTAATAAAGTGCGAGTCATACGTCATCGGTGAATCTTCAGGAAGCACCCATGAGATCACCGGCTATGTTGGCAGTAAATCCGATTATCGGACTATCCGAATACGTACGTACCTAGTACTACGTTTTTACCGATTTACAAGACAAGGTTGGCTTCTAGCAAAGAGCCATGCCTACCCAATTCTCCAGAAATATTCTTATAGGAATATAAGATCTATATCAGGCGTAGTATTCGTAATATTGTGTATATCGATCCAGTATCGGATGTTCACGTGCAAGGCCTAGGGCTGGAATAGTGTCTGCCCCGTACGAAGCACATATCGGATGTCCGGTAACTAGTCTCTATAATTGGATAACTATGACCTAGTCATATTATCCCGATGACTGCAGTACTTAAGAGTACTAGTTCTGTATCCTACATGATCATCATCTCCACTATAACTGAAGTGATACTTCCATCTTGACATCACACCCAATACACTACGATTCTCAATATACCCAGAAGAGGCTTACACAAAACCGGATAAAGCCCTGGATGACCAAAACCAAAGTATATTGATTGTCACAAATATTAGAGATGCAAGTCTCAGGTTAAGACCAAATACACCTACCCTGAATTAGGACTTCCATAGACACATAGTTATACTGCCAATGGAATTCCGAAGGGGTCTATCCAAAGTGAAGCTGTTTTCCGTACCATCGGTAAAACGCAACCTCCTATTACACTTGCATGAGTATCCAATACCCAAATATATGAGAACTATGTCGTTGTGCTCCCACAACACGCACAAGTGTAATACTAGTCTATTCCGCATTATCGATGTCCCATCTCGATAAAACTACGACTGAGGATATTTAATGATTAAACCTTCGTGGATTGATGCTGTCTCATATCATCTCAATCCAGAACTAATCATATGGACCTTCTATCATTCATACATCTTAGTGATCTAATCACAAATGATAAAAGAGCAATTTCCTTTGTCACATAGTTAATTTATACAACAACACTATGATCTGTACAAATAGTGAAGCTATGGGTCATAATTGTCCAACACTAAGCATTGGCTTTGGCTCAACAAGCTTAATGAAGCCAGTTAAGCGTGACCTATTGACAGTGGGAAAGCTTCGTAATCGAGGCCGATGAACAAGAAGTGACCTTGACTTTGGCCAACAAATCACAACTTGCCCAAGACGTACAATATGGAATAAAGCTTTCGTGATTCAAACACATTCACGATCGAAAACGGTCTTTACTTTAGCCAACAAACCAATGCCAATCTTGGATCTTGAGAGAGAATCACTCAATGGAAGGAAAACGCTTAATATGAAATGAGGGTTTTTGTCACTATTTGGCAACCAATTTATTATCTTTAATTAGGTCTCATCATACACCCTTAAACATGCATTATAAAATCATAATAAGGCGCGAAATAAAATAATAATGACATTCGGATGGATATATAACAAACTTGTTTCTAGAATAAATATCTCCATTTCCTCTCTCCCGCTAGTATTATTCCAACTTCTACCCAATTACATAATACTTCTAAATAAACCTCATTTACATTGAAGGGAATCGGTGAGAAGAGAAATAAAATGAGAAAAGAGGTAATAGGCTGGACACGCAGGTCCAATTTAATAAATTCTAAATTTTTTACAATAATTTCAAAAATTGCCCTCACCATTCTAATATCCATCTGATATGCATTATTCATACATACATCCAAGTATTCACACAAAACATGTTATCAATCAATCTAATCCAATTAATTAATCGTTGATTAATGACCATCCAATATTCAAACAATGATTTGATTTGCGCGAGTCCAACTCATTCAAAGTACGTATTCTTGAATTATATCGAACTACAATTTTAAATCCAATTTAAATTATATTCAATACTAATTCATATTTAATTCCAAATTAAATAATTACACTTTTAATAGTGCCTTTTAGACTTGGATTCCAAATCCAATCTTTATGGGTCTCAAAGGCCCAATTAGTATCCAATACCATTCAATTAAAGTCTAATGGGCTTTCAATTAATTCTTAAGGTATAGACTTTGGCAACCAAAGCCCATTAAGGAATCACCCTATTTGCCATAAAATTAATTTTGGCCCATTGAGCCCAATTAAAATTTAAAGGCCCAATTATCATATTTGGACTTTATGGAAATGGTTTTAAGCCCAATTGGATCCAACCAATTATCCTAAACCAAACTTGACCCAACCAACCCCATTAAGCCCAAATCCAATAAATTAAAACTCATTATTCCAAATTACAAATTAATTCAATTCAAGTGTATTACCATAATTAATTAATTAATCTAATTCTTCCAAAATATTAATTAATTCAATTAATTATGCTCTACATTTCCAATTCATGTCCAACACAAATTGAAGTAAAATCAATCCATTCCAACATGCTTCATTCACGGAAATCATCATGAAATAACATTCAATTTCGATTTCAATCCAATTAAACCAAATATTAATATTTATTTCATGCAATTAACATATCCAATTGTTAATTTTTCAAAAATCACCATGAATACACTTAGGGTAATAATCGGCCATGTCCAAGGAATTAGGGAATTTTGATCTAATCAATTTTTCTCAATTACAACAATGCAGAAATCCAATTCAACATTATACAAACATAATCCAACAATCAATTTAGGCATTTCATGCTCCAATCCCAAAAATCCCAAATTAAAGTTTAGAACCCTAGATTTTCAAATCAAACTTAGATCGCTCTGATACAATTATAAGTGTTCCTAGAACATGCCAAGATGGTCTAAAAGTTATTTGTGTGTGAATTAATCAAAGGGAGTTGCAAAATACTCACATTGATCGGATTGAGTTCAAAACTTTTTCGTCTTTGTTGGATGTGTTAAAAGCTTCGGAGCTTGAGATCGAGTTCCAAACTCTCGGATTAGTCTAGCTATCACCTTCCTTTCACTCCTTAGAGTGCTAGCAATGTAGAATTTTGAAACAAAATTCCATGGGAGAGGGAGACCATTCACGCCCATTTGAGAAAAAGAAGAGAGGATGAATAGTGACTAATCACAACTTCTAAAGTTTGACCACTTTTAAATATTAAGTTGAGTGTTGGTTTTAGTTTGTGTATAAAACAAGCAATCCAAGCTTTTAAACCAAATCACAACTTCTATCAATGGTCAAACACATTGATGTAAGTTGGTGGATCCTTCTTTAAATTCCAAATTTAAGTCGGACAATCCAACACGCAACTTCGCTCAGGCTCGGGTTCATTTAATTTCGAATTAAACGAAGTTACCGTTGTGACTTAATTAAATCCAATTTAATTAAATAATAATGCCTAGAAAAATTTTTACGAAATTCGCTTGTGAATTAATTCTAAATTAATTCTTTCGCGCGAATTAAATCCAATTTTAATTCCGCTTTGAAATCTAATATCAATTAATCTATCTAATATATTATTTTAGCCCAATTAAATAAATTAAATAGAAAATTCCAATTTAACTATTAAATTTTTTTCACCGATTTATTCCAAATTAATCGCGTTCTCTCTTCTCAATGAATTTAATCCCAGATAAAGTCTCGATGTAATTATTCCCAGATTAATTCTTTCTCTTGATAATTAATTCCCAGATTAATTATTGCGGTGATTAATCCCAGATTAATTTTCTCTCTCTCATAATTAATCCCAGATTAATTCTGTTCGAGTCAAACATCATCAGTGAATCTTTGGGAGGCGATCCAAGAGATCTCTGGATATGTTGGCAGTAAATACGGTCATCGGACTATCCGAATACGTGCGTACCCGGTACCATGTTCTTACCGATTTACAAGACATGGTTGGCTTCTAGCAAAGCGCCGTGCCTACCCAATTCTCCAGAAATATTCTTTATGGGAATATATAATCTTTATCAGGCGTAGTATACGTAGTATTGCATATTAAGATCCAGTATCGAATGTCACTTGCGAGGCCCGAGGCTGGAATTATGTCTGCCCCGTACGAAGCACATATCGGATCACCAGTAACTAGTCTCTTTAATCGGATAATCATGACCATGTCATATTATCCCAATAGATGTAGCATTTAAGAGAGTGCCAGTTCTGTATCCTGCGTGATCATCATCTTCATATGACTGAAGTGATACTTCCATCTTGACATAACACCCAATACACTACGATTCTCAGTAAACCCAGAAGAGGCATACACAGAACCTGTTAAAGTCCCGGATGATCAAAACCAAAGTATAATGATTGTCGCAAGTAATAGCAATGCAAGTCTCAGGTTAAGACCAAATACACATACCCTGATTCGGATTCCCATAGACACATAGTCATACTACCAATGGGATTCCGAGGGGTCTATCCAGAGCGAAGCTGTTTCCGTACCATCGATAAACAGAACCTCATATTACACTTGAATGAGTATCCAATACCCAAATATATGAGAACTATGTTGCTACGCTTCCATAACATGTACAAGTGTAATACCAGTCTATTCTGCATTATTCGATTTCCAGTCTCGATAATACTACGACTAGGGATATTTAATGATTAAACCTTACTTGGATTAATACTATTTCATATCTTATTAATCTGGTACTAATCATATGGACTTTTATCATTTATATATCCCGGTAATCTAATTACAAATGATAAAAGAGCAATTTCCTTTTTCACATAATTAATTTGTACAACAACACCATGTTTTGTACAAATAGTGATGCTATGGGTTATAACTGTCCAACAATCACCGTATTTTTAAAGTAAAAATTTTTCTTATCTCTTCCACAACACACCATGGCCGAATTCCCTCACCTAAAATGCTCAAATTTGATTTGAAGAATCCATGAAGAAATGAAGTAAAATCCAGAAAAAAAAGGTTTAGGAAACAAGATATTAAAGTTAATCTACTTTAACCCTAAGCTTTGAAATTTTGTTTCTTTTTTCTTGATGATCTAAAAAGGTTTTAGGGTTCCTTTAATTCTGAAAAATTGGGGCTTTTGGTTGTGGATGATGAATTGGAAATGTTAATGCATGTGTGAAGTAGTTTTTGATGGAATTTGTGTAATTATTGTCCAATTTATTCATTTGATGACATGTTACCATTCTAGAGTGTTATGACCACTCTTGTAACATCTAGAATTATTCTTGGGTCGTTTATGTGGTGACTTTGATTGGTGTTGTAGATTAATTGGATTAATCTTGAAAATTTGATTTAAAGCATGAAATTTGGCAAAAATAGTTTCTAGATCAGATCTGGAAGCTTAATGATTTTGTTGATGAAAAATGTGTTTTATTAATGTTTTGGGTGTTGAAATAATTACCGAAAATTATTTCCGAGTTGAAATAAATGAAAACAACATTACCGGGTGACTTTTGAGTCAACCGGGTGATGGCTGCACAAACAGTGAATTTTTCACTGTTCGGGCAGCCCATGAAATGCCCTAACACTATTAGGGCTGACCTGGGCAGTCCCTATAAGTGTTGGGTGGTTTGTTCGTTCAAAAACATATTTGAAATCATTTTACGGAAAAATATTTTCGTTAAATTAACTAATTAATTAATAAAGAAAGAATATTCTAACAATATTAATTAATTTTTAATTAATTATATAATTATTTATTTAACATGTGTCAAAATTCTAATGTATATCTAATCAAATTATGTATTAAATAAAAATACATATTAGTAATCAAAATATCCCGGCATGTGTAATGTTACGAATAATAAAAAAATTACATAATAAATAGCCCTAGTGTTCTATGAGTATAATTTATTAGTAAGACTCTTTAGGTTCAGATATATCTATCACGAAACACATTCTGTGTCTATTATTTGTCCACTCACAAATTACGATGACCACAGATAACCGCACTGAATCATACTAGTCGATGCAAATCGTGCAGTCCCTCTGTCATAGGTATCCAAATTGTACCAGAGATATAGATGAAAACGTCAAATCTCCATTGTGTATAATTCGTGTAAATTTGTATATAGTTGTCACATCCTGAAAAAATCCAGGCATTTGATTTGTAAACATGCAATTCATAATGATATCCTAGCCATCTTCTTGAACATATGACATGCACTTATTAGACACACTAACTACATACATGGTTGTCATACATATACATGAACATGTACCACTTAAGCATGTAATTCATAATGTTATATACTTGCGTGCTCATAACATGATCTTAAACATGCGTGAAATAACTTGTAAAAGACATATATAACTTAATATCTACCATACATACATATATGCATACATACGTACATATATAAATATATGGCTTTAAGAACTGACATGGCAATTTCCTAACTACCGGGACCTTACACTGACTCTGTTGACGATGGTGTGTAATGACTACCATATGGTCTTGTAACCTGTAAAACAAACTGGAGAGTGGGATGGTCGAGTATTTTAAAACGTGACATATAAACTGAACTGTAAACATGATACCATGACTTGAGACATGAACATGAGAAATGGAAGCCTGAGCTATAATGGCGTACCTGACTTGGAAACTAAGTGTCCATGATCTAGAAATAATATAAAATATCTGACATGGTTGAAAACATGACCTGAACCTACAAGACTTGACTTGGAAATTTTAGGTTTTTTAGGTCAAATCAAGATCTAATTAAGCATATAAACATGTGAATACATCAAAGTAAAGTTGCGAAAATACTCACTTTTTCGATGCGAAGAACACAAAAAATTTCTTCCTTTCTTGAAGCTCTCGGTCATGCCTCATTTTGTGCTCCTTGTGTTGTCTTCAAGCTCCAAGCTTTGATTTGAGATTCCAATCTCATGAATGGGTTTCCCTATCACCTTTGTGAGACTCCTTTGAGTGCTAGCTCTTGAGATTTTACAACAAAATCATGAAGAAAATGAGCCCTAGGCTCACGGTGTTGAGTTTTTCTAAGGTCCCAAGATCAAATCAAAGCATGAAAACATGAGTGAATACACCAACGGAGGTAGCGGAATACTCACATCGATCGGTTGAGTCGATTTGGAGACGAACGAAGCAACAAAACTCACTGCCATGGGCGCAAACTTCTGGCAGTCCACTGTCTCCATTTTTAGATTTTTGGGTTGAAGAACGGAGCTCCAAACTTCGTCCAACGGATCCCGGCTCATGGGTGAACCTCCCTACCGCCTTCGCAAGACTTCGTAAGTGTGCTAGCACTTGAGATTTTGCCACAAAATCCCACTCTTGGCTTCCCCATTCACGCCATTTCAGTTCAAGAACAGTCCACATTTTCATGTTTTGGGCG
The DNA here is from genome assembly GCA_019454045.1 of Zanthoxylum bungeanum. Classification (NCBI taxonomy): domain Eukaryota; kingdom Viridiplantae; phylum Streptophyta; class Magnoliopsida; order Sapindales; family Rutaceae; genus Zanthoxylum; species Zanthoxylum bungeanum. The sequence continues at coordinate 280,320 of SKCR01027395.1, forward strand.
TGAGCAAGATGAGAAGAAATAGAGAGATGAAATGTGTGTTAAGTGTTAAATGAAATGCATTTAGTATATCTTATATACTTTGAGTGAATTTCAAATGAATTTCACTTGCATTTGCATTTCATTTGCCTTTTAAAAGTCAAACCATAAAAGCCAAACACTATTCACATGTCACTTTAAGTCATGTCAATTTTATGTCAAGTGTCATGTCTTTTCCATCAATCAATCACTCACATCAATCAATCAAATGTCACATCACTCAAAGTGACGCTTGATTTGACGCTTGATGTGATGAATGACTTGACGTTAGATTTGACGCTTGATGTGACTTGCGTCGCCGCACTCGAATTCGAAATACGAATGCGCTCGCAATCACACTCGGGCTCGGGTTCGCTAATTCCAAATTAACGATTTTTCCGTCGCGTCGTAATTAAATGATTACGCCTAGCGAATTCACTATTCACATCGCTAACGAATTAATTCTAAATTAATTCGTTCACCCGAATTAAAATCTAATTTTAATTCCGCGTCGAAATCTATTTCGTTTAATATATCGAATATATTAATTTACCGATTAATTCCAAATTAATCATTATCTCTCTCTCGACGATATTTTATCCTAGATAAAATATCTCCGTAATTAATCCTAGATTAATTTTCTCTCTCTTCTATATAATCCCAGATTATTCAAGAGTGCGAGTTGTGCGTCATCGGTGGATTATCGGGAAGCGACCCATGAGATCTCCGGATAATTTGGCAGTAAATACGGTCGTCGGTGTAACCGAATCACGTACGTACCAAGTACTACGTTCTACCGATTTACGAGACAAGGTCGACTCCTAGTAAAGTACCAAGTCTACCCAATTCTCCGGACATATCCTTTTAAGAATATTTAGATCTATATCAAGCGTAGTATACAATCGTATTGTGCATATCGGCCCAGTATCGGATAGTCACGTGTTAGGGCTGGGGCTGGATAAGTGTCTGCCCCGTCCGAAACACATATCGGATGTCTGGTAACTAGTCTCTATAATCGGATATTCATGACCTGGTCATAATATCACGATTGGATGCGCATCACTTAAGAGCACTAATACCGTATCCTGCGTGACATCATCTCCACTATGACTGGAGTGATACTTCCGTCTCGACATCACATCCAATACTCTACGACTCTCTGATAAACCCAGAAGTGGTAGACACAGAACCGGTCAAAGCCCCCAACCACCAAATCCAAAGTTTATCGATTATCGTAAGTATTAGCGATGCAAGTCTCAGGTTAAGACTATACACACCTACCTTGATTTCGGCCTCCCATAGACACCTATTCATAATACCAATGGGATTCCGAAGGGTCTATCCAGAGCGAAGCTGTTTCCCGTACCATCGGTGAAACACGACCTCCTATCGCACTTGCATAAGTCTCCAACACTTATATATATGAGAACTATGCCGTTGTGCCCTCACAACGCGCACAAGTGCAATACTAGCCTATTCCGTATTATCGATGTCCAGTCTCGATAATACTACGGCTAGAGATATTTAATGATTAATCCTTCGTGGACTGATACTGTCTCATATCATCTCAATCCAGGAACTAATCATAGGGACCTCTCTTCATTTATATATCTATGGTGATCTAATCACAAATGATGAGAGTGCAATTTCCTTGTTACATAGTTAATTTGCTACAACAACACAATGATCTGTGCAAATAGTGATGCTATGGGTCATATTATCCAACACACGGTTTTGGGAGATGAAGAGAGGCCAATTTTCGGCCAAGGAGAGGAATGAGAGAGAGAGTTGTATTTTTGGTTTCTAAAACCTAATACCAAAAACCTAAAGCCAAAAAGTGTTACCAAAAATTGATAAAGCTTTTCCAGAAATCAAAAATCAATTTTGGAGGCAAAATGGCATTTATTGCCCACAACCACCAACATCATGAATAGTGACTAATTGCCAATCACCAAAAGGTGACTTGACATCCATCACTAAAGTGACAGGTGATGTGACGCGTGATGTGACTTATGGGCCACACTTAAATTCAAAATGCTAGTGCGTCCGCAAACACTTCCGGCTCGGGTTTGCTAATTCCGAATTAATGAATTTTCCGTAACGACGTAATTAAATCAAATTTAATTAAATAATTATGCCTAGCAAAATTACTATTCACGTCGCTAACGAATTAATTCTAAATTAACTCGTTTGCCCGAATTAAAATCCAATTTTAATTCCGCGTCGAAATCTAATTTCGTTTAATATATCGAATATATTTTTTTATCGATTAATTCCAAATTAATCGTTCTCTCTCTTTAAATAGTATTTTATCCCAGATAAAATATCTCCGTAATTAATCCTAGATTAATTTCTCTCTTTACTAATTAATCCCAGATTAATTATGTGTGAGTCATACGTCATCGGTGAATCTTCGGGAAGCGACCCATGAGATCCTTGGATATGTTGGCAGTAAATCCGGTCATCGGACTATCCGAACACGTACGTACCTAGTACTACGTTTTTACCGATTTACAAGACATGGTTGGCTTCTAGAAAAGCACCGTGCCTATCCAATTCTCCAGAAATATTCTTAAAGTAATATGTAATCTGTATCAGGCGTAGTGTACATAGTATTGTGTATAACGATCCAGTATCGGATGTCACATGCTAGGCCTGGGCTGGAATTGTGTCTGCCCCGTACGAAGCACATATCATATCTCTGGTAACTAGTCTCTATAATCGGATAACTATGACCTTGTCATATTATCTCGATAGCTGCAGCATACAAGAGTACCAATTCCTTATCCTACTTGACCATCATCTTTATATGACTGAAATGATACTTCCGTCTTGACATCACACCCAATACACTACGATTCTCAATATACCCGGAAGAGGCGTACACAGAACCTATTAAAACCCTAGACGACCAAAACCAAAGTATAATGATTGTCGTAAATATTAGCGGTGTAAGTCTCAAGTTAAGACCAAATACACCTACCCTGAATCAGACATCCATAGACACATAGTCATACTACCAATGGAATTCCGAGGGGTCTATCCAGAGTGAAGCTGTTTCCGTACCATCGGTAAACACAACCTCGTATTACAATTGCATAAGTATCCAATACTTAAATATATGAGAATTATGCCATTATGCTCCCACAACTCGCACAAGTGCAATACTAGTCTATTCCGCATTATCGATGTCCAGTCTCGATAATACTACGACTAGTGATTATTTAATGATTAAACCATCGTAGATTGATACTGTCTCATATCATCTCAATCCAGAATTAATCATAAGGACTTTTATCATTTATATATCCTGGTAATCCAATTACAAATGATAAAAGAGTAATTTCCTTTATCACATAGTTAATTTGTACAACAACACCATGTTCTGTACAAATAGTGATGCTATGGGTCATAATTGTCCAACAATCTCCCACTTGACCTATAGCCAATCACTCAGGTGTCTTACACCTGAACTATGTACGGGTCACTCAAACTTCTGTTGAGAAATAGCTTTCGTCAGCGGATTTGAAAAGTTATCATCTGATGCGATTTATTCGATCATCACATCACTCAAACTTCTTTTGTTACTTCAGTTACAACAAAGTTCCGCTTTTGTTGTTTATTAGGCAACAGTATCTTGCTTGGAGGATTTCCAGCTCACTGTAACGTTATTCAAACTATATAGTACCTTTATTACAACTTATAGTCGTTTTTATCTGTTTGGAAACTTACAGAAGTGAACCCAGTCACTTCAAGTTCTCCTTCTCCATAGTATAAGAAAGCATCCTTAGTTCATCTAAGATACTTAAGGATGTTCTTAACATCAATCCGGTGGATTGGCCTGATTGTGACTCATTATGCTCAAAGCATATGAGACACCAGGTCACGTACATTTCTTCCAATGTACGAGTTCTCGGAGAGTGCCAACAACTGTTAGATCTATCCTAGTAGATCTTTATTCCTAGAATAAAGGTTGTTTCTCCTAAGTATTATATGGAGATTTTTTCATGAAAGCCAAGCTTTCACCGATTTTAATATGAGAATATCATTTTCAAGAAATGATATGTCATCATTATACAAGACAATCATTGTCAATGCGCTCCCACTAACTTCCTTATATACAAAAGAATCATTTTCATTTTGAATTAAATCATATACCATTATGATTACATCAAAACACTGGTTCCAAGAACGCAATGCTTGCTTCAATCCATAAATAGATCGATTAAACTTGCAAACCCTGTTTGCTCATTTTGGTACGACAAAACCGTCAGGATATTGTAAACATCCTCCAAAAGGTTTTCGTTTAAGGAAAGTGATTTTGACGTTCCGCTGCCATATTTCATAAATGAAACATGCAACTTTAGAAAGCATTATCTGAATGGATTTAACCATGGCAACGAGTAAAAGGCTTCGTCGTAATCGACACAATATTGATAACGATACCTTTTTCGCTACAAGCCTAACTTTTTACGTTTGTTTGTTGCCATATTTCATATATGTCTTCCTTGAAGACAATTTTAGTACCAATAGGCACAATGCCTTCCGGTACATCAACCAGTGTCCAAACATGGTTTGTATACATGGAATCCACTTCGGACATTATGGCACTTTGCCATAAATAAGTAGTCGATACCTTGTATCCCTTCATCATACGTAGTCAGTTCGTATTCCTCAATAAAATTGACATCTTTATGAAGTGAGATAAGAAACCCATACCTCCCAGGTTGTCTTCTGACTCTATCTAACTACGCAGTTCTTGTGTATTCGAAGATTATGGTACAGTTTCATCCCTGATAAATGTTTGTGTTCCTTGAGGATTCGGTGCCTGGAACAGTATTACTCCGATTTTCATCGAGTTTTACTTTCCTCCCACTTACCACTGCATATAGGTATTCCTCTTATGAAAACCGCATGGAGAGCAACAATTAGATTGTTCTCTTGTGAGATGTATAAGTACTATACCTTTTGGTTTCCCTAGGACAACCTACAAATTAGGCACTTATCTGATTTGAGTACTAGTTTGGTATCATCCAAACGTATGCCCAGCATTCCCAAATCTTCAGGAATGAGAAAGCCCAGTTTCTTTCCTGCTCATATCTAATATGAATTCTGTCTAACAGATTTTTATGGAACCTTATTCAAAATAAGTATTGCACTGTTTAATGCGTATCCCTTGAAGGAAAATGGTAGCTCAGAGCAACTCGTGATTAACCTTATCATGTCCAACAAAATTTGGTTTCTCTGTTCGGACACACCATCATGATTGAGGTGTTCCGGGAAGAGTCCACTATAAAAGAATACTATATCCTTTCAATTAGTCAAGAAAATTATTGCTTAAGTATTTTCCATCACGGTCTAATCGTGACAGTTTGATACTTTAGCTGGTCTCTCTAACTACTTCGTGTCGAAACTGTTTGAATTACTCAAAAGTTTCCGATTTGTGTTTCAAAAGAAACACATAACCATAATGCGATGCCACATCCGTAAAGGTTACGATGTGTTCATATCCACCTCTAGCCTAGCTAGACATTGGCCCACTTACGTCACTATGAACGAGGGCTAACAGATCGGTGGCACTTACACTTTTACCAAGTAAAAGGTATTTTAGGCACTTTGCCTAATAAACTAGATTCGTAGACATCATTTGAATTATAATCAAATCCATCCTAGTACCCACTCTTCAAAAGTGTGGATATACGAGTCTTGTTAATATGTCCCAGACAATAATGCCACAAATAAGTCTCATCTGATTAAATCAGTTTGAGCTATTTGTTTGTCACTTTATATGTTTGAGATCTTTTATATTCCAAATATAAATACTGTTATTCACATCTAATGTTTTTATCTCAATATAATCTTTATATAATAAAACATTTTAGTGTTCTAGAATATAAAGGTATACCCACAATGGGTTAAACTTAGATATAGAGATAATATTTCTAGTCAAACTAGGTACATTGTAACAGTTTCCTAATTTAAGTACATACCGAAAAGGTAGTTCCTAAACTTAAGTTTCTCCGGTTAAAACAGCGACTCTCGTCCCGTTTTCGACTCGCATACCTAGTACTACGTTTTTACCGATTTACAAGACATGGTTGGCTTCTAGAAAAACACCGTGCCTATCCAATTCTCCAGAAATATTCTTAAAGTAATATGTAATCTGTATCAGGCGTAGTGTACATAGTATTGTGTATAACGATCCAGTATCGGATGTCACATGCTAGGCCTGGGCTGGAATTGTGTCTGCCCCGTACGAAGCACATATCATATCTCTGGTAACTAGTCTCTATAATCGGATAATTATGACCTTGTCATATTATCTCGATAGCTGCAGCATATAAGAGTACCAATTCCTTATCCTACTTGACCATCATCTTTATATGACTGAAATGATACTTCCGTCTTGACATCACACCCAATACACTACGATTCTCAATATACTCGGAAGAGGCGTACACAGAACCTGTTAAAACCCTAGACGACCAAAACCAAAGTATACTGATTGTCGTAAATATTAGCGGTGTAAGTCTCAAGTTAGGACCAAATACACCTACCCTGAATCAGACATCCATAGACACATAGTCATACTACCAATGGAATTCTGAGGGGTCTATCCAGGGTGAAGCTGTTTCCGTACCATCGGTAAACACAACCTCGTATTACAATTGCATAAGTATCCAATACTTAAATATATGAGAATTATGCCATTATGCTCCCACAACGCGCACAAGTGCAATACTAGTCTATTCCGCATTATCGATGTCCAGTCTCGATAATACTACGACTAATGATTATTTAATGATTAAACCATCGAAGATTGATACTGTCTCATATCATCTCAATCCAGAATTAATCATAAGGACTTTTATCATTTATATATCCTGATAATCCAATTACAAATGATAAAAGAGTAATTTCCTTTATCACATAGTTAATTTTTACAACAACACCATGTTCTGTACAAATAGTGATGCTATGGGTCATAATTGTCCAACAATCTCCCAATTGGCCTATAGCCAATCACTCAGGTGTCTTACACCTGAACTATGTACGGGTTACTCAAACTTCTGTTGAGAAATAGCTTTCGTCAGCGGATTTGAAAAGTTATCATCTGATGCGATTTATTCGATCATCACATCACTCAAACTTCTTTTGCTACTTCAGTTGCAGTAAAGTTTCGCTTTTGTTGTTTATTCGGCAACAGTATCTTGCTTGGAGGATTTCCAGCTCACTGTAACGTTATTCAAACTATATAGTACCTTTATTACAACTTACAATCGTTTTTATCTGTTTGGAAACTTACAGCAGTGAACCCAGTCACTTCAAGTTCTCCTTCTCCATAGTATAAGAAAGCATCCTTAGTTCATCTAAGATACTTAAGGATGTTCTTAACATCAATCCGGTGACTATCACTTGGATTGGCCTGATTGTGACTCATTATGCTCAAAGCATATGAGACACCAGGTCACGTACATTTCTTCCAATGTACGAGTTCTCGGAGAGTGCCAACAACTTTTAGATCTATCCTAGTAGATCTTTATTCCTAGAATAAAGGTTGTTTCTCCCAAGTATTATATGGAGAATTTTTCATGAAAGCCAAGCTTTCACCGATTTTAATATGAGAATATCATTTTCAAGAAATGATATGTCACCATTATACAAGACAATCATTGTCAGTGCGCTCCCACTAACTTCCTTATATACAAAAGAATCATTTTCATTTTGAATTAAATCATATACCATTATGATTACATCAAAACACTGGTTCCAAGAACGCAATACTTGCTTCAATCCATAAATGGATCGATTAAACTTGCAAACCATGTTTGCTCATTTTGTACGACAAAACCGTCAGGATATTGTAAACATCCTCCAAAAGGTTTTCGTTTAAGGAAAGTGATTTTGACGTTCCGCTGCCATATTTCATAAATGAAACATGCAACTTTAGAAAGCATTATCTGAATGGATTTAACCATGGCAACGAGTAAAAGGCTTCGTCGTAATCGACACAATATTGATAACGATACCTTTTTCGCTACAAGCCTAACTTTTTACGTTTGTTTGTTGCCATATTTCATATATGTCTTCCTTGAAGACAATTTTAGTACCACTAGGCACAATGCCTTCCGGTACATCAACCAGTGTCCAAACATGGTTTGTATACATGGAATCCATTTCGGACATTATGGCACTTTGCCATAAATAAGTAGTCGATACCTTGTATCCCTTCATCATACGTAGTCAGTTCGTATTCCTCAATAAAATTGACATCTTTATGAGGCGAGATTAGAAACCCATACCTCCCAGGTTGTCTTCTGACTCTCTCTAACTACGCAGTTCCTGTGTATTCGAAGATTATGGTACAGTTTCATCCCTGATAAATGTTTGTGTTCCTTGAGGATTCGGTGCCTGGAACAGTATTACTCCGATTTTCATCGAGTTTTACTTTCCTCCCACTTACCACTGCATATAGGTATTCCTCTTATGAAAACCGCATGAAGAGCAACAATTAGATTGTTCTCTTGTGAGATGTATAAGTACTATACCTTTTGGTTTCCCTAGGACAACCTACAAATTAGGCACTTATCTGATTTGAGTACTAGTTTGGTATCATCCAAACGTATGCCCATCATTCCCAAATCTTCAGGAATGAGAAAGCCCGGTTTCTTTCCTGTTCATATCTAATATGAATTCTGTCTAACAGATTTTTATGGAACCTTATTCAAAATAAGTATTACACTGTTTAATGCGTATCCCTTGAAGGAAAATGGTAGCTCAGAGCAACTCGTGATTAACCTTATCATGTCCAACAAAATTTGGTTTCTCTGTTCGGACACACCATCATGATTGAGGTGTTCCGGGAAGAGTCCACTATAAAAGAATAATATATCCTTTCAATTAGTCAAGAAAATTATTGCTTAAGTATTTTCCATCACGGTCTAATCGTGACAGTTTGATACTTTAGCTGGTCTCTGACTACTTCGTGTCGAAACTGTTTGAATTACTCAAAAGTTTCCGATTTGTGTTTCAAAAGAAACACATAACCATAATGCGATGCCACATCCATAAGGGTTACGATGTGTTCATATCCACCTCTAGCCTAGCTAGACATTGGCCCACTTACGTCACTATGAACGAGGGCTAACAGATCGGTGGCACTTACACTTTTACCAAGTAAAAGGTATTTTAGGCACTTTGCCTAATAAACTAGATTCGTAGACATCATTTGAATTATAATCAAATCCATCCTAGTACCCACTCTTCGAAAGTTTGGATATACGAGTCTTGTTAATGTGTCCCAGACAATAATGCCACAAATAAGTCTCATCTGATTAAATCAGTTTGGGCTATTTGTTTTTCACTTTATATGTTTGAGATCTTTTATATTCAAAATATAAATACTGTTATTCACATCTAATGTTTTTATCTCAATATCATCTTTATATAATAAAACATTTTAGTGTTCTAGAATATAAAGGTATACCCGCAATGGGTTAAACTTAGATATAGAGATAATATTTCTAGTCAAACTAGGTACATTGTAACAGTTTCCTAATTTAAGTACATACCGAAAAGGTAGTTCCTAAACTTAGGTTTCTCCGGTTAAAACAGCGACTCTCGTCCCGTTTTCCTAAACTTACGTTTTCAGTGACCTTGTTTTCCACAGTTTTAGGCAGACATCTTAGGATATGTCATTTGTCTTCCTAGAAGACTGTGACGATTTAGCCTTTTCCCTTTTTCCGCATGTTGATCTCATCTGAAGTCAGTATCCTGCTGATAAGCAGATTCTGCCCATCAGTACAAAATATGTACCACTTCTAGTATCAAAGATCCAATTTTGAAACTAGTTGTGACCATGTTTATTCCTTCATGTCTGCCTTGTCCATATGGTAGTCACCCGTTTGCCACAGTTTTAGGCAGACATCTTGTGATATGTCATTGTCTTCCTAGAAGACTGTGATGATTTTGCCTTTGCCTTTTTACTCACATCTAGAAGCCTTCGGCCAAGCCTTGACCATCTGGTATGTCGAAGTAAAATGCGCCTTGCGCTTCTTGCCCCTTTTGCAAACATTAGCTTTGTCTCCTTGAGCATAGCTAGAGTTTACAATTGCAATTAATACTTCCAAGATCTAAGAATAGATCTATGAATATCCTTCAATTTCAATATCATACTATAAGGATCTAATCCTTAGTTCTGACCAAGAAATTAAGGAGTCATTATGGCAAGGATAACAGATTAAGCACTAAAATTATCATCACATGAATCTTCTAAAGATCATCCTCTATTATTTGCTCAACTCCTGACTTAGGATCGAGACGTCATTTTATCAAATAAAGTAACTTCTCGGTTCTCAGAACTATCATGAGGTACTATTCCCAATCTGAAAATTAAAGCCGTTTAATGACATTTTCACCCAGGATTATGTTCTAAACATTAATCTTTCAGTTATCCTGATTGCTATAGTCCAACTATCCAATCAACGATTTTGGGTACTATTTAATATAATGATTACTATAGTCTAACTATATAATCAACTATAATTTTAATGTGGTTAAATTTAAATATATTGATTACTATAATCTAATTATATAATCAACTATAAATTGAAGTAGTTTGAATACAGTCCAACTATGAATTAAAACAACATTTAAATATTAGTCCAACTAATATATATATATATATATATAATATATATATATATATATATTATATATATATATATATAAATTATAACGAAAAATGAAATGAGCGCGTTTGGCAAGTATCTAAATGAAATTGCAAATTTAATACTTGCCTCCCATTATTTTTCGGCGAGCCTCTGACCCTCTTTTGAGTACTCGGGAAACCTAATTTCCTAGTGGGCTAGGATCCGTTAAATAACACACAACCTTGACTTTGGCCAACAAGCTGTGTCATATTTAACTAGGTAGATCTCTAAGATCAATTAGATCTCATCCAATTCCTAGATCCAGTAGGTGGACATCCAAGTCCGAAACATATATACAATATATATGCCAATATATCCAATATATTTTTCTAACCTTTTTCCTCTAAATCAACTAAGCCTTGGCTTTGGCACAACAAACTTAATGATTCTAGTTAAGCGTGGCCCATTGACTTTGGAAAGCTTCGTAATCGATATCGATGGACAAGAAGTGATCTTGACTTTAGCCAACAAATCACAACTTGGACAAGACATGCAATATGGAAGAAAGCCTTCATGATTCAAACACATCTGCGATGGACAAAGGTTTTAACTTTGGCCAACAAACCAGTGCCAATCTTGGATCTTGAGAAAGAATCACTCAATGGAAGGAAAGCGCTTAATATTATTGAGGGTTTTTCGCATAATTGGCAACCAATTAATTATCTTTGATTAAGTCTCATCATAAACCCTTAAACATGCATTCTAAAAGCATAATAAGGCGCGGTAAATAAATTAATAATGATATGCGGATGGATATGTCACAAATTGTTCCTAGAACAAATCTCTCCATTTCCTCTCTCCCGCTAGCACTATTCTTACTTCTACCCAATTACATAACACTTCTAAAGAAACCTCATTTACATTGAGGGGAATAGGTGAGAAGAAAATTACAAAGAGTCAAGAGGTAATAGGCTGGACACGCAATTCTAAATTTATTACAACAATTTCCAAAATTGCCCTCACCCATCTAATATCCATCCGATATACATTATTCATACATCAAATCCATGTATTCACACAAAGCATGTTATCAATCAATCTAATCCAATTAATTAATCTGAAATTAATGACCATCCAATGTTCAAACAATAATTTGATTTGCGGGAGTCCAACTCGTCTTAAGAATAAGTACTCAAAGTACGAATTCTTGAATTATATCGAACTATAATATTAAAACCAATTTAATTCATATTCAATACTAATTCATATTCAATTCCAAATTAAATAATTACACCTTGATAATGAGCCTTTGCGACTTAGATTCTAAATCTAATCTTAACGGGTCTCAAAGCCCAATTAACAACCAATGCCGTTTAATTTAAAGTCCAATGGGCTTTCAATTAATTTCTTAACGCATGGACTTTGGTCAATATGGGTCAAACCCAAATACCAAAGCCCAATGGAAGGAATCACCCTATTTGCCAAGAAACCAATTTCGGCCCATTAGGCCTAATTAAACATATAAGGCCCATTCGTCATATTTGGACTTTGCGGAAATGGTTTTAGGCCCATTGGATCCAACCAATTCTCCTAAACCATACTTGGCCCAACCAAACCCTTTAAGCCCAAATACAACGTTATAAGCCCAATTCCAAATTTAGCCCAACTAATTAAAATTCCAAATTTCACAATTCAATTAACTAAAGTGTATTAGCCATAATTAATTACTTAAATCAACATTTCCAAAATACCAATTTATATAATTAATCATGCTTATCATCATCAATACATTTCCAACATTATTGAACCAAAAAATCAATTCATTTCATGCTTTGAAGCTCACGGTAATTTAGGTATTTTATATCCGATTTCGATTTAAATCCAATTAAATCATAAATCAACATATCCCAAGTCTTTCAACAGATTCAATGATCAAAAGAATAAAAATCACCATGACTTTAGGGAACTCACAACTTTCGGCCAAGCCTAATTTTTTTGGGGAAAATCTAATCCAATTCAATTTTCATCAAATTGATCAAACATAACACTATGTTATCATCATCCAAGCATACCCAATCAATCAATTTCATCAAATCATGCTCAAATCAATTTTATCCAAATTAAAGTTAAGAACCCTAATTTTCAATGTCATACTTAATCATGGCTCTGATACCATTGTTGGGTTTTCTAGGTCAAACCAAGATTAATTAAGCATATAAACATGTGAATACATCAAAGTAAAGTTGCAGAAATACTCACTTTGATCGGCTTTGCGATGCGAAGAACACAAAAAAAATTCTTCCTTTCTTGAAGCTCTCGTCCATGCCTCATTTTGTGCTCCTTGTGTTGTCTTCAAGCTCCAAGATTTGATTTGAGATTCCAAGCTCATGAATGGGTTTCCCTATCACATTTGTGAGACTCCTTTTAGTGCTAGCTCTTGAGATTTTGCAACAAAATCATGAAGAAAATGAGCCCTAGGCTCACGGTTTTGGGAGAGGAAGAGAGGCCAATTTTCGGCCAAGAAGAGGAATGAGAGAGAGAGTTGTATTTTTGGTTTCTAAAACCTAATACCAAAAACCTAAAGCCAAAAAGTGTTACCAAAAATTGATAAAGCTTTTCCAAACATCAAAAATCAATTTTGGAGGCAAATTTATTTCCCACAACCACCAACATCATGAACAGTGATTGGTTGTCAATCACCAAAAGGTGACTTGCATCCATCACTAAAGTGACAGGTGATGTGACGCGTGATGTGACTTGTGGGGCGCACTTAAATTTAAAATACGAGTGCGCCCGCAAACACTCCCGGGCTCGGGTTCACTAATTCCAAATTAACGAATTTTCCGTTGCGATGTAATTAAATAAAATTTAATTAAATAATTACGCTAGCAAAATTACTATTCACGTCTCTAACGAATTAATTCTAAATTAACTCGTTTGCCTGAATTAAAATCCAATTTTAATTCCGCGTCGAAATCTAATTTCGTTTAATATATCGAATATATTATTTTATTGATTAATTCAAAATTAATCGTTCTCTCTCTTTAAATAGTATTTTATCCTAGATAAAATATCTCTGTAAATAATCCTAGATTAATTTTCTCTCTTTACTAATCAATCCTAGATTAATTATGTACAAGTCATACGTCATCGGTGAATTTTCGGGAAGCGACCCATGAGATCCCTGGATATATTGGCAGTAAATCTGGTCGCCGGACTATCCGAACAAGTACGTACCTAGTACTACATTTTTACTGATTTACAAGACATGGTTGGCTTCTAGCAAAGCACCGTGCCTACACAATTCTCCAGAAATATTTTTAACGGAATATGTAATCTGTATCAGGCGTAGTATACGTAGTATTGTGTATAACGATCAAGTATTAGATGTCACATGCTAGGCTTGGGGCTGGAATTGTGTATGCCCCGTACGAAGCACATATCTGATCTCTGGTAACTAATCTCTATAATCGGATAACAATGACCTTGTCATATTATCCCGATAGCTGCAGCATACAAGAGTACCAGTTCCTTATCCTACGTGACCATCATCTCCATATGACTGAAGTGATACTTCCATCTTGACATCACACCCAATACACTACGATTCTCAATATACCCAGAAGAGGCGTACACAGAACCTGTTAAAGCCCTGGACGACCAAAATCAAAGTATATTGATTGTTGCAAATATTAGCGGTGTAAGTCTCAAGTTAAGACCAAATACACTTACCCTGAATCGGACTTCCATAGACACATAGTCATACAACCAATGGAATTCCGAGGGGTCTATCCAAAGTGAAGCTGTTTCCGTACCATCGGTAAACACAACCTCCTATTACACTTGCATAAGTATCCAATACTTAAATATATGAGAACTATGTCGTTATGCTCTCATAACGCGCACAAGTGCAATACTAGTCTATTCCGCATTATCGATGTCCAGTCTCGATAATACTACGACTATGGATTAATTAATGATTAAACCTTCGTGGATTGATACTGTCTCATATCATCTCAATCCGGATTTAATCATAAAGAATTTTATCATTTATATATCCCTGTAATCCAATTACAAATGATAAAAGAGTAATTTCCTTTGTCACATAGTTAATTTGTACAACAACACCATGTTCTGTACAAATAGTGATGCTATGGGTCATAATTGTCCAACAGGAACTACATGAATGGAATTCTAAACACGTGAACTTGAACATGAATTCCTAAACATGACACAGCATGCCCTGAAACATAAAGGCTATCCATGGCTTGAAATTTTGAAAACATATCATGAAATCTAAAAATCATCTACGTAAATTAAAATCTGAACAGCATGCTGAAAACCTATGTTTATACATGAAAACATGATCTAATATCTAAAATCTATGATCGTGTCTAAAATTGAGTTTCCTAAAATCATATTTGTATACTAAAAACACACATCAGAATAGAAACCTGGGGGCGTGAAAAAGTACCTAGCGGGACTTAACACTGCGTAGGCAGTGGAACATGAACATGAACATGCTGAGCCTATAAGGTTGATTAGTGCCTCAAGGCTATTTGAGAAAACCCGAGATGCTACACGTGAGGGGAAGTTACTAAACTGGTGGTTTGAAAACAATATGTATATGATCATAAAATCTGGAAAAACATATTCTGAAAACTGGCATACATGTTGTAATATCCAGAAATTCAAAAACTCTTCTGTAGATCAGATCTTGGAAAGAGACGATATTGGAAAATAAGAGTTTAAGTGGTAAAATATAGCTCGAAATATTTTGAAATAAAGATTTGATGAATTGGAAATGGCATATTTTATTTTATACGGAGAAAGTTTGTTATTTTGGTTATAAAAAGTGCAAACAAACTCAAATAGAGGTGATTCTAAAACCATCGAACTCATTCTTTTGAGAGGAACAACTTTAATGTTGAGCACCTTTCGAAATTTTAAACAAAATGACCTCAAAATTATGAATTTTTTAAAGACACAAAGGATATGGGCCTGCTTGCAATACGCGGGGATTGGATTTAAATTTTCAAATTTTTTTCTATAAATACCTCAACTTTTCCAGAAATCATGAAAATGTCAAAAGCTTCCCTAAAGCCCAATTCGACCTATCATCTTTAATTCGTGTGTGATAGGTTGGTCACGTTGTCGGCCAGTTAGCCATCACTGGCTGATGTGTCTGCATGGAATGATGTGTCTGTATGGAAGGGTGCGTCGGCCACCCCTCCATCTTGTGGTGGCCGGTGGAAACCCTAGAATGTTGGTGAACAGTGAGAAAAAGGGAGTTATATGTGTGGATTCAACTTTGTAATCTCGGCTAGTCGTTTCAATTCACGGTCTGACCTACTAGCCAAATCAAAACTCTCGGAGAATACTATAAGTTGGCGGTGATGAATTTTCTATTCCGTACACATTTGCACATAAAATGAGGAAGAACGTGGTGGTGAATATTGACCATAAATGAACAATAACTTCAATAGAATTTACATTGATTCCAGCACGTTCGTGGGATCATTTGGAGTTTTTATATGCCCTCGAAATCTCTATAAGAACTCTCCCGATAAAAATCAACTAATTTAAAGTTTATTGTCAAATATTTGGATATACCAGTAGCTTCGTAGAGTAGCATTTGTTATAAATTTAATTGTTTGAGTATTAGTATATTGAATATGTGTATATGGTAGAATCCGAGAGAAATTAAAGCGAATTTGATCAATCTGATAAGTAAAGCGCGTTTCCGGTAAAATTGGGTTTTGCATGCATCTGTGATTTAAGAACATAATTAAGAATATAGAATAATTATGATGATACGATATTATTTGAGTAAGTCCAGAGTGGTCCAGAGGGCTCATGATCCTTCTGCGGCGTTTTTGGAAACATTTCGGAAGATTTTTCGGAAACGTATAATTTACATATTTGAGCTATTGGATTAACATAGAACAATATATAATGATGTAATATTAGCATTAGATGTGTTCTAGGTGGAACGGGAAAATTCCAAAAGGTTTTGGATTCGTTCGCAATGTTTTCATACTTTTTGGAAGGTTTTCTAGATTTTCGCCAAAAATGGAATATAATGCTACGAATATGTTTTATTGGATGTATTATGAGAAATGGAACTGAAATCATGGAAAACGTTTTTAATTTGGGTTTTCTTAGATATTGGGGAGTTTATGCTATCAGTTAGCTTTCTATGATTAACGACACTAACCATCTGTATTTTATATTACATATCAATAAAAATAGAAAGAGAAAAGATTGCATGGACCCCAGGTAAGTACCTCAATGTGAACTCGTCTTAGGTAGACAAGATATGATAGTTGATTATGTTTTTAGATATGTATATAGATATGTGTATATATTTCAGGCTCATAAAACTATGTAATAGTAGTTATAGAGTTTTAGAAAGCATAAAATGAGAGTTTCGAGAGGTACAGTCGGTGAGATTCATAAAAAGCACGTATAAAAACAAATTATCTGAAAGTATGCATAGTATCGTGTTTTTAGATAGCAAGCTATAAGGGGAATAGATACGAAATCGACACTTGACTTCGAGTTATAGATGTACCAGCATTAGTGTGAGTCTTTGATGTCACAGTGACACCTACTTCGGTGTCGAGGATTAGAAATAGACATAGTTGATGTTTCTGTAATTAGATTTTTAAGGAGTATAGCCAATAACTTATGCATTCAAACTCTACACTGGAGATATGTCTCCCAGTGATGTATGATAATTGTTTGGTGATGACATTATGTTTGGTTGATTATGTTTGATATATTGTTATGTTTAAGTTTTAATAAGTTAGTTTCAGCATGAAATGTTTAGCATAACATGTTGTTTCATTTTCAAAGATAAACATATCTTCAAGTAAAACATGTTTCAGTACTCGAGATATAAAAAAGTTTTAATGAAGTTTTCAAGACTACAGCTTGGTTTTTGGGTTAGAAGAGTTTTGATCTGAGTGTGGATCCAGTTGTATGAAATGTGTTGATATGTTTGATAACACATGTGAGCATTTTTCATATGAATATGTTTGTTGAAAAAGAGCACGAGCCCACTTTGTATGTATGGGATGATTGAGATGTCACCAGCTTGTGATTGACTGTCGTTGGCTGTGCTAATGTAGATATGGATAATGGCATTACATAGCATTACATCGCATGACTTACTTGCGCATATAGTTGCTATGATGATCCATATGTATTTTGCATACCCCGAGAGAGACATATTGCACACGGACAGATACATATCCTGGACCAGGGGGATGGTAATACGTACTGCCCGTGGATCCTAGTTCCTGTGACATGGACAAATCCATATTTAGGATCAGGGGGACGGCGATACGTAACACCCTTAGGATCCAGCTCAGATCCATATTTGAGACTAGAGGGACAGCGATACATAACACATCATGGCACTAGTTAGGTGGTTAGGGGTACGATGATACATAAACATCATATTTTATAGAGGATTCAAATACAGATCCAGGATCACGGGGACAGTGATACGTAATGCCACTGGATCCTAGTTACAATGACATGGATATATACAGATTCAAGACTAGGGGACGGTGATATGTAACGCTCATAGACTCCAACTTAGATCCAGATTTGGGACTAGGGCACCGACGATACATAACGCCCAAAGATCTCAGTCGTAGTGTCGTGGGGGACGACAATACGTAATGTCCCATGGTACTAGTAGGTGTTTAAGGGGACATCGATACGTAACGCCCATAAACATCGGATTTTAAAAAGGATTTCAAACAAGTTCTTAGGGTTACGGCGATGTGTAACGTCCCTAATCACCAATTAATGACAGTGCCTTTTAAAATTTTCCTATAAAATAATTTTTAGAAGATTTTATGTGATTTCTAACTATATAGATTCAAAAGTTACAAAAGAGTTTTAAAGTTTTATAGAGTATGTGAGATTTGATTTCACTAGATATGGAATCTGTTGATTTGGAATTGATTTTTATCAACTGTATGGAGATCTTCATGATAATCCTTTCACATAACTGTTTATTTTCTTTAAAAAAAATTTGATTTCCAACAGATTACTAAATTATAATTTCATGTATTGGATTTTGACACTACTTGATCTTGTTTACCATCATAGATTTTGAATTCGGTTTTACTCCTAGTTGGCTTTGATATTTTCCAACATATGAGATTTCTCATTTTAAAAATCTATACAGTTTTCAGAGTTCATATTAAGTTTTACGATTTTCAGATATAGAATTTATAGCTTTTACATATAGCTTGCCCCACTGAGCTAAGTGTAGTTGTTACTGTATCCTAATGTTGTTCTAGAATTTAGACCCTGCACAGATGGTTTCCGTTTCGGGTGGAGATATTTTATTTGATATGGAAGTTCAGTTATATCTAGTTTTGATTTGTTGAGTAATATCGTAGTATGCTACATGTACCTTTTATAACTTGTATATTGAGATGCATGGTCGATTTGTAATATTAATGTAAGTGATGAGTGTTTGGTATTTACTATATTTAGAATACAGTTTGTGAGGATTCCAATAGATGGAATCAAGTCGATATTTTATATTGTATAGAGGTCCAAGGTTTCAGCTCAGTGTTTCAGTAAAAATTTTACAGCTCATAGTTAGCCTATGCTTATGTTTTAGCTCACATACTCCATATGAAGTAAGCAGTAATAGTTTAAGTTGACTAAACCACCACTTATTTGGGTGGTTTGGTAGGTAATAAATTAATTTCAGTTTAGGAAATTTTAATGTCGATAATATGTAAAGTATAGCTACAATATGAAACAGAGAGTATGTATGCATTTCGAACTTCCAGATTATGTAGGAGAAATGCCAAAGTTACGTAGATATGTAATATAGTGTGGAATCGAGAGGTAAGTTTACAACATCATTGCATTCAGTACAGTGAGTGAGTTATCAAGGTATAAACGACCATCAGATAAAGATAAGATTTTTAAAATTGTGAATATTTACCTATATCTGATTACTATTTATGTTTTTATAGATACTTGATATATTTACAAAACATGTGAGTTACTTACTGAGCTTTATAGCTCATACCTCAACAATTTGCTGATTTTGCAGGTTCACGTTGGACTTACAAGAGTTAGGAGATTTCTATAGACCTATTGAAGACAGTGGATCACCCCGATGCAGTCAAGTTGGTCTTGAGTCATTGTATTATTTTCGGGATGTGTAATGGGCTCCCACAACCTTAGTTTTATTTATTTGTATCATATGTATAATTTTAAATTATGTTGAGTACGTAGTTGTTTGTAATTATTTGTCTAATGTCAGACCCGAGGCCTACTTGCGAATGAGTTGAGATTTGTCAGGCCGGAGGCCTATCTGAATATGAGTTGAGACTGATGGCTTTGAATTTAATATCAAGACACCTCGAGGTACTGGACTTTGATCCAGGTTGCATGATTTTTACCAGAGGTCATGTTGAAATTTTAGTAGCATTAGAGGCTTATGGAGATGGTTTTCCTGTCTTTTGCCGGTAGCATCCTGACATCAAGTGGGATGTTACACATGGTTCATGAATGACTAGAGAATGACATGACTGACATGAATACATGAACTAAGATAATAAGACATGATCTAACATAAGCATGATGTCGCTAACTTCAAAACATAAACTGAAACCTATGACATGAACTAACATTAAAATATCACATGAAAAATCATGAAAAACATGACCAAATTGAACAAATGAACATGGCATATGAAACTGAAAACACAAGTTGGTGACTTCAAGCGTGGGAAAAATGGAGTGACATGCACTAGTTCATGCAAACAAGTTCATACGGGACCCATTACCTTATTTGAAATAGGTATGGGAAAGGTATCGTCAGTACATAATCTAACATGTATTGATAAGGACATGAACACACCGGAACATGAATTATAAACTTGAAATAAATGACTTGGGCTAAAATGTAAACTAGAACATGGCTGATTACTTGAATTGAAACATAACTGAATACATAAATTGAAAATTTAAATTACAAAGTAAGCTGAAATGTGAATAAATTACATTAACTCAACAGAAAAGAATACATTAAATGAGATCAATAAACTAAGATCATAAGATAAGAATATGTAGTTGAAGCATAATTTGAAAGCATAAACATGACCAATTAACATTAACTGAAAATAAACATTGAAATAATAAAAATAAATTACAAATTGAATAAGGCAAGCAAACGTAAACAATTGAAAATAAGGGAGTGAGGGATAGCATAGCAAACGTAAACAATTGAAAATAAGGGAGTGAGGGATAGCATTCACTCACAGACTGACATCCATTGTCAGCGTCCCTGAATGTTACGAAAGGAATCTTGCTTGAAGGCTCTAATGTAACCTGTGTCCAAGTAAGGTTAGAATACTCGAATAAGAATACTAAAAGTGACCATGAATGATAAAAATCTTCCTAGAACAAGCCAAGCAAATCGTACCACATATTCTGAGCCTCAAGAACAGCAAATCTTGATTTTTGTAAGAATAAAATCCTTACAAGATCAAGTTCAACCCTTAAGGAACCTTGCCCTTAATTGTTGGGTTTCTACTATAGTCCCAAGATCAATTCAAGCATAGAAATCATGTGTGAATATTCAAAGAAGAATGACGGAATCATACTTACAGTGATCGAATTTACGATGCATCGAACACAAAATTTTTTGCTCCTCCTTGGAAGCTCTCGGCCAAGCTCATCATTGTGCTCCATTTGTGTTCTTCAAGCTCCATGGAAATGATCTTCAAGCTTCAAGCTTTAGAATGGATTCCATGCTCATGGGAAAGGTTTCCCTATCACCTTTGTATGCACTCTTTGGTGTGCTAACACTAGGAAGTTTTGCTACAAAATTTCCCTATTCATCTTCTTCTTTCTCAGTTTTTTGAAGAAAATAATGGAGGGAAGAAATGGACCAAGGCCGAATTTGAGAGGGAGAGAGAGAAAGGTTGTGTGTTGGTTTTGGTTTCAAAAATAAGTCAAAAGATATACCAAAAAGGTACAAGGCAATTAAGCCTTCCAACCACCACCATCACTATTCACGTCACTCAATGAATAGTGACTGGTTGTCAATCACTCAAAGTGACAAGACATCCATCACTTGAATGACAAATGATGTGACTTGTGGGCCCCACTTGATTCGAAATACGAGTGGGCCCGCAAACACTCCCGAGCTCGGGTTCGCTAATTTCGAATTAACGAATTTTCCGTTGGGACGTAATTAAATCAAATTTAATTAAATAATTATGCCTAGCAAAATTACTATTCATGTCGCTAACTAATTAATTCTAAATTAATTCGTTTGCCCGAATTAAAATCTAATTTCAATTCCGCGTCGAAATCCAATTTCGTTTAATATATCGAATATATTATTTTATCGATTAATTTCAAATTAACCGTTCTCTCTCTTTAAATAATATTTTATCCCAGATAAAATATCTCTGTAATTAATCCCAGATTAATTTTCTCTCTCATCTAATTAATCCCAGATTAATAAAGTGCGAGTCATACGTCATCGGTGAATCTTCGGGAAGCGACCCATGAGATCTTCGGATATGTTGGCAGTAAATCCGGTCGTCGGACTATCTGAACATGTATGTACCTAGTACTACGTTTTTACCGATTTACAAGACAAGGTTGGCTTCTAGCAAAGTGCCAGGCCTACCCAATTCTCCAGAAATATTCTTAAAGGAATATTATAATCTATATCAGGCGTAGTATACGAAGTATTGTTTATATCGATCCAATATCTGATGTCACGTGCTAGGCCTGGGGCTGGGAATGTGTCTGCCCCGTACGAAACACATGTCGGATCTCTGGTAACTAGTCTCTATAATCGGATAACTATGACATTGTCATATTATCCCGATAGCTGCAACATATAAGAGCACCAGTTCCATATCCTACGTGATCATCATCTCCATATGTCTGAAGTGATACTTCCATCGTGACATCACACCCAATACACTACGATTCTCAATATACCCAAGCGTACACAGAACCGGTTAAAGCCCTGGACGACCAAAACCAAAGTATATTGATTGTCGCAAGTATTAGCGGTGGAAGTCTCAGGTTAAGACCAAATACACCTACCCTTAAGCGGACTCCCATAGACACACGGACATACTACCAATGGGATTCCATGGGGTCTATCCAGAGCGAAGCTGTTTTCCGTACCATCGGTAAAACACAACCTCCTATCGCACTTTCATAAGTATCCAATACTTAAATATATGATAACTATGTCGTTATGCTCCCATAACGCGCGCAAGTGCAATAATAGTCTATTCCGTATTACCGATGTCCAGTATCGATAATACTACGACTAGAGATGTTTAATGATTAAACCTTTATGGATTGATACTGTCTCATATCATCTCAATCCGGAACTAATCATAAGGACTTTTATCATTTATGTATCTTGGTAATCCAATTACAAATGATAAAAGAGTAATTTCCTTTGTCACATAGTTAATTTGTATAACAACACCATGATCTGTACAAATAGTGATGCTATGGGTCATAATTGTCCAACAATCTCCCACTTGGCCTATAGCCAATCACTCAGGTGTCACATGAACTATGTATGGGTGGCTCAAACTTCTGCTGAGAAAAAGCTTTCGTCAGCGGATTTATAAGGTTATCATCTGATGCGATTTATTCAATCATCACATCACCACGATGTATGATCCGATGAATCAGATGAAACCATATGAAGTACATATCGGATCGTTGATGAGACCGTTAATTCTTTAGACTATGTTGTAGCCTAGCTCAGCTGCTAACAGAATTGTATCTAATCTAATTAGAATTATTTAGATCCAAAATGTTACTTTTGTTGCGTCAGTTGCAGCAAAATTCCGGTTTTATTGTTTATTCGGCAACAGTATCTTGCTTGGAAGATTTCCAGCTCACTGTTCCGTTATTCAAACTTTATAGTACCTTTGTTATGATTTATAGTCGTTATCATCGGTTAGGAAACTTACAACGGTGAACCCAGTCACTTCAAGTTCTCCTTCTCCATAGTATAAGACAACATCCTTAGTTCATCTAAGATACTGAAGGATGTTCTTAATATCAATCCAGTGACTATCACTTAGATTAGCCTGATTGTGACACCATATGCTCAAAGTGTATGCGACACCAGGTCGCGTACATTTATTTCAATATACGGGTACTTAGAGAGTGTCAACGACTTTTAGATCTATCCCAGTAGATCTTTATTCATAGAATAAAGGTTGTCTCTCCCAAGAATTCTACGAAGAATTTTTCTTAAAAGCCAAGCTTTCACCGATTGTAATATGGGAATTTCATTTCCAAGAAATGATATATCATCATTATATAGGACATTCACTGTCAATGCGCTCCCACTAACCTCCTTATATACACAAGAATCATATTCGTTTTGAATTAAATCATATACCATTATGATTTTATCAAAACGATTGTTCCAAGAACATAATGCTTGCTACAATCCAAACATGGATCAAATTAACTCACAAACCCTGTTTGGTTGTTTTGGTACGACAAAACCGTTAGGATGCTGTAAATATCCTCCCAAAGATTTCCTTTGAGGAAAACAATCTTGACGTTCTGCTACCATATTTCATAAATAAAACTTGCAGCATTAACAGACATTATCCAAATGGATTTAACCATGGCAACGGACAAAAGGATTCGTCGTAATCAATACTATATTGATGACGATACCTTTCTGTACAAGCCTAGCTATGTGTATTTATATGTTGCCATCCATGTATGTCTTCCTTGAAGACCTTTATAGTACCAACAGACATAATGTCTTAAGGTAAAACAACTAGTGTCCAAACATGGTTGCTATACATGGAATCCATTTCATACATTATGGCACTTTGCCATAATAGGTAGTCGATACCTTGTATCACTTCCTCATACGTAGTTAGTTTTCTCAATAAGATTGACATCTTTATGAGGTGAGATCAGAAACCCATACCTCCCAGGTTGTCTTCTGACTCTCTCCAACTACGCAGTTCTTGTGTATTTGAAGATTATTGGTATAGTTTCATCCTTGATGAACTGTTTATGTTCCATGGAGGAATCGGTGCCTGGAACTGTATTACTAAGATTTTCATCGAATATTACTTTCCTCCCGCTTACCACTGCATATAGGTATTCCTCTTAGGAAAACCACATGGGGAGCAACAATTAAATTATTCTCTTGTGAGTTGTATAAGTACTATACTTTGGTTTCCCTAAGACAACCAATTACATATAGGCACTTATCCAATTTGGGTTTTAATTTGGTATCATCCAAATATATGCCTAGCATTCCCAACTATTCAGGAATGAGAAACCCAGTTTCTTTCCTGTTCATATCTAATATGAATTCTGTCTAACAGATTTTCATGGAGCCTTATTCAAAATAAGTATTACAATATTTAATGCTTACCCCTTTGAAGGAAAATGGTAGCTCAAAGCGACTCATGATTAATCTTTTCATGCCCAATAAAATTTGGTTTTTCTGTTCGGACACACCATCGGGATTGAGGTGTTCCGGGAAGAGTCCACTATGTAAGAATACTATACTCTTTATTTAGTCAAGAAACTTATTGTTTAAGTATTTTCCACCATGGTCTAACCGTGACGATTTAATACTTTAGTAGATCTGTCTAACTACTTCGTGTCGAAACTCTTTGAATAACTCAAAAGTTTCCGATTTATGTTTCAAAAGAAACACATAACCATAACGCGATGCCACATCCGTAAAGGTTACGAAGTATCACTATTCACCTCTAGCCTAGCTAGATATAGGCCCACCTACTTCACTATGAACGATGGCTAACAGATCGGTGGCACTTACACTTTTACTAAGTAAAAGGTATTTTAGGCACTTTACCCAATAAACTATATTCATAGACATTTTTTGAATAGAATCAAATCCGTCCTAATATCCACTCTTCAAAAGTGTGGATATACGAGTCTTGTTTAATGTGTCACAGACAACACTGCCACAAATAAGTCTCATCTGATCAAATCAGTTTGAGCTATTTGTTTGTCTTGTTATATGTTTGAGATCCTTTTATATTCAAAATATAAATACTGTTATTCACATCTAATGTGTTTATCTCAATATCATCTTTATAAAATAAAATACTTTAGTGTTATAGAATATAAAGGTATACTCACAACGAGTTATACTCGATATAGAGATAATGTTTCTAGTCTAACTAGGTACATTTTAACAGTTTCCTAATTTAAGTACACACCCGAAGGGTAGTTCCTAAACTTAGGTTTTTACGGTTAAAACAGCGACTCTCATCCCGTTTCCAATTTGCAGATAAATCTGAAGTCAGTATCCTGCTAATAAGTCGATTCTACACATCAATTTATATTTATGTACTACATTTAGTATTAATACTATTAGTGAATATATTTATGACAAACATACTTGAAGTCAGAGCCTTGCCCTTTCTTGTATTCCTTCATGTCTGCCTTGTCCATACGGCAGTCACGTTTTCAGTGACCCCGTTTGCCACAGTTTTAGGCAGACATCTTGAGATATGTCTTTTGTCCTCCTAGAAGACTGTGATAATTTTGCCTTTGCCCTTATCCACATACCCCGAAGCCTTCGGCCAAGCCTTGGCATTCTGGGATGTCGAAGTAAGATGTGCATTGCGCTTCTTATCCTTTTGCAAACTTTAGCTTGGTGTCCTTGAGCATAGCCATCAACTCTCCAAGAGTTTTTTATTGCTATTAATGCTTCTAAGATCTAAGTATAGACCTATGAAGATCCTTTAATTTCAACATCATGGTTTAAAGATCTAATCCTGAGTTATGACGACGAAATTAAGGAATCATTATGGCAAAGATAACAGATTAAGCATTAAAGTTATCATCACATGAATCTTCCAAAGATCATGCTCTACTATTTGCTTAACTCCGGACTTAGGCATGAGATGTCATTTTATCAAATAAAATAACTTCTCAGTTCTCAAGACTATCCTGAGGTATTATTCCCTATCTGAAAATTAAACCATTTAAATACATTTTCATCCAAGATTATGTTTTAAATGCTCAATCTTTCAATTTGTCTTGATTCTAATACTCCAACAATTTAATCAATGATTTGTGTATTATTTAATATAATGATTACTATAGTCTAACTGTATAATCAACTACAATTAAATTAGTTAATTCAATTATATTGATTACTATAATCCAATTATAAAATCAACTAAAATTGAAATAGTTTGAATACAGTCCAACTGTTTAATTAAAACAACTTTGAATATTAGTCCAACTAATATATTTATATTGACGAAAAATTTGAAATGAGCGTGTATGGCAAGTATCTAAACGAGATTGTAAATTTAATACTTGCCTCCCACTATTTTTCTGCGAGCCTCTAACCATCTTTTGATTACTCGGGAAACCTTGTTTCCTAATAGGCTTGGATCCCGTTAAATAACACACAATCTTGACTTTGGCCAACAAATTGTATGATACTTAACTAGGTAGATCTCTAAGATCAATTGGATTCCATCCAATTCCTATATCCAGTAGGTGGACGTCCAAGTCCGAAACATATATCTTATATATGCCAATATATCCAATATATTCCCTAACCTTTTTCCTCTGAATCAACTAAGCATTGGCTTTGGCACAACAAACTTAATGATCCCAGTTAAGCGTAACCCATTGACCTTGGAAAACTTTGTAATCAATGTCGATGGACAAGAAGTGATCTTGACTTTGGCCAACAAATCACAACTTGGACAAGACACCGATATGGAACAAAGCCTTCATGATTCAAACACATCCGCAACGGACAAAGGTCTTGACTTTGGCCAACAAACCAGTGCCAATCTTGGATCTTGAGTAAGAATCACTCAATGGAAGGAAAAAAATGCTTAATATGTTGTGAGGGTTTTTCGCGTAAATTGGCAACCAATTTATTATCTTTGTTAAGGTCTCATCATCATACACCCTTAAACATGTATTCTAAAAATATAATAAGGCGTGTATATAAATATAATAATGATATGCAGATGGATACTTAAAATATTTTATTCCTAGAACAAATCTCTCCCTTTCCTCTCTCCGCTAGGACAAGTATTACTTCAACTCGATTACATAACACTTCTAAAGCAACCTCATTTAAATTGAGGGGAATATGTGAGAAAAGAAATACAAAGAGTTAAGAGAGATAAGACTGGACACGCAGGTCCAATTTAAATAAATTCTAAATTTATTACAATAATTTCCATATTTGCTCTCACCCATCTAATATCCATCCGATATACATTATTCATACATCACATCCATGTATTCACACAAAGCATGTTATCAATCAATCTAATCCAATTAATTAATCTGAAATTAATGACCATCCAATGTTCAAACTACGATTTGATTTGCGCTAGTCCAACTCGTTTTAAGAATAAGTACTCAAAGTACGAATTCTGAATTATATCAAACTACAACATTAAATCCAATTTAATTTGTATTTAATACTAATTCATATATTAATTCCAAATTAAATAACTACACTTTATTAATGAGCCTTTACGACTTAGATTCTAAATCTAGTCTTAACGGGTCTCAAAGCCCGATTAATATCCAATGTCGTTTAATTAAAGTCCAATGGGCTTTCAATTAATTTCTTAAGGCATGGGCTTCGGCAACCAAAGCCTAAGTAAGGAATCACCCTTATGCCTAGAAATCAATTTCGGCCCATTAGACCCAATAAACTTTAAAGGCCCAATAGTTATATTTGGACTTTATGGATATGGTTTTGGGCCCAATTGGATCCAACCAATTAGCCTAAACCAAACTTGGCCCAACCAAGCCCATTAAGCCCAAATACAACTTTTACAAGCCCAATTCCAAAATAAACCCAATTAATTTAATTCCAAAATTCCAAATTTCATAATTAAATTAATATAAGTGTATAGCCATAATTAATTACTCAAATTAATATTTCCAAAACACCAATTTACTCAATTAATTATGCTTATCATCATCAACACATGTCCAACACATTTGAATCAAAAATCAATCATTTTCCATGCTTTATCACTCACAGCAATTGTAGGGTTTTATGTCTGATTCCGAATTCAATCCAATTAAATACTAAATCATCAATTCCCAAATGATTTCAACTCATCCAATGATCAAAATCAAATAATTCCATGACATTATGGCAACTCCAATTTTCGGCCAAGCCTTAATATTGGGGAAAATTTGATCCAATTCAATTATCATCAAATTGATCATGCATAACACTATTTTATCATCATTCAAGCATATTTAAACAATCAATTTCACTCAAACATGATCAAATCAATTTTGTCCAATTTTACCCTAATTTCAATTTCATGCTCAAAATAGCTCTGATACCATTGTTGGGTTTCTACTATAGTCCCAAGATCAATTCAAGCATACAAATCATGTGTGAATACTCAAAGAAGAATGGCGGAACCACACTTACATTGATCGAATTTGCGATGCGTCGAACATAAAACTTTTTGCTCCTCCTTGAAAGCTCTTGGCCAAGCTCAACAATGTGCTCCATTTATGTTCTTCAAGCTCCATGGAAATGATCTTCAAGCTCCAAGCTTTAGAATGGATTCCATGCTCATGGGAAAGATTTCCCTATCACCTTTGTATGCACTCTTTGGTGTGCTAGCACTAGGAAATTTTGCACAAAATTTCCCTATTCATCTTCTTCTTTCTCGGTTTTTTGAAGAAAATAATGGAGAGAAGAAATGGCCCAAGGCCGAATTTGAGAGGGAGGGAGAGAGAGGTTGTGTGTTGGTTTTGGTTTCAAAAAACAAGTCAAAAGATATACCAAAAAGATACAAGGCAATTAAGCCTTCCAACCACCACCATCACTATTCACATCACTCAATGAATAGTGACTGGTTGTCAATCACTCAAAGTGACAAGACATCCATCACTTGAATGACAAACGATGTGACGCATGATGTGACTTGTGGGCCCCATTTGATTCAAAATACGAGTGGGCCCGCAAACACTCTCGGCTTGGGTTCGCTAATTCCGAATTAACGAATATTCCATTGCGACGTAATTAAATCAAATTTAATTAAATAATTATGCCTAGGAAAATTACTATTCACGTCGCTAACGAATTAATTCTAAATTAACTCGTTTGCCCAAATTAAAATCTAATTTCAATTCCGCGTCGAAATCCAATTTCGTTTAATATATCGAATATATTATTTTATCTATTAATTCCAAATTAATCGTTCTCTCTCTTTAAATAGTATTTTATCCCAGATAAAATATCTCCGTAATTAATCCCAGATTAATTTTCTCTCTCATCTAATTAATCCCAGATTAATAAAGTGTGAGTCATACGTCATCGGTGAATCTTCGAGAAGCGACCCATGAGATCCCCGGATATGTTGGTAGTAAATTCGATCGTCGGACTATCCGAACACGTATGTACCTAGTACTATGTTTTTACCAATTTGCAAGACAAGGTTGGCTTCTAGCAAAGTGTCATGCCTACCCAATTCTCCAGCAATATTCTTAAATGAATATTATAATCTATATCAGGCATAGTATACGAAGTATTGTGTATATCGATCCAGTATCTGATGTCACGTGCTAGGTCTGGGGTTGGGAATGTGTCTGCCACGTACGAAACACATGTCGGATCTCTAGTAAGTAGTCTCTAAAATCGGATAACTATGACCTTGTCATATTATCCCGATAGTTGTAGCATATAAGAGCACCAGTTCTGTATCCTACGTGATCATCATCTCCATATGTCTAAAGTGATACTTCCAACTTGACATCTCACCCAATACACTACGATTCTCAATATATTCAGAAGAGGCGTACATATAACCGGTTAAAGCCCTGGACGACCAAAACCAAAGTATATTAATTGTCGCAAGTATTAGCGGTGCAAATCTCAGGTTAAGACCAAATACACCTACCCTAAAGTGGACTCCCATAGACACACAGACATACTACCGATGGGATTCCGTGGGGTCTATCCAGAGCGAAGCTGTTTTCTGTACCATCAATAAAACAGAACCTCATATCGCACTTACATAAGTATCCAATACTTAAATATATGAGAACTATGTCGTTATGCTCCCACAAAGCGCACAAGTGCAATACTAGTCTATTCCACATTACCGATGTCTAGTCTCGATAATACTACGACTAGGGATGTTTAATGATTAAACCTTTATGGATTGATACTGTCTCATATCATCTCAATCTGGAACTAATCATAAGGACTTTTATCATTTATGTATCTTGGTAATCCAATTACAAATGATAAAAGAGAAATTTCCTTTGTCACATAGTTAATTTGTACAACAACACCATAATCTGTACAAATAGTGATGCTATGGGTCATAATTGTCCAACATTAATAACCTTTCTTTTTTTCTTTGGAGAATCTTGAATAGCGCTACAGTGCCACAACGCTTGCCATAAGTTGATAAGCTTTTGTTCCGTAGAACCAAGGAAAAATCAACTCCCTCAAGATGACACAAGTCATTTTGTTTTGTAAAAAAAAAATATTTTCTTAATTAATTCTCAATTACAATGAATAATGCCTATCTAAATAGGTGGCTAACACTAATTCTATCAAAATATAATAAAATCCTAGTAAAATAAACCCAATAACACATAAAATACTTTAAAATTTTGTGCATGGGCTTTCTAATTTAATTAAAGTTCAGCCCAACACTTAAACATCACATAACCTTCAAAATATGAAACATAAAAGTTGTAGGAATACCTTGCTTCTATAATTTGACCGTGAAGATTTCTTATCTGGACTTTGATGTAAACTATAAAGTTGTAGATGCATAAGTCCTCTTTTTAATACAATTTAAATCACTAAAGTCAGACATTGGATTAGAAAGTTACGTCCAAAATATAAAGAGTGTGGAAATCTCATAATTGCTAATGCATCATTCGGAAATTAAGCCCAAAATCAATCAAGACAGCCCATGTACGTCCAAGACACATTCCATTATTACCTTAGATATAATAAAGCCTTAATATAAAGTCTCATGCATTGACTAAACTCTAGAACCCAAGGAATCTTCTAAATCCATCAAAAAGACCCAAATATACAAAGCTGACTAAGCCATGCAATTAGCCACAACTTTAAGTTGACTTGGCCCAACAAACAGAGCTCATTCTGGATCACATCATTCTCCCTCTCTTAAAAAAGATTCGACCTCGAATCTGTGCCCGGATCATAGAGAGTAATGATAAAATCAATTGGATGATTATTTTGGAATAAAGAAAAATCACATTGAAGAAAAGTGTCAATGTTAGTGTAATAATGCTCGTGTACTATTCCCTCTTGCCTATACTCTTCTGCAAAATCTATTTTTATTGCACTCACCACCCCAATGAGATTCCTAAATAAGTTCACACTCTTAATCTTATTCACAATAAATTCTACATGTTTAACACTCACAAAACTCTCACATGTGTTTACCCATGTGTTTCCCGACTCACTACTCTCATTTGGATGCTCAAAACTCTCAACACATTCGACTATGCATGTAGTTACATCAATATAATTAGCCATGCATTGAGCTTTAAATTTATCAACAACTGCTAGAGCTAAGTCATCCACCTCAGCAATAACAACAACCTCCACATCACATTCACTCATCACAACTTGTTTACTCACTACCATGCCAATATTTTCTTCATTTACATTCACAACATCAATAGCAAGTTTATTTTCTAAGCACTTGGTAACTCTTTTTTTTTTTCCCTATTTTCAACCTCACTTCTCCTCTTCATTATTAATTGATCTTTATAGGCTTGTTGTGGTGTTAAAAGAGAAAGAATCACTGACCTCTGTTCCGTGACATAAATGTACCTTCTCATCTCAATATGATGCCACACTTGCCTATCATACTTCCATGAACCACCCAACAATACGTGGCAATCAAGCATAGACACCACATCACATAATATCTCATCATGAAACCTCGTAGTAGTAAATACAAGCATGACTTGATACTCCACTTTAACCTCAACACAATTAGGAAAACCTCGTAACATATAAGGCTTAGGATGGTTTCGCAATGACAACCTCAATTTCCCCACGATACTGATTCTAGCTAAATAGCCCAATGTTCCCCATTAATAATCACACTACACACCTCATCTTTCACATTTACTTTGATAAGAAAGTATTATCTTTTGGCTGCCCCATAATATCAACCAACACACTAGCCATCTTGACAAAACAAACTCAAGAAGGAAGAAAATACCAAAAAAATGATAAAGTCAAAGACAAGACTAAAAATAAGACTAAAAAAACTAAAACAAATCACAGGAGACTGAAAACAAAACAAAAAAAATCATATTCAAATCTCAATAACAAATTCAATCAAAAATTTCATTTTCGATTAAGGAACACTAAGGCAATCCCTAACACCACTTAACACAGAAGGTAATTGATCGAACTTTTCTTATTTCTCTTGCACGAATTTGAATTTAATTTTTTTCAAATGACTCTCTAAAGCCTAATTATACATGCAAATTAAATAAACAAACCGATTCAGAACTAATAAGAAACCAAAAACTAAACTAACTCAAATCCAATAATTAATATTTTGACCCGAACTCGGGACCCGATATGATAATAGAAAGCTTTCACCTATGCATTATTGACTAGATCGCATCAAGTAAATACAAATCGATATATTATAGGTCTCGTAATTCTTTGTAGATCAAAAGTTACAGCCTTATTAAATTCAGTGCGCGGCTGAAAATTTCTGACCTAATTGATCCGAAATTTTTCTTACAATTTTGACCCTAATTGACTCAAAACTCCAAGAATGGAATCTTATATCGTATTACCATCCATTAACATTATAATAACATCCAAGATGCAGTCATAAACATGAAAAACAAAGAAAATGGAAAAAAAAAAATGAAATTAGATGGGACGAAAAAAGAAATACAATGACTTCAAAAATAGAGAAAATCTTTACCTTGGATCCCTGAGCTCCTAATACCAAATGATAAAAACCTTCCTGGAACAACCTAAGCATACCCTTCCACGTGTTCGAAACCCCAAGAACCGCGAATATTAATTTTTGTAAGAACAAAATCCTTCCATGATCAAGTTCAACTTTTAAGGATTCTTGCCCTTAAGAACCTTTCTTTATTTCTTTGAAGAATCTTGATTAGCGATACAGTGACACAACGCTTGCCACATGTTGATAAGTTTTTTTCCTATAGAACTAAGGAAGAATCCACTCCCTCAAAATGACACACGTCACTTTATTTTGTAAAAAATTATGTTCTTAATAATTCTCAATTACAATGAATAATGCCTATTTAAATAGGTGGCTAACCCTAATTCTACCCAAATATAATAAAACTCTAGTAAAATAAACCCAATAACACATAAAATACTTTAAAATTTTGTGTATGGACTTTCTAATTTAATTAAAGTTCAGCCCAACACTTAAACATCGCATAACCTTAAAAATATGAAACATAAAAACTGTAGGGATAACTTACTTCTGTATCTTGACCACGAAGGATTCTGATATGGACTTTGATGTAAACTGCAAAGTTGTAGATCCATAATTCCTCCAATGCAACATAAATCACTAAAATCAAACATCGCTACAGCTAATGCACCATTGCTAATGCACTATTCAGAAATTAAGCCCGAAATCAATCAATACAGCCCATGTATGTCCAAGATCCATTCTATTATTGCCTTAGACATAATAAAGCCTTTATATAAAGTCTCATCGATGGACCAAACTCCAGAACCCAATGAATCTTCCAAATCCACCAAAAAGGCCCAAATACACCAATTTGACCAAGCCATGCAATCAACTACAGCATTAAGTTAACTTGGCCCAACAAACAGAGCTAATTCTGGATCACATCAATGAATACAGTGAATGCTAGTACATGATGTATGCATGCTGACATGGCTAACCCAATAACTTAATATGTTTACCTAACATCCGAATATATGCTAACGTGTTATTTAACTTGACTATATTTCTATTACTACATGATGTGCTCATGATGTGACATGTTGGGCTCGTAACATAACATGTTCATGAAATACTGGTGGGACATCTCAACGTAACCAATTCAGCTAATTGAAATGCCCAAATACAATTAATGGTAAAAACCCCAACTTCGGCCAACCCTGCGGCATACTCTAATTTGCCTCCAATGTCAACTATAACTACAATGGCACATTCCTAGCCATTTTTAATTCCATAATATGCATTTCTAACTACGCTAATTATTAAAAAAGCCAAATTACACAAACCCTATGTCTAAGCCACTCATTCTCGTGGTGGTTATGACTAATTTCATGTGTTAATCATGCCTCTAACAACCTATATAACATGATGAGTATGCAAATTGTGCAAAGTAATTCCTAAAAATAAAATGCCAAAAAATGAGGGTTTCAATGAAATAAAAAAATATGCAAAATTAATAATGGATATAGAGTTTAGAGACTTACATTAGCTCAATGGGACATGAGATAGATGGAAAACATGAGTTTTTGGCTGAAAATTGGCAAAAATATGAGCCCTATGAGAGAAAAGCATCGTTTGAAAATCAAGAAGGCTATCATGTTTTTATAAATTCATTAGGATCGGTATCTTGGTCCTATAGATCAATATGTCGGTCTTCACGAGAAAAAATGAAGGTTCTCGACATATATGACCAGATTAATTACCAGTAAGCCTGACGTGTCACCAGCAGTATGATCTATGCCAGTTCTAGTAATGGTGCAAACATGCAGAGGACCATCGGTACACTGGTTTACCGATCGGTATACGAGTCTTAGAACTGAAACATGACCTAAATGAATGTGAAATGCTTCCGAATGCCCGTGAACTTAGACCGTCATCACGGTCAACATGTGTACACATTATGTGAGCGACAAGTATCGCATATATTACCTACAAGACCATGATCACCATGAAGTGCATTAGTGTACTTGCTAAAACCTGGGGTGTTACAGTCACGACATATTCTTGATACTCTACATAAATACTTAAAACTAATTTATGCAATATATCTCGGCCAAGGATTTAAAGGATCACCAAGTGGATACTTGAATCCCGAACATGGGACTGATAGATCATTTGTCGACACATCATAAGATATCCTAAGGATCTGTCCATACCCAACGAATATAAGGAGATTTGATCTAGAAATACCAGTGACGTGATCGTTATTAAAGTTTTGAGGATCACTCAAACATCCACATTGGTATCTCAAGTCAAAGGACTTGATATGTAACGTGACTCAAGAAGATCATATTAATGTTGGTGTGTCGTTTATTAGGAAATTTTTTAGTGAGTGGTTCAGTACTTATCAAATAAAAATCTACATATCTATACGAGTCTCCCAAGACTCATGGTTTCTTGGGATAAACCAGCGAATCAAATTCTGATATACGGCATATGCTATCTTAACAGACTTTCTAATCGACTTGTATCAGTAAATATTGATCAGGAACTTTATTTGAGAATATACTTCTAATAGTGACACTTCTCATTGTCAATTACAATCCTCGTTGTAACTGTGTACTATAATATATATTCTCGGATCTTTGTCTTATATATATATATATATATATATATATATATATATATATATATATATATATATCACTAAAACCTCTTTTAGTTTCAACCTAATCCAAATTAGATTCAATATGTATATAAAAGACAAGAGGTGCTATCATAAATTAGTAATATTATTGAAAATATAATTGTT